>MNCI01032607.1:625527-658027 GCA_015680685.1 Gnetum montanum | reverse complement strand
TCCAAAATCGTTGTTATCTACAACAAGCCATCCCTTGATTTATGAAACTAATGTCTTCTAATAAGCTATGTGGATGGGTGTTACTCATGTTAAATAACCATGGTCTTTTACCTGAACGAAAGTCTTCCCGATGGAAAACTATGTCATTGTATAGTTGTATCGAATGAAAACATGGCTCTTATACCTTCAAAAGAATCACTTGTTAGACTCTCCGTTTTCTGGGTTGTTTTAAATAAAATTTTAATAAAATTGTGGGTAGGCATCCAGAAACGTAAATTTTATGCATGTTAACAAAGCTGTCTCTTATTTCCAATAAAATATTGATAATAATAATTTGTAAGCATCGTACTTTAACTTAGTGCGTTACTCTCTCACAACACATGATAAAACTTTAGCCGAGTGCGTTACATAAATATATGTCTAAGAACCTAATTGTTTCTTTCTATTTTTTTTTAAGGTCTTGCTTCCTCTGTTGGCTTCAAATTGCAAACCAATAAAAATTGAAGTTTGATGATGTTAATGGTTTTTGTTTTTATAGTAATCAAGCGGTGGGCTTTAAATTTTCAGCCACCACCAACAACAGTGCTAGTAAACATAGATTCTTGATTTCATATTAAATGGTTATGAGGTATATTTCACTTGTTTAAAACATTTAGCTGAACAAAGGATTCTGCTATAATATTATTGGAAATTATTAAAGGTGTTATGCATGATGAAGCAGAAACTATGCACAAGTCTTATTAGGCTTTTGTGGAACAAAAATCAAACTTTCTATAAGCCTTTTAACCTATGAAGTGTACAAACTACATGAACATTGGATACATCTATGGTACTCTAGATTTAGTAAATGGTTTGAGAGATCCTCGGGTCTATATAGATGAAATTAAACTTTAGGTTCAGTGTAATTAGCAAGTAGAGTGGTTGTTATTATTATATTTAAAGCTATTATAGGTATTTTGGCATTTTTCCATGCTAAGCAACTTACATGTTATATATTATATCCTTAATTGCATATCCCATGGTCATTATTATACATTTATGTTCAATAGAGGAAGAAGCATTTGCTTTACAGTTGTTGAAATCACTTTTTTTATACTATTAGATTATATTGAGCGGCATGCTACCTGAGTCTACACTAATCAATTACCCCTATACATTAAGGAAATGCACTCTACAAAAATTTAGAGAGGGTAGATTTTCTAAAAACTGATGAAAAATTATAATAATAATAATATTAAATTTTTTTCATATAAGAAAAATTTTCCCGTTATTAATTTAAAAATTGTGGTGATGAATATTTAAGTTATTCTTCCCTATTTTACTAACCATGGAAAATGAATGAAATGAGACGTATTCGGGTGAAGAACAGAAAATACTGTTCATAATTTTTAGCCTCAATGTCACCTCAGAGTTTCCAGGACTTAATGGGCTGATAGGTTAACCCCATACTCTTTGGATGGCACCGTGGTGATGACAGGTAACCAGGAGACACAGTAATAAAGCAAAACATGGCATTTACGGCAAATTAAAGAACAACCTAAACACGTTTTCATATCTAAACTAAAAGCTAAAACGCATAGCCTTTTGCATGATGGATTAGTTTTTTATTTGTAAGTTAACATATGATAGCAAGAACACGAAGGCAGAAAACTTTTAGAGTGGTCTCAGATGTTGAAGGTCATCAAACTTGTAAACACAACTTTACTAAACGTGCAGGCTTAGACATTTACATTCCGTTGTAGTCTAGATGGTTAGGATACTCGGCTCTCACCCGAGAGACCCGGGTTCGAGTCCCGGCAACGGAACAGAGTACCTTTTTACGGAACAATAAACCAAAAAAAATATTCCCTTTAATTTAAAAATTAACAGCTCGGAATATGTAAAATGCCATAATCCAAAATAATCATTTTATTTTAAATAACCATAATTGCTTATGCTCTAGCAGCCAGCCGCAGTTCTCGTTATTCTTTAACCAGCCTCAACCTTCAAGCTTCACTTGGACGATTATGGAGTCCTAACTAACGAGTTATGTCATACTCAAGTAGCAATTCATGTGTCATCATGAACTAGATTCTCAATTATGATATTGTCAAAAAGTTTAATGCTTAATGTTACTTGAGAATGATAAATGAAAACTATGGCACACACAACATGAATAAATCCACTTTTCAAAAAACATCACGTTTTAAAATTGAAGAAGATGAATATCATACTTACAAACCAAAGGACCATGCCTTAAAGACAAAAAGCCTTGGAGACTAAGGCAATCGAAGCTTCAACCTCACGTCATTGCAAAGGAGGGATCGTATAAGAAAAAAAAAAAGGGTTTTGCTATGATATTTTCTAAAACGTATTTATGTTTTTTAATGTTATCATAAAAAAATTGAGGTTGCTAGTTGGATGTATGATTGGAAGGTACATATAGGCATAGTTTCAATTTCGATTACTTATTAAGTAGTATAACAATGCCTCAAGCATAATTTGAACTGAAAACTTGTTATGTGAAAAGCAATTTACTAATTGATTTATAATCTCATTAGTCCTAACTTTAATTACTAGAATACTCTAAGCACAAACATTTGTCCAAAGAAATAATCTTAATCTTTCATGTTCAACTACGAAAGAAAAACTTCGTGCATCATCATCATCACTTTGCCTTAATTTAAACATTGACTAACCTATCAAGATAGGCTAATGATTTGTTGAAATAAGTATTTCACAATTTTGGGGATGTGAGGTGTTCAAAAACATGTGGGAATATGAGGCTTTTCAAGAATTCTAGAATGCATCAAGAAGGACAAGATTTTAAATAAGATACAATTTCAACAATTAGGTGTAAACTTAGAGGTAAGACTCTTAATTTGAAAGCTCCAAATCATGGGTTTGATTCTGGTGGGCAATGCTTAGTTATAAAGTTGTAATTGGACTATATATCTTGAGGTTTGCCTATAGGAAAACCTGCTTTATTGGTTGGAGGAGTGTGGAGATCCTATCAGGTTCCATGCTATCTTAACTAAACCCAGATAGCTATAAGGGTCCTAATTCCTTTGTGAACCTTATCATAAGAATATATAGGCTTGTTAGGAAGGCTTTGCCTCCCAGGCATGAGCCATTGCCTTTCTCTTTAGGGTAGGGCTTAGGGCTAGATGTGTTAGAGTAGGAATGCATCAAGCTCATTGTGTATGTGTGTGTGTTTGTGTGGTTGTGGGTGTCTTGTTTGTCTAGTTGCATGCTTATTTACTTTTGGCATATCCAACACCTCTAACCATGACTAATGGGTTATGTGCTCTTATGTTGTATTTGTGAGGTACTCTAAGCTTTGAGATGTAGTCTATCTTGAGTTTACCCTTCCTTATTATTGTTTTTGGACTCATGAGTGGTGCCTAATAGTATTTTCCAAGGATAACACCATTATATTTGGTATTAAAGCCAAAGGTTCACAGTTTGAGTTTCATGGTAGTTCATGCTTTGTTGTGTGCATTCTTGAGTGATCATGATGCCCAAAAAGAAGAGTAAGGGGAGTTGTCACTCTGGCAAGGCTCCTACTAGCTTTGACCCTTGAAATAACATAGAGGAGCATTTGCATGGTGAGGCTCATGATGTGACTTTTGAACATGAGAACTTGAATGATGACAATGAGGTGCCTATTAGGAAGCATGATGATTACTCCCTTGACAATGTGCAATAGTTGTAGGGGTAGCTCCTTGAAATTGATAATATGGTTCTTAGTCACTTGCTAGTGGTGGAGAGGGTTAAAATGGTTCATGATCTTGTTGATAAGTTGGATGTCACATATCTTTGAGAATTGAACTTAAGAACTAAGGATAAGCTGTCCAATACTCAAAACTTGAAATTGGATGGAATGGATGGAGGTTGTTATTGATGATGTTCAAGCCTCGATGGGTGACATCTTGCAAAGAATGATGACCTTAGAGCCACCAATGGAGAAGCTTGAGGTAAGGAATGAGAAATTAGAGGACCAAGTGGTTATTCAAGAAAAAGTAGTTGCATCTAGTTCTAGGTGGTCAACCCAAAAGTTTTGAACCAAAGAGCCTAAGATTTACAAGGATGATCACGATGATTGATAAATCAAAATTTGGTAGACTACGATATCATATATATGATATTGTAGCACTAGCTACGTTATCATATATGCAATATCACAGGATGCATGCTAGCCTATAAATACAACACTTAGGTGCATAGATCTGCATAAGTTTTCATTCCATAGTAGCATAACTCTTGTAATTTATTTTCATGAGTTAGTGTTTAGCACTTAGAAGTGTGAAATGCCCACAGTGTAGTGTCATGGAGTGTATAGAGTCTTTATTCGAGCATCTTGTACTTGGGCACAAGTGTGACCAACAATAAAGATCGAGCTATTTCATACTATTGTAGCATTCTTCTAGTTTACTGTTTTACTTAAAATAATGTTTACTATTTTCTTAGTCAATTTGTACTTTTCCATGTGCTTTATTATTACTGTTGTTAAGCAGGAGGAGTATGATTGACCTTAAGCACTTAAGTGTAATTGCTTGGTAACCTAGTAGTGCTATTGCTTGGTTTGCCCAGTAGTGAATTACTTGGTGATGAGTGGCGAGATACCCCTACACTCAACCATACGGAATGAGCGTCGCACACGCGATCCAGTCGAACTCCGCAAATGGACTAGTTGTGGCACCTAGATAGTTAGCCTTAGGTCGCAATTCGCTGTCTTCCCATCTAGACTAGTTTTGCATATGTCACATATGGTTTAGTCTAGATGAGGTGTATGATGTGTTCCTAATCTAATGCTACTCCTGAAGGCAGTGGAAAATAATATTTAACTAAATCTAAGCTAAGAGGAAAAGGGTAAGAAAATCTAATCTAGCCTAAGTGCGACGAGCAACCGATTCCTTGATCAACCGTACACATCTTGGACTTCGTGCACGACTGCCACTGGGACTACCAAGCATAGGCCTAGGTACGCCACTGGGATTACCAAGCGCAGACCCCAAATACGCCACTGGGTTACCAAGCGTAGATCCCCCTAGCTACACCACTGGGCTACCAAGCAGTCACACTTAAATGCTCGTAATCAAGTCGTACTCGTTCCGCTTCTAGGAGTTTAAGGGTGAGAAACTAATCGCGATGAGTAACCGATTCCTTAACTAGCCGTACACACCCGTAGATGCTCGTAGTTAAGTCGTACTCACACCGCGCTATGAAAGCAATAAATAACATTAAATAAATAACAAATAAATAAACTAAGTGAATGCTGCAATGATGAAGTAATCTCGATCTTTATTGCCGGTCATGTGCGTGTCCAAGTACGGCACACTCGAATAAAGACACCGTACAATCACATTCACCACACTGCGGGCAGACACGGGAAAAATTCTAACTCTAGAGGGATCAAACTGCTAGAGCTTCGCTACACTAAAACTGGGATGGAAATGAGGGAGAGCCGCCTCTTATTTATAGAAATTGCGGCTGACTGCGATATCGCGTACGCGATAGCCCATGATACATCGCATACGTGATATCGCGGCCCATGATACATCGTGACCCATGATACAACGTGGGTGCCTTAATGCGGCCGCCAGCACTATGAGCAATTCATGTCTCATCACTTGGTAATCCCAATAGTAGTTGCATGAAGCTTAGGATGTGTATGGACGGTCAGGATTAGATACTCATCATCTTAGGATAAAAAAGATTTGTTTATTGTTTTAGTTAGACTTAGACTTAGAAACTTGTTTCACTTCACCATGTTCACTAGAAGCTAGATGGCTAAACAACATCAGCATGTCATATACCTCACTATGATCTAAACCATACACATAGACTTCACTAGCTCCATGTGGGAAGACAATGGTCTCAAACTTAAACTAATTACTAGCATAATAACATTTCTTTGTCCATGGATTATGATCTAGCCATGCATGAAAGACTTGTGACTTATATGGTTGGGTGTTAGATTGCACCACTGCTAATCATTAGTGTTGTTGCCAGGGACTAGTCAATGTATGCTAAGTAATTTATTTTACAAAGTTCATTGTATTAAGAACTTAAAGTTAAAATCCATAATTTTCTAATAACTCTAAAAGTAAGCACACTTAAAAAAATATCTTAAACCACAACATGACTTTAAAAAAGGATACATCATCACTTGCCAAAGAGACAAGAAGGAGCAATGACAAAATCAGTGATGAAGAAGAATGGGGGATGCCAATACAAACAAGAATCACATATGCTCACACTAATTCTTATCATCTAGATTTTACTTTCATCTTCCATTAGGATAGACAAATGAGGTGGAGAGACATGCAAGGCAACATAGTCCTACCTCCAGATCATGCAGCACTTAGCATGCTCTAAACTGCCTTAAGGGAAATGCATTTGGACCAAATCTAGGAAGGGTACCATGTGACTCATCACATGACAAGACCCTATGAATCCACAAAGGAGCAAATGAGGAAAGATGCCACTATGAAATCAAACATGTACACAACAAAGGGAACCAAGTCAAAACTTCTGTTATCTTGGAGGAACTTGATGCTTATGCATTTATTATAAAACAACTCCACCATAATCATGAAGAGCCTTAAAAAACACCCATCATCAAACTTGTGGAACTTGTTAAAGTTCAACTACATTCCACCCTAATAGAGACAAATAAGATGGGGGCTATTGACACAAACTATAATTAAGCCTGAAGACGAAGAGTTTTTGCCAGCTCCTATATAGAAAAATACCAGAGCCATGAAAGGAGGACAAGATGAAACCATTCTTCTACTGCCTCATCCTCATCCTCATGATCATTAGTGGACTTTGATAGGAGGAGGCTAAGGCATTGAGACCACGACAGGAAGAAGAGAAGGACTCATGATCATCATGATTATTGTTCAAGATATTTAGATGAGGAAGATGAAAGTTATGAACAAAGAAGATGCAAGGATCAAAGAGAGGATTGCAAAAGGGATGAGCATAGAAGGGGATACTACTACAATAAAGTACATGAACCTATTCAAGATGATAAATGCTTGATGGTAATTCAAAGCATGATTAAAATCCAAGAAGCTATTTACATTCTAACTAGGCACTTGAGGGATAGTCATATCAAATGACTCGATATGAATAACATGCCAAGATTTGATGGAGGTTATAATGTTGATCCACAACACCACCACTAAGCTTTCCATGATGCATGAATCCTACAAAACATTGAAAGTAACTAGCAGAAGTTGAAATTGTTTCAAAGAACATTTGTCAAAGAGGTAGAGAGATGGTATTGATTTCTCGAAACTAAATCAATTAGAAGATGGAGTACCATGCTAGAGATCTTCAATGACAAGTACCAAATGTACTCACAAGTATCCAACTTCAGGAAACAAATCCAAGGATGGAAGTAAGGGACTAATAAAAACCTTGATGCAGCAATGGACAGATACTATTGATTACTACACAAATGTCCAAGCCATGGATTGTCACAATGGTAGCAACTAAGATACATTGTAGATGGGTTATGAAAAAAGACTAGAAAAATCCTTGGGGTTTATGCCCAAGGTAGATTATCTAAGATGAATGTCCATCGAATCCAGAGACTAATTGAACAAGTGGCAAAGGAAGAAGGTGAGTTAAGAAAGAGAGAATTAGTATAAGAGTATAATAGATATCCATCCATTAGGAAGAGATATGCATGAGTTTGTGATACCCATGAAGAGGAAGCCTTGGAATAGGCAATTCAAAGAAGACTCTACCAATTTAGAAATTTATAACTGATATTGTAGAAAAGGTAGAAAAAATGTGGGAGTCCATTGATGAAACATTTGCAACAACATTAAAAGTTGTGGAGGCAAGAATAGAGCAAGCCTTTGAAAAAGGCAAGGATAAGAACAAGAAGAAAGATTTTGGACGAAAAGGCAAAGTGGATTAAGTGGTTGAGTGTTCAAACATCAACTCCACTGATGTGAAAGGATGTGTTGTGTGTTAATACAAACATCCTAAGAGATGTTGTCTAGTAATGGCACATTTACAAGAAATGGGGGCATATGCACTTAATCCTAAATTTGTTAAGCAAAAAATGCCTAGAAGGTTACTTTATCCTCAAGGTAACTATAGGAAAAAATTCTAACCAACATACTATCCCAATGGAGCCTACCCACAGCCACAGGAGCAATACCATCAACAATGGCAACAATCCCAATCGTGGACCATGCCACAACATGCCAATAGTATCTATATCGACAACTTGATCCTTATGCATACTACATCCAACATCCAATGTCACCAAAAAATGTAGCCATTCAAACTCCATAGTACTATCCACCTAAGTACCATAGATTGACACCACCAAGGATAGATCCAAACTCATATATGCATCCATCAATAGCTAATTCCTTGAATCAACATCCAACTGCTTTACCACCACTGCCACCTCCTATCATGTAGTGGAAACTACCATCACAACCACAATAGATAAAAGTTTCAAGGGAAGTAAGTATATAGATAGAGGATCTTACCAGTAACACTAATGGCCAATCAAAGAAACATTCGTTCTTTAGGATAAGTGCTGCAAAAGTTGGTAGAATTAGGACTCCATCAAGATAAACTTCTCTTACCACATATTCTCTTGCCAAAAATATGCTTTCGTTATCACCAAACACAAACATGTGAACTGTCATACTCATAGAAATAGCTAAAGATTCGATAAAGGGAAGACCACTCCCTAAGAAAAGAATTGATTCAGGAGTTCCTTTGATTTATCTATGAGTACTTGGAAATTTACCATGCAAATTTCTATTAGACTTAGCTTCTAAGGTAAATTTGATCTCTTACAAAACATATCAAACATGGAATCTACCACCCTTGAGGAAGTGCAATATAAAGTTATAGCTTGTAGATTAGTCTATTACCATTCCTTTGAGACAAATAGAGGATGTGGTGATCACTATTAATGGGTGGTCTTATCCAACAGACTTTTAGGTAATTGATGTGAAAAATGAAGACATGGAATGTTCAATTATCATGGGGAGAGAATGGTGATGAGTGGCAAGGTACCCCTATACCCAACCATACAAATCACTAAGGCATTACACATGATCTAGTTGAATTTTGAGGACCTATAGTTATCTAATGCACTAACACTTCCAGGAAGTGAAACTGCATTGATAACATTCATTGTCTTCCAAACTACACTTGTGAGGTTCAAGGGTATGGTTCAAGTTTAATTGAGGTGTATGAATTTTTTTTGTTTTATATTTTATGGATGTAATCGCCTATAACAAGAATAAGGGTAGAGTAGATTAAAAACTGATGTTTATTTCCTAGCTAGCCTAACACAGGTAACCATCCCACTATCTTGAACACATCTTAAACACATATAACACTACTGGGCTACCAAATGTTAAGCATTACTGGGTTACCAAGTATTATATGAATGCTTAAAGTGGTTGTGCTTGTGTCCATTAACAACCGGAAATGAATTGCTTAATCAAATGCATTAAAGTAAAGAACAAGAAAGTAAAGTGCATTAAAGAAAATATTAAGCTATTCTTAGTGCTGCAAGGATTGTCAAAAGAGTTCATTTTTTTTGTCACACTGCTATGCTTAGGTACATCAGTGCTCAAACAAAGAACTGTACACACTTTAGAATCTTTTTGTGGGCACTCAGAAAATATTCTAACTTTGAGGAAAATAAACCACAAGAGCTTCACTACTCTGCTTGAAAACTAAACTAAAAACTATTTCCAAAAGTAGAGCCTAGGCCCAGTATTTATAGATTGGGGAATATACCTCAACATCGGATATGCGACATTGGACTAAGGCCTTGATGTTGCATACACAACATTGCATACCTGACATTGGAGAAAATGACAAATGCATGTTCATCATAGACCTACAAATAAATAAAAACTCAACCTTAAGTGAAGAAGAGGAGAAACAAGTACTTTACAACACATATTGGGTAGGTATGGAATTATTGACTAACATTACAAACTAACTCAAATGGAATAGACAGACTTTGAGTGCCCAAGTGTAAAGAATTATAATTTTTACAAAATGGGATGTTCACGATAAGAGAAGTGAATACCCTAGATAACACTAACATCCAACACCTCTTGGCAATAGGATAATGAAAGAGAGAGAAAAGATCCTTCAATCATGAATGATCCTCATTGTGTGGTATTGCTACATCATCATTGATGAAGATAGTCCTGCTTCCAGCCCATGATTCCCACTGTAATCACAAAAAATCATGAATTAGTATGCAATGTATAACAGTTAATTGTTAAATGCCTTGTCTCGTCAGTGGTTACACTTAGCTAGGTTGTGATTGTCGTTGATTGGTTCCTTGAGTAGTGTTAGCAGGAAGGTTGACAAATAGGGTTAATGCAATTAAGTGGTCCTTTAAATTTGAAAAGTTTCAATACAAGGAAATATTTTAAAAGGTTATAAGAATTCACAACAATGAAAAGAAGAATTCATTGAAAACTATTATAAAGATGTCATTGATGGGGTAAACAAAAAGAATTTGATTGTAAGAGTGTCTAAGGATAAAGAACTTAACTAATCCAATGAAAAGATATGCAAGTGGGTCCTCCCCAAAGTAGGCATTGGCCTTTTTACCCTTGCCTAACTTCAAACAAAAGAGTTCCTGGGCTTCGTGGATGATTAATGGTTATAGAAGTTAAGTACAAAAACCCAGAAGTAACTAACTAAGAATTCTAACACTTGAAACCATGACATCAACCAAAACATGAAATCGATAGTGAGGTGAGACATGGGAAACATAGATGGATGAGAGGAAGAGTGGAATGGAGATCCTAATTACGGTCACATGAAGTCCCTTATGGATTTTGTGGTTAAATGACTTCACATTGACATTCTAAGAATGGATTTATAGGATTCATTCTTAGTCCAAAGCAAAACCAACCATGTTCAATGACTTCGCATTGACATTATAAGACCAATCCATACCATGAGACACGAGAGTGCTCCCATAGGAAAACCACCGTTCCAAATTAGAGAAGAAGTAGGAAGTAAGAAATGGCCTTAGTTAGAAGAGACAAGTCTCATAATCAGTGCTGATAGGTCATTTATTTGGTCTAAGGGGGTGTGCTTTGAATTCCTGTTATTTGTTTTTTGAAATGGGAAACACACCATGCAAGGACACATGTAGTTATTTTGTCCAAGGGGTGTGCTTTGAATCCTCATATTCTTCTTTTTTCTTGATGAAAACCACTTTATGTGAGTATGTATGCATTTATTTTGACCAAGGGGTGTGCTTTGAATTCTCATCATTCTTTTTGATGAGAACCACACCATGTAAGGACTTATTCAACTTCCTTTATTGATTGGCATGGAATGGTAAGAAATTCAAGAAAACACACATGCACCCAACCAAATAGAAGAGCACAAAAAAAAAATACTAAATCCCCTTGAAGCCACACCTTGTTCAAACCTTTGAATCCTTCCCAATTCCAAAAACTACCAAAGTCACAAATTTATTAAAATTTTATTAATGGCAAAGGGATTACACATTTCCAAAAGAAGAAAAACCATAGAGTTTGTGGATGGGTGGATGCTGTGGACTCACTGCCTATTACATGAAAAGAAACTAATTTCTAATTATCCGTAATGAAATTTAAAGTTAGAAACTAGACACCAATAATCAAATGACAAAAATAGTACATACCACCATCAAGTAACGGCTTACTAATGTACTTGGCACTTATTAACAAAAAGTTAGAAAATCACACCAAATAAAAGAAAATATAAAAGAAAGTGTAAAATGTTCAAGAAATATCAAATGTACTAATGATGGTGTAAAAAAAATTTGAATAGATTAATAACATAACAAAATAATGTAAAATAAAGAATGTGTAAAATAAAAAGTTGTAAAACAAAAAAAAAGTGTAAAATAAAAAAGTTTGAAAAAATCATGAGCTACTTATATAATTAGCATGATTGGCCATCTCCCCCATGACTAAGTTGAAAGGAGGAGATGATTCAAAATCTAGAGCAAGGTTGTCCATCGAATGAGATGCTTATTGTGTTAGCTGGCATATGCTCATGGAAAGGTTTAATTTGTTGGATGTTGACTAGCTATTTCTTGTTTGGGCTCTCAAGTTTATAGATCATCATGGCTTCTGAAGGAAAAGTTTCATAAATGATGTAAGGTCCTTCCCACAATGTTTGAAACTTAGTTTGTTGAGGTACATGTGTGGGGTTCTAGTAGAGAACCTTGTCTCCTAGTTAAAATTTGACTTTTATAATTTTTAGGTCATGATGCCTTTTGTTGTAGGCCTTGTGCAACTTGTTAGATGATAGGGCCACTAATCGACTTTTGTCTAACAAGTTGAGATTCATCAGTTATTCTTTTTAGAATAGACTCAAGTCAAGGTCAAGGTTATAAGCTGTTGAAAGTGTATGAAGTTTACATTGAATAGGAAGTGTTGGTAGTTTGCCGTACACAAGCTCATAGGGAGAGTAGCCTATAGGAAGTTTTCAAGTTGAGGTGTAGGTCCAAAGGACATCATTCAATTTTGTGTTCCAGTCCTTCTTATACTTGCTAACAATTCTTGTTAGTATCTTTGTGATTTTCCTATAGGTAACCTCAACTTGACCATTAGCTTGGGGATGGTAAGGTGTTGTGAGTTTTTGTTTAACCCCCAAGTGTTGTATGAGCTTCCAAAAAGTAGTGCCTATAAAGTGAGTTCCATTATCAAAAATTAATGCACATGGCATACCAAACCTATTTACAACATTTTGTTGTACAAATTGAGTAGCAGTAGAGGATGTACAATTGATGATGGCTACTGCTTCTACCCATTTCATACAATAGTTAACAGCAACTATGATGTACGCCTTTCCATTTGACATGGGTGTAATGGGACCCATGAAATCAGTGCTCCAGATGTCAAATGGTTCCAATGGTTGAATCCATTGTTGAGCTCTCTCCAATCGAGAAATCATTCCACCATCTTGTTGGCATTGTTCACAAGAGTGGATGTAATGGTAAGCATCCTTAAAGAGTGTTGGCCAATAGTACCCTACCATCAGGATTTTAATGGCCATGTGTCTCCTAGCATGGTGTCCTCTACAAGGACCTTCATGAGTGTCTTGGAGAATACATAGTTGATCAACATTAAGAACACACTTGCGAACTAGGCCATTAGCACACACCTTATAGAGGTGTTTGTTAATGTCCATGAAGTGCTTTGCCTGGTGAAAAAATTGTTGTTTCTTCTAGTGGTCCAACCCTTATGGCATCTCTTAAGTGAGAAGATAGGTGAGTATGTTATCATACCATTTTGGCTCATTAGGCATTTGTTCACTTACAACCCTAGCAAAGAGAAGTTCATCAAGAAATGTATTAGCTAATGGACTCCCTTCTTCTTTGTCATCCCATCACAACTGAGACAAGTGATCAACAACCACATTCTTAGTGCTCTTCCAATATACCATCATGAGATCAAATTTCTGCAAGATCACCACCCATCATATGACACAGGAACTCATCGTTGGCTTGTTCATTAGGAAGTGGATGGCATTGTGGTCCATGTGCACAAACACCTTGTATCCAAGCACATAATGCTTGAACTTCTCTAGCGTAAACACCACCACCATCAATACTTTTTTTGTAGTGGTGTAGTTTAGTTGTGCACCCACAATGCTTTAGTTGGTGTAGTGGATGTAATATGATCATTTCTTGTCATCTAACTATGTCAAAATAGCTCCTAAGGTATAATTTGATGCGTTCATCATAATATGAAATGGTATGGACTAGTTAGGTGCTTGTAGGATTGGAGTTTCTACAAGCTTCTCTTTCAGTTGCTAGAATGCTTTCTCACATGCTACAGTCCAGAAAAAGGGAGCATCTTTCTTTGTTAGCTTGACTAATGGTTTTGTGATCTTAGAGAAATTCTCTATGAATCTCTAGTAGTCGCTAGTATGTCCAAGGAATGACTGAACATCTTTAACTATTTTTGGCTGGCAAGTTATTCCTTAGATAACCCTTATTTTCTCAGGGTCTACCTCGATTCTTGCTTGTTAGATTTTATGCCTTAGTATAATGCCATCCTAGACCATGAGGTGACTTTTCTACTAATGAAGTCGCAAGTTGTTTTCAACGTATCATTTTAGCACTTGCTCAAGGTGGTCTAGGGCTTGCTCAAATGTAGCTCCATAGGTGGAGAAGTCATCCATGAAGGCTTTCACACCACTACCAATATACTGTTGAAAAATGCTTAGGACTAGGCATTCAAATGTGGTAGGAGCATTGCATAGACCAAATGGCATCTTACAATACACAAAAGTTTCCTAGGGACTTGTGAATGTTGTTTTTGCGTGGTCTTCTGGTGCAATTTAAATTTTGTTATAACCACTTTAACCATCTAGAAAGTTGTAATAGTAATGCCCAAATATGGTGTCGAGCACCTAGTTAACAAATGGAAACAGAAAATGATCTTTGAATGTTACCATATTTAGTAGCCTAAAGTTGATGTAGACCCATCGCTTGCCATCTTTCTTTGGCATAATTGTAAGTGGGTAACCCACTCACTATTTGCAATGGAATAGATGAACCCTACCTTGAGGAGTTGTACAATTTCCTCCTTAATGATTTGTTGGCATATCCTAGGATCAATCCCTGTAAGTTCAAGATATGACCAAGCAAAAGTTGTTGACCATCTTTCAACTACTTTCAATAGCATCTTTTTTTGTTCTAGAGCAAGTTTTGCATTGATTATAACTAGCTTCCCATTCTTCAAAAATACATATTCCATTCCAGCCGGTAACATTTTTAGCTTAAGAGGCTCTTATTTGAATTTGTCAGGAATTTCCAACTTTCCCTAGTAAGTATAATCATTTAAATCATTAGAGACTTGGTAATGAACTTAATCAAGTTCATCCATGCCTATGACATATGCACATGTCAGGCTCTTAGTTGGTTTCATGCAAAGTGTGCTGCTTTCAAAATTAGTGGTCAACCATTGGGTGCCCTTCTATTTTGTGCTTGTCGCATATAGAAACCTTTGAATTTTTGCCTCTAGCACACACTTATTGCATATAGAGATAGATTCTTGCTTTACGGCCCAAAGTTTCTGCACACAATTGCATCTAGTATCACTGTATGTGATGCATGGAACTCTCTTTTTCTTAATCTTTCTAAATGCATTTTTCTTTGATATTTCCAAGGAAAGATCTCTGATGTCCATTCTTGCATTGACGGTGGTCAACCATGCCCTTCCCATAATGATTGGGAAGTTCCCTTTGTAGTTATCCACTTTGATTACCAAGAAATCAATAGGATAAGACCACCCACAGACAGTGGTCACAATGTCTTCTACTAGTCCCAATGGAATAGTGATGGACCAGTCTACCAATTCTAATCTTATGTTACTCTTCTTGAGAGGAGGTAGGTTCTAGGTAGTGTACATTTCATGAAGAATCAAATAAACACCAAAACTAGAATTGAGAAGAGCCCTACATAGTTCATTCCCAACAATTTGCAAATAAATCAGTGAACTTTCAAGATCAGCTAATTTTCTGGGAAGCTTTCCTGCATGGATCTAGTTAGACATAGTGTGAGTAACTATTATGGTATGGATCCTTGGTAGAGTTTGGTTTGAAGGAGGCCCAAAGAAATTTGATATGGATGAAGAGGCATGAGCAAGGTTGTCAACTGTGGGTGTAGGTAAAGGCTTAGGTGGACTATAGGGTCGAAAGAAAGGTCTTTTCTTTGATTTGACATTTGATCCCTATGATTGATGATTGGATTAAAAATTAATAGCCATCATAGCATTGTGTTGTTCTGATCGAGTAGGTAGTTCACCCTACATTGGTGGAGTAGGCAGTAGCTATGCAACTGGAGGAGAAGTGTGTGCAGGGATAGGAGAAGGATAAGGATAAGAGGTGGTATCACTTCTTTCATGTGGAAAATGATCTTAGTAATAATTTAAAGGATAGTAGTGAGGCTAGAAATTAGAAACGTGATCGAAGGAGCCATGTGGAGACATGGGTTGCTACACATGGTAACTATGTGGATCAGGTTGTCGGTAAGGGTACTATTGTCTTGGCGATGCCAGTGCCCATGACTATGATTGCTGTCATTGTTGATACTATTCATACGATTATAGTGGAGCTCCACTTGGATAATACATTTGTTGTTGGTGGAACAACCTGAGATTACCTTGAGCATAAGGTAACCTTCTAGATTTTTACCTTTGTGTAAGTTGTGGATATAAGACATACACCCCAGACTCCTATAGATGTGACATAATGAAGCAACATCCCTTAGGATGTTTGTATTGATAGACATCACACCCACTATCATCATCTAATTCATTGTCCACAACCTCTTCTATTATAGTAATCTTGTCCTTGACTTTATAATATGCACATTTAGCTTCCTTGCATGTCCTACACTCATGCTCACTACTTTATTCTTTGGACTCCATAGTAATTTTGAGACTAGCTTGGAATCTATTGTCCATTGAGTTCCTTAACTGATCAACCTTGTCTATAAGTTCAGATTGGAATTTTTGAAGTGGCAAGGATTTCTTATGCATCCCCTCATCAAATACAGATTCATCCTCACTATCATAGAATTGAACCTCCCTCTTGCGGATGGAAGGATCACAGTTATACTCCTCTGCACTTTCTCTTTTTCTTAGTTCACCCTCCTCTTTGGAGACCTACTCAATTAACCTTTGTACAAGATGAACAGTTAGTTTGACAATCACCCTTGGGCATAGACATCAAGGGTTTTCCTCGTTTCATTACAAAGCTCATCTACAATGTGGTGAAGTTGAGCCAATTGAAAATAACCATGGCCAGGGCATTTATGCATCAAGGCATAGTATCAACCAATGGTGGCATTCAAGGGTTTGTGTATTCCTTGTTTTCACCCTTGAATTTGCTTCCTTAAGTTGGAAACTTTGGAGTACATTTGATACTTATCATTGAATAGCTTAAGCATGGTACTCCATCATCTAATAGATTCTAGCTCTAAGGACCAGTGCCAATTTTTTGCTTCTTTAATAAGTGTCTTGGGGAACAACTTTAGTTTCTACCACTTGTTCTTTATTTTTTGCAAGGCACATTCATGTTGGAAAGCTTGAAGATGATTTTGTAGATCAGAGTTGTATCCTTCTTCAAATCAAGAAATATTATTCATGTTTAATCATTTGATCTGAATATCTTTCACATGCCTTGTTGGAATTCTAACTGCCTTTGCAATGTTAAACATACTTTGGGTAGCAAATAGAGGCTCATCAAGGCCTTGATCATGGTGTCTATGATGCCCTCTACTACCCCTTCATTCATGGTGATGTACCTCTCTTGAACGTTTGTGCCCTTGATCTTGTCTGTCCCGATGGTCCCTTTGGTTATTTTGGTCCCATCAGTCATTTCATTTATTTTGATCACCTCCATTATGATGTCATCTTTTGTGGTCACGGTTAGAGCCAAAAGAAGAACAAGATGATGAAGGGGAAGAGGAAGGAGAATTAGCATCATCACAATGCCTACTACCTTTTCTTCGATGATTGCGACCATGATTACGATCATGCTTCTTGTCTACATCCCTATCTTGACTTGCCCATTTGGATCCTTTGTTGTCATTAGATACCTCGTTACTAGAATCAAGATTCTAAATGGTGGAGTGCAAGTTCTGATTTTGACCTCCATCACCGAAGTCAAAGAGAGAAGTTTCATTGAATTAAAAACCCCTAGAGAAGGATTCTCCACTAGCTTGTTGGTATAATAGGAATGAAGAATTGTTAAGTCCTTTTCCCTTCAAAAATTTATAGTGCTGCTCTAGCTGTTGATCTCATAGGCAGTGTGCTTTGGTCCCTAGCATCAACATCTTCTATAATATACTCCCCATGGTGCTCTTGAAGACCACATCATGCAAGCATTTGATAGAGCATTGTAGGAGTAGCATGATTGGGTGGCAACACAAAGTTGCCCTCCATGTCACACCACTGTAGCTATTCATCCTAGTGTAGGATAAAGGTGAAGTTTGGAACATACTCATTAGGATGGGTATATATAATTCGATACTATTGAGGCTTTGGAAGATTAAGTCCATTAACCTTGGTAAGAGAAATGCTCTTGTGAGAAGAAGAAATTTTTAGTTAGTGAATAGAAATCATAGTATGCTCTGAGAATTTGTTGTAGTAATTGTGAAATAAGATATGACTCTAAGGTTCATTCCAATGATTTAAATACTTTTCACTAGGTCCTAGATAGTGCACGAAACAACAAAAATATCCCCAACAATGATGCCAATGATGAGCGGTGAGGCACCCCTATGCCCAACCATACGAATCACTAAGGCAAGACTTTCTTATGCATCGCCTTTGCTTAGGCAACTTTGTCCTCATTATCATAGAATTGAACCTCCCTCTTGCAGATGGAAGGATCATAGTTGTACTCCTTTGCACTTTCTCTTTCTCTTAGTTCATCCTTCTCTTTGGAAACCTACTCAATTAACCTTTGTACAAAATGGACAGTTAGTTTTGACAATCACCCTTGGACATAGACATCAAGGGTTTTCCTCATTTCATTACAGAGCTCATCTACAATGTGGTGAAGTTGAGCCAATTGAAAATAACCATGGCTAGGGCATTTATGCATCAAGGCATAGTATCAACCAATGGTGGCATCTAAGGGTTTGTGTATTCCTTGTTTTCACCCTTGAATTTTCTTCCTTAAGTTGGACAATTTGGAGTACATTTGATACTTATCATTGAATAGCTCAAGCATGGTACTCCATCATCTAATAGATTCTAGCTCTAAGGACCAGTATCAATTTTTTGCTTCATTGATAAGTGTCTTGGGGAACAACTTTAGTTTCTACCACTTGTTCTTTATGTTTTGAAAGGCACATGCATCTTGAAAAGCTTGAAGATGATTTTGTAGATTAGAGTTGTATCCTTCTTCAAATCAAGAAATATTATTCATGTCTAATCATTTGATCTGACTATCTTTCACATGCCTTTTTGGAATTCTAACTACCTCTGCAATGTTAAACATACTTTGGTTAGCAAATAGAGGCTCATCGAGGCCTTGATCATGGTGTCTATGATGCCCTCTACTACCCCTTCATTCATGGTGATGTACCTCTCTTGAACGTTTGTGCCCTTAATCTTGTTTGTCTTGATGGTCCCTTTGGTTATTTTGGTCCCATCAGTAATTTCATTCATTTTGTTCACCTCCATCATGGTGTCATCTTTTGTGGTCACGGTTAGAGCTAGAAGAAGAACAAGATGATGAAGGGGAAGAGGAAGGAGAATTAGCACCATTAAAATTCCTACTACCTTTACTTTGGTGATCATGACCATGATCACGATCATGTGTCTTGTCTACATCCCTATATTGACTTGTCCATTTGGATCCTTTGTTGTCACTAGATCCCTCGTTACCAGAATCAAGATTGTAAATGGTGGAGTGCAAGTTCTAATTTTGACCTCCATCACTGAAGTCAAAGAGAGAAGTTTCATTGAATTAAAAACCCCTAGAGAAGGATTCTCCACTAGCTTGTTGGTATAATAGGAATGGGGAACCGTTAAGTCCTTTTCCCTTCAAAAATTTATAGTGCTGCTCTAGTTGTTGATCTTGTAGGCATTGTGCTTCGGTCCCTAGCATTAGCATCTTCTATAATATACTCCCCATGGTGCTCTTGAAGATCACATCATGCAAGCATTTGATAGAGCATTGTAGGAGCAGCACGATTGGGTGGCAACAAAAAGTTGCCATCCATGTCACACCACTGTAGCTTTTCATCCTAGTGTAGGATAAAGGTGAAGTTTGGAACATACTCATTAGGATGAGTATATATAATTCGATACTATTGAGGCTTTGGCAGATTAAGTCCATTAACCTTGGTCAGAGAAATGCTCTTGTGAGAAGAAGAAATCTTTAGTTAGTGAATAGAAATCATAGTATGCTATGAGAATTTGTTGTAGTAATTGTGAAATAAGATATGACTCTAAGGTTCATTCCAATGATTTAAATACTTTTCACTAGGTCCTAGATAGTGCACAAAACAATGAAAAGATCCCCAGCAATGGCGGCAATGATGAGTGGTGAGGTATCCCTATGCCCAACCATATGAATCACTAAGGCATTACACGTGATTTGGTCAAATTTCATGGACCTATAGTTATCTAATGCACTAGCTCTTCTAGAAAGTGAAATGGCATTGAGAATGTTTGTTGTCTTCCCAACTACACTTGTAAGGTTCAAGGGTATGGTTTAAGTGTAATTGAGGTATATGAATTTTTGTCATTTTATATTTTATGGATGTAATCACCTACAACAAGAATAAGGGTAGAGTAGATTGAAAACTAATGTCTATTTCCTAGCTAGCCTAACATAAGTAACCTCCCCACTTTATTGAACACATCTTGAACACATATAGCATTGCTGGGCTACCAAACATTAAGCGTTGCTAGGTTACCAAGTACTATATGAATGCTCGAAGTGGTCATGCTTGTGTTCAGTAACAACCAAAAATGAATTTCTTAATCAAATGGATTAAAGTAAAGAAAAAAAAGGTAAAGTGCATTAAAGAAAATATTAAGCTATTCTTAGTGCTGCAAGGATTGTCAACAGAGTTCATTTTATTCTTATCACACTGTTGTGCTTAGGTACATCAATGCTTGAACAAAGAACCATACACACTTTAGACTCCTTTTGTAGGCACTCAAAAAATATTCTAACTTTGAGGAAAATAAACTGTAAGAGCTTTGCTACTCTACTTGAAAACTAAACTAAAAACTATTGCCAAAATTGGAGCCTAGACCTAGTATTTATAGATTTGGGAATATACCCTGACATTGGATATGTGATGTTAGACTAAGGCCCTAATGTCATGTACGTGATGTTGCGGCTCCAACGTTGCATACCCAACATCAGAGTAGACAACAAATGCATGTTCATCACATGGCTTAGCATAGTTGATGCTAAGTTAAGTATGAAAGACTTATCTTTTGAAATCTCTAAGGAAGATACACGTAGAGCCATATGTACATAATGGATTCCATGAATTACTACTAATAGTCAAGGGTATAATTATGGATTAACACTTCAGAATGTCAACATAATCATTACACCAATCAATAATAAATGTGAAAAACAAGGGAGTGCATAAGAGAAAGTAAGGGCCACTAAATCAATAGACACCTAGTGGCCAACAACTGAGAAATTTCAAGTGTCCAAAACATGCATGGCATAATTTGAACCATTTATTAACTCCCATTCCAAGAAAATGACCTTAATTGAGAGCCCAAAATTGAAAATATTAAACCATGATCATACACTAATATGAAGAGAAAACAATGACCTAGATGATCAAAACCTAATTATCATCAAGATCACATGGGGCAGTAATCAACAAATTAAATCACTACAAATGGTAAGTGAACCACCTAGAGTGTATGATTTAGGAGATCTAGGGAGCATTTTTTGAGCAATCATCCATAAGTTCAATTGTGGAGGAGATGAATTATCTTGATTTAGGAATTAATAAGTGCTTTTTTAATTTTTTGTTTTACAATTCCTTTTGATTTCTAATTTCGTAATATACCTTTTCAAATTCTTTGATACAATTTTTTCCATTATTTTATACTTTTTTTTTCTTAAATTTTCAATATTCTTTAACATTTTTCAATTCTTTAATGATTTTTCATTCTTTGACATTTTTCATTCTTTCATCTTTTTCCAATTTTGACTATCTTTTTCATACTTTACTTTTGTGACCTTTGTAAAAAAATTTTATTGTTAATAAAATACATTAAGAATAAGGCAAGATGTAGCCCAATAAGGTGAAGATTTCTGTATGTTATCAACTCATAAGGGATTGATTATTTGAATAGTGAGCCCACAACATTCATCCATCCATTCCATTAATAAGAGGTTCTTACTATGTCCATAATGATATTCTTTCCATCATAAAAATAAGAATAAATTTGTGATCATTATGGATGGACTAAAAAGAGAAGAACCAAGTGGAAATGTAAAGGGTGTGACATCAAGGGGATTTGTGGACTCTCTTGGATTGCTTCTATTAGTTTTATCTTATTTCTTAGGATGTATTATATCCTTGTAGATCTAACAAAAAATGAGAATAAGAGTAAAATAAGTGCAGCCTTACCCATGCTTAAAGGTAGTCCTTTGGTAAGGTTGACATAGATAAAAATAAAACTCATGCACATAATAAATGTTTGGAGGTCCCACTAGAAAGACATGTTACCCATGCTTGAAGGTAGGAAACTTCTTAGGAATTTTAGAAAATAATAAGTGCAATGAATAAACTCCGCCTTTGGACAATATGCCAAGTGACAATACTCCTTGTAATAGTGGTAGTCTTACAGTTGTAATTCTAAGAGATTAAATAATGGAATGTCACTAGAGTGTGGTTTGGAATTGGTTTGAATCTTGGACAGAAAGACTAATGATTACTTTAACCATTAATAACACACAAGGATTCATTATGCCTATGGTTGGATACCTCATGTACCAATTTCAGCAATCCCTTCTTGTCCATTTCATCTCATTGTATATGTAATCATAACATGTGGTTTTGTATAATATAGTGTAATTTTCCCAACTTAGTGGTACTAACATGTGTGTTTTTCTAGACAAGAATGTCTTACATTCAACTCCTTGAGTGCCTAAGGACACTTTTAGGTGTGGTTATGCAAGGACACTAAGGGCTAGAGCTACTTTGGAAAGGATCCCCTTGTATAGCTTTTGTATTTCATACTTTCCAAGAAATTCCACATCATCTTATGCCTTTCAAACATCTAATATACTTCCCATGTCATTTAATAATTTGTCCATACATTAGAAATTCATTATACATTTCTTATCCATATCATAAACTTTCATTGCCTAAGTTTCCTTCTTCATGAACTTTCTATGCCAAATTTTTTAAAAATATGCATCATTCCTAGCCCAAGACCCTTTGAATATGTTTCATACCTTCCAAATACTCAAAAGGACTCATTTTTTATCCTCAATTCGCAACAAAAAATGTGAAAATTTAGACTCCAATATCGGAGCCCACAAAACCTATATATTTGTGAGGGACTTGAATTTTCATTTTTCACTTTTACAACTAAGAGAGTTTTGTCATTTTTTATTCGTAACTCGGACCTCTAACCTTTCCCTAAGCCATAACTTGCACACTATCATTATGATTTTGATGATTTTTGAATCTATTTGATCCCAGAGTGCTCACCTTACTCGTGATGGTGCTAGTGTGGAAAGGAAAATCTAAGCAATATTTTGGAATTGTCTAACGGTTGGAGGGTATTATAAGGATAAGTACGAAGGAAAAGTTTAAAAAATTATAACAAAAATTAATCACATTAATGCTAGAAACTCTCAAATCATCCTCTTAATGAACCATACCAATCATTATGAGCCATAAATAAAAACAAAATGGACAACTATGAGGGGCTATAAGGAAATTAATGCCTATGGGGTTTCTTTTTGGAAATTTTTCCAACTCTATAATCATAATGAGCTAAGAATTGATCTAATTAAGAATATGAGAAAGGGAAGTAGTTATCCAAATCAAAGTAAATAGTCTAATAATTCTCAAATCCTTAATGATTGTAGATGGTCCCAAAGAGAGAAGTAATAGGAGGATCCTCATAGTTGACAAGCAAAAGACTAAGAGGCTAAGGAAGAGGTCAAACACAAGAGCAAGATCTAGAACATGAGAAGTAGGAAGCCCAATTCTTTAGCATCCATTAGGAAACTCTGTCTACTAGACATTTGGCCCAAGTGAAGGCATAAGAATCACAAGTCCAAGGACAAAACCTCACGCTGTCACAAGAATGCCTCTAAATCATTCGAGAGAAGATGCTCTTGACCACAGTAATTATGAAGATGAACTTTGGTTCATTCATAAAGTTTGTTCTAGAGGCGATAAAGGCACAACTCCAAGTGTCAACGCTATGGCCCATCCTTTCAAATAGTGGTGAATGGTATCTAGGGGAGACCCACCAATTCTGGCATAACAAAGAAGGGGATGCTACAATCAACATTGAAGGAGTCTCTATTTCATATTCAGTTAAGGCAATAGAAAAAGCTCTAAATGTGCCAAATGAAGAGGCAAGATTAGCACATTTGTCCACAAGATCAAACGTAGAAACCAAAAAACTATGGTTAAAGTGAGCATATGGAAAAGAAGATAAGGAGTACAATGAGTTGACTCTAGAGGAAAGGATCTATTTTAAAATTGGTACATATCACTTGTTTCCCACAAAGAGATTAAACAGATTATCCACCTATGCGGCTAGAGGAAGTGCAATTCTGATGGGAAAGTATAATGTAAATCTCACACAACTCTATTTCATGGAGATTGATGAGTCATCATTGGTTAGGTACGTTAACAAGGCATCATTGATGCAATTGACCATGTTGACAAGGCCTCATCCATGAGGCCCCATCGATGCATTTCAACCTACATTGATGATGCCTTGTCGATGCGGTGTCTATCCATCACTTATAAATACATGCCTACCCATCGCATTTATGGAAGTCCAGATTTCAATTGTAGCGAAGCTCTTGCATTTTTTCCATTTGAAAGTTAGAATTGTTTCCCTGAGTTCCCATAGTAGGAGTCATTGAGTGTACAGATCTTTATTTGAGCATTGTTGTACCTGAGCATAATAGTGTGTGGGGTAATAAGGATGAGCTTTCTAATAAACCTTATATCACTTTGGATAGATTAGTTCTTTTATTTACGCATTCGATGTTTTCAATTATTTGTTAATTATTCTCAATTATTTCACAATTATTTTCTAGTAATTGAATTAATGAGGTTCCTAAGCTAGATAGATTAAATACATAAGTACGACAACTTCAAGCATAACACGTATTCACTTGGTAATCCCATCAATGTTATTGCTTGGTATGCCCAATAGTATAACATTTGGTCATCCAACAGTGGATATGTAGGTTCAGGATGTGTACAAAAAGTGGGAACAAATACTTATGTTAGGATTAGAGTAATAATAGTAGTTAATTAATTTAGATTAGTTAATCAAATTCCTTCTACCTACATTTTGAGCACCCAAAACATAAAACATAAGATGATAAAAATTGGATGCCTCAGTTACACTTAACCATACCAACGTGCATCACAAGTGTAATTGTGAGGAAAATGATAGACCTTAAGGCTAGATTCACTTCTTAAAGGGCTAGTGCACTACAAACGATAAAGTCCATGAAATTCGACTAAGTCCATCGTGAATGCTTTGTGATTCATATGGTTGGATGTAGGGATACCTTGCCACTCATCATTGGTGTCATTGCCAAGGACTTTGTTTGTGGAACGTGCATTATTTAGGACTAAGTGAATTTCATTAATATCATTGTATGAACCTAAAGGTCCATATCATTTCCACTATACATAAATTATAAAAGCACATTGACCATTTCATTTTGTTTTACAAAATGTCTTCTTCTTCTCGTAAGCATGATGATACTAAACCAGTGGTCCCACAAGAATGCAAGGTGGTATACACTCATCCATATGAGTTTGTACTAAATTTCAACTTTATCCTACATCAGGATGAACAAATGTGATGGTGTGATATGGAGGGTAATGTTGTTTTGACCCCCTCGATAGATTTGTGCTTAAACTACTAATTAAAACCCTTAAGAAGTTGGGCATACTAGATCTTCATGAAGAGTACGTTGTGGATGGATATGACACTCAAAATTATCATCTCACTAAAACATAACGTAAGCGAGACAAGAATCATGAGAGACTCCATGAAGCCATAAAGGGAAAACATTTCACTAGCCCCTTGTTCCTACTAGATCAAGAAGACAATGAGGAGCCTTCCTTAAAAGTTTTTCAACATGAAGATTCTCCACCTCTTGCTAATGATGGTGAGGGTGTGAACTTGGCCTTGAAATCAACTATTCATAAATTGGGTTCAAGGAAGAGTGATAGCCAAGGTAGGGACTTAGGTGAACATCATAATAACAAGGGATCTAATGATTGAGATAGTAAAAAGCGTAAAAGTAAAGGAGGACATTACGATGGTAGTGGTAGTTCATCTTCCTCTTCATCCTCTTCATTTGATTTCAAACATTCCTCTTGATCTAATGGTTCTCATAGAAACCACCATCAAAATAACCGTGATGAAGGTGATTGATGAAATAATAATGACCATGAAGGCCATTGAAACCGAAGGGGTGGCTGAAACCATCATCAATGTAATGATGATGATGAACCTTTACTAGCAACTTGAAGTATGCTTAACATTATAGAGGTAGTAAGAATTCCAACTAGGCATATGAAGGATAGTCAGATCAAGTGCCTAGATATGAACAATATCCCAAGATTTAAGGGGGATACAATTTTGATCCACAAACACATCTATAAGCTTTTCAAGATGCCTATGCCTTACAAAACATCAATAACGAGTGGCAAAAACTCAAGCTTTTCCCAAGGACACTTATTAAGGAAACTGAATGTTGGCACTGGTCCTTAGAACCAAAATCTATTCAAAAATGAAGTACCATGTTAGAGCTGTTCAATGACAAATATCAAACATACTCTAAAGTGTCTAATCTAACAAGGAAAATCCAAGGCTGGAAATAAGGAATATATGAACCCTTGGATGCCACCATGGGCCAATATTATTTAGTCCTACACATATGTCTTGGCCATGGTTACTCTTAGAGGGAACAACTTCACCACATCATAGATGGGCTTAGGGTAGAAACAAGAAGGACACTTGGGGTATATGCCTAAGGAAGGTTGTCTGAAATGAGAGCTCATCAAATCTAAAGAGTAATCGAGTAGGTAGTAAAAGAAGAAGGTGAGCTAAAAAAATGGGAGAGTGTTGAAGAGTATAAGATGGATCCATCCATTAGAAAATAAGAGGTCTGATTTTGCGATGAGGAGGATCACCACTTGATGAAGTGGTGAATAGGAAAACCTTGTCTATCCAAAAATGAATTTCTAACATTTTAGCCAAGGTTGACAAGTTATGGAACTCTTTGGATGAAAATTTTTAAACTACTTTGAAAATTTTTAAAGAATCCAAAGAGCAAAATAGTGATCATAATCGTAGACAACGAAAAGAAGCTAAACGTGCCTACCAAAGAGACAAGGGCAAAGTTGCTGCAGTAGTGGTAGTTGTGGAGTTTGACTTTGATGATAAAACTAAATGTGGCATCTATCAATATGAACATTCAAAGGGATGTTGCCCTATGTTTTCACACTTACAAGAGCCTAGAGTGTATGCATTGAACCCTTGCCTAGCACGTAGGCAAGCTCCAAGATGAATACCTTATCCTTAAGGCAGTCCAAGATAGTTCAACTTGCAACAATAAGCTTACTACCCAAGTGGAACTCCTCCACAACCTTATGAATGGTACCAATAGTGGTACCAATCACAATTGTGGGGAATGCCACCACCAAGGTAGCAATACCCTTATAGACAACCAAATTGATATCGGTACTATGTTCAGCAACCCATTTCCCTAAGAAGTTTAGCAAGTCATGCATCATTCCAGCATCACTATTACCCTTCAAAGTACCATTGAACACATTCACCATCTACTCAAGGGGAAAATCCATATTAGTATCCTTATCATCCTTCACATCCCTCTACACCTACACCTCCACCTTCAACTCAGTTACCTCCTACTCCATCCATGCAAGGTGAAATTCCTTCATAGCCACAACAACGAAATGCTAGAAGGGTTATACACTCACAACCAGTTTTTTAACCAAGTGGTCTAGATAATCGATCAAGAAAATGACCTTTCTTTCGGCCTAGTAGTCCTCTCCTGCCCTTACAATCTACTCCGGCTAATTTCCTTGCTTCTTTAATACCCTCATCCTCTGCATCAAATACCTTCAAACACCCTTTAAACTAAGTGCCACCTAGGATCCACACTGTAATGCTAACTCATGCTATCTCTGACTGGATCAAGACTAGTAACCTTCCTATAAAAAGATCTAATTTAGGAAGTCCACTCATCTTTCTACAGATTGTTAGACAAGAGCCATGTAAGGCTCTTCTTGACTCTGGTTCTAGAGTTAACCTCATCTCCCATGATATGTATAAAGCCTAGAACCTACCACCTCTTAAGAAGAGCAACATTCGTTGAGAATTAGTAGATCAATCAATTATGGTTCCTTTGGGATTAGTAGAGGACATTGTGACCACAGTTTGTAGGTGGTCCTATCCTACTGATATTTTGGTAATTAAGGTGGATAACTACAAAAGTGATTTTCCCATCATCATGGGAGGGGCTTGTTTAAGCACGGTTGATGCATGAATGGGTATAAGGGACTTATCTCTCAAAATATCTAAGGAGAATGAATTAGGAAAAATTGAGAAGAAGTGTTTTCCATGCATCACGTATAGAAAAAATGGGTGTAATTTCCTATAAAAGATTTGGTCCATTAAAAGCACATACATTAAGGCATGCAATCAGTGTGTTCAATAAGTTAATATTCAACGATGTCTGTACATAGCAACCACAAAGAAGGAGGGCACCTAGTGGCTGATAGCTACTTTAGATAGCAGCATAATATGCATGGAGCCAAATGAGTGTTTAAATTGTGCATATGTTGAAGGCATGCACAAAAGTGAACAAGTCCATTCCCAACTCTCTAATGAAGGTGATGATAATTGTTGGGGAGAGTTGGAGATCCTTGAACACTTTAAGTAAGAGCCCTTAGAATTAAAAACTTTAGTAGATGGAATGGAGTATGCATTTTTAAAGAATAGTAAACTGGTCACCAGTAATGCCAAACTTCCTCCTGAACAAAAAGAAAAGTTATTGAAAGTAGTGAATAAATGGTTAACAACCTTTACTTGGTCATATCCAGAACTAATAAAAATCAATCCAAGGGTATGCTACCACCACATTTACACTAACTTGACCATGAAGCCTAGAAGGCAACCACAGAGGCAACTAAACCCCAAATTAAAGAAAATCATTAAGAAGGAAATAGAGCAACTCCTCTAGGTGGGGTTTATCTCTCTAATCGTAGATAGTGAGTGGGTTAGCCCACTTGTAATTGTACCAAAGAAGGATGGAAAATGGTGGGTTTACATTGACTTTAGGCTGTTAAACATGACAACATTTAAGGATCACTTTCCTTTGCTATTCATGGATGAAGTACTAGACACCATATTTGAGCATTGTTATTATAGTTTCTTGGACGGTTATAGTGGCTATAACCAAATCCAAATCGTGCTTGAAGACCAAGCCAAGACAACATTCATGAGTCCCTAGGGGACTTTTGCATGCCTTAAGATGCCATTTGGTGTATGCAATGTCCCTACAACATTTCAACACTTGGTCCTTAGTATCTTTCAACAACTAATCTGTAGTGGTGTTGAAGTTTTCATGGACGACTTATCCACATATGGAGCTACCTTTGAGCAAGCCTTAGACCGACTTGAGTAAGTACTAAAGAGATGTGTTGAGACAAACCTATGGGTCAACTGGCAAAAATGCCATCTTATGGTCCAAGAAGGCATTGTGCTAGGGCATCGAATTTTACAGAAAGAAATTGAGGTAGACCAAGAAAAGATAAGGGTCATCTAAGAAATAACATGCCAACTAGAGACCATTAGAGATATTCAATCATTCCTTGGACATAATGGTTACTATTGGTGGTTTATTAAGAATTTTTCTAGGATTGCTAAATTTTTGGTAGAACTTACCAAGAAATATGCACCTTTCATATGGACCAAGGAATGTGAAAACACATTCCAACAATTAAAAGAGAAACTTGTAAAAACACCAATCCTATGAGCATCTGATTGGTCCAAACAATTCCATATCATGATAGATGCATCTAACTATGCTTTGGGAGCTATTCTCATGCAGATGGATGATAAGAAACATCCATATTATATCCACTGCATGAGTCCAAGAATTGTGGAAGCACAATTAAATTACACCACCATAGAAAAAGAACTAATGGAAGTGGTGTATGTGCTAGAAAATTTTAGACATTATGTGCTAGGTTACAAAGTATTTGTACATACGAACCACAGTGCAATTCGATTCCTTATGAATAAGCCGATGGTGAGCCCTTGTGTTATACGGTGCCTTGTGATATTGTTGAAATTTGATATTACTATGGTAGATAGAAAAGGAACTGAGAATATGGTCATTGATCATATTTCTTGCTTAATATGGGATAATAAAGAGGAGGAGAGCCCACTCTCTGATCAATTTCTAGAGAAACTCCTCTTTACTAGAGCAATAAATGAACAAACACTTGAAAGAGAAATGTGGTATAATGACATCTTGACATATCTTCTCACTCAAGAGGCACCAGAAGACTTGGATTTTAGGAAAAAAAAATTGCTTCATTAGCTTAAATACTTCATGAAAATTAACAAACACCTTTACAAGGTGTGTATTGATGGCTTGATCCATTGGTGTGTCCTTGATAAAGATCAACTATGTCTTCTCTAGGATGCTCATGAAGGACCTTGCAGAGGCCACTATGCAGGGAGATGCATGACCATAAAAATCCTAATGGTAGGATACTAACAATATTTAAGGATGCCCACTAGTTTGTCAAGTCTTGTGAATGTTTTCAACGTGATGGGGGGATGACTGCTTGTATGGAAGGTCCTCAATAGTGGATTCAATCACTAAAACCTTTCAACATATGAAGCATTGACTTCTTGGATCCCATCACACCCATGTCTAATGGGAAAGTGTATATTATCCACAAAATGGCCTGAAGCAACAACCATTACAAACTACACATCATCCACTACTACTAAATTTATACAATAGCATATCGTTAATAGGTTTGGGTGTTGCATTCATTAATTTCTAATAATGGAACTCATTTCATAGGTGCCACATTTAGAAAATTAATTTAACACTTAGGGGTAGAACATAAATTAATAACACCTTAACACCCCCAAGCCATTGGTCAAGCAGAGGTAACCGACTAGGAGATTACTAAAATATTAATGTGAACCATTAGAAAATATAGGAAGGATAGGAGCACAAAACTTAATGATGCTCTTTGGGCTTATCGATCAACTTGGAAACTTCCTATTGGATATTCTCCCTATGAGTAAGTGTATGGAAAACTTCCAATACTTCCAATTCAATTTGAGCTCCATACACTCTCAATGGCCTGTGAATTAAACCTTGACCTAAGTTTAGCACAAAAGAAGAGATTGATCAATCTAAACGTGCTAGATGAAAATCACTTAGTGGCCGTATCTTTGAACGAGATGAAAAAAGCATTCAGCAAGCAATGCCATAACCTTATAATTAAGAAAGTAAGGTTTCAACCAAGAGATAAGGTCCTCTACTGGAACCCCACACATGTACCTCAAAAGGAAAAAAATTCAAACATTGTGGAAGGGACCTTATATGATTGATCAAACCTTTCCCTCTATAGGCCATGATAATTTACAAACTTGACAACCCAAATAAAAAGCAATTGGTAACATCCAACAAGTCAAACCTTTCATAGAACCAAGATTGGCTAGTGCAAATATCACCTCACCTAATGGATATCCACGCTCTATTTTTTGAATCTCCTCCTTCCAACTCAGTCATGGGGGAGATGGTCATCCATGCTGACCATTACCATCACCTCTCAGTTTTCTACATTTTTGTTTTTTACATTTTTTATTTTCAAATTTTTCAAGTTTTATACCATTTTTAGTACATTTAAATTTTCTTGATTATTTTACACTTTCTTATATCTTTTACCTTATTTTGTCTCTTGTGTTTCTTTTGATCAAGTGTGATATTTTCTCATTCTTGCTAATAAATCTACTTTATTATCACAGGACACAATGCTACTGTTGCTATTTACTAATGATGGTTTGTGCTTAATGTGTGATTGTTGGTGTCTGGTTTCTATTTTTGAATTTTGATATCTGATGACTTTGACATGGTTTATTTTTCATGGGATAGGCAGTGAGCCCATGTCATCCAGCCATCCGATGAACTCTATGGTTTTCCTTGTTCTAGAAATTTGATGTCCCTTTTTCATTAAAGAAACTTTTGATCAATTGGTAACCTTGGTAGTTATGGAATTGGGAAGGATCCAAATGTTTGTAAAGGATGTGCCTTCAAGGGGACTCAATACTCTTTGTCCTCTACTTCTTGTTTGAGTGCTTGAGTGTTTTTTGCAAACTTCTTACCATTCCATACCACGCAATGATAGCAAGCCAAATAATGTCATTGTATGGTGTGGTTTCCATCATTCAAAAGAAAAAAAAACAAATTAAAACAAAAAAAAATTAAAAAAATGATGGGAATTCAAAGAATACCCCTTAAACATGAATAAAGTCCTTGCATGGTGTGGTTCCCATTTAAAAAAAACAACAACAACAACAAAAGAAAAAAAAATAATGGGAATTCAAAGCACACCCCTTGGACAAATAAAAGGGCTACAAGCACTAGTTATGGGACTTGAGAGGCATACATCTATGCTTGAAAGTTCCCTCTAATTAAGGCC
>MNCI01032607.1:600621-625386 GCA_015680685.1 Gnetum montanum | reverse complement strand
TATGTTATGCTCTATGTCTTAGTCTAACATATTGGGATTCTTGAGTGGGTTCTTTTAGGTTGGTCCTTAAGTTGTCATGATCATTAAATTGACTATGGGGCCCACAGACTTCTTAGTTGAGGTTATGCAAGGGCAAAAAGGGCATGAACCTACTATGGGGAGGACCCACTTGCATAGCTTTTGGCTTGCTTAGTTAAGGTTCCTTACCATTGACATCATTACAATCTTATATTTTGTATTTTCCATAGTGTAAATTGCTTAGTGCTCCTTAATCTTTCATTGCATTCATCCATTAAATCAAATTTTCTCCATTTTTTCAGATTTATGAACTTTAATGCCCTTTTCTCATGATTTCATACTATTCTTGGTCTTCTAAGCTTTCATTTGACCCCAATTTCATCAAAAAATTCCTTGTATTTTGAGAGTTTGACCAAAGTCAATAGTGGCCAACAGCTACGTCATCAAGGCCTTGCCAACATAGTTGACCCTGTCGATGGGGCCCTATTATCAAGGCCTCATCAACGCAATACAAAAATGCTATATATACTGTTGGATACTTTGGAATTTTTTGTCATTTTCTCATAACACATGAAAATTTTTTGCAATTTTTTAGAGCCCAAAATCTTCCAGAAGCCTGTAACTTTCAAACCATTTGTCCAAATCACTTCGATCTTGCGGTAAGATCTTTATCATGGGGGCCACAAACCTTAAGGTTTCTGATGCAATTTTCAAAAATGTTTTCTAACTCCCCTAAGGGTTAGTAACTTAAATCATACATAAATATCAACTTTTTCCAAGTTAACCCTTCCAACAACCTCCAGGATGATTTATCAATGATAAGGTGTAAATAGAAATAATAATTAAGTTGATTAAATCAACCATAATCATAGCTTAGCCAAGTGTAACTACCCTCAAGAGTTAAGGCATTCCAACTGTTTTAAGGTTACACAATGATTGCTAATCCATGGTTTTATTATGATTAAAGATGGCACCCAAACAAAAGCACTCGCATGAAGGAGAACCCTGGCAACCATAAGAGAAACGACTTAGAGTTGGAAGGGGCCAACAAGAACAAGGCAAAGAACAACAAGAGGTGATCCATGCAACGAGACCTCTTTGGGATGAACTCGAAGTGAAATATGTTTGATAGATTCTAAAAGAAGAATTGCCTACTAAGAAGTCTCAATGAGGAGAAGTGCCTAGACCTATGCCTAGGATTGAGGTCACTCTGACTCAAGCCTATCTAGATATCATCAAGTCCCAAGAAGTCCAGATATTAGTCCTTAAAGAAATAAACTTTGAGCCATTTTTGGAGAAGGCTTTAGAAGATGTTAGAACATAATTGCAAACCTCTCCCATGTGGCCAATCATCATGATTAGTGAAGAGTGGTACATGGGAGAGACTTACCTCTTTTGAAATAGCCAAAGGCCAAGGTCTGTTGTGAAGATCAAGGATGTTCAAGTGCCATATTCAATGAAGGCCATTGCACAAGCACTGGGGTTGCCTGACATCGAAACATAGTTGGCAGAAATATCAACAAAAGGTAATCTTGAGGCAAAAGGGAGTGGAACCGGTGACATTACAGGGTGAACCATAAGGAGTATGGTGCGCTCACACTAGTGGAGAGAATTTATTTCAAGATTACAACCTATCACCTCAATCCAATGATGAGGCCAAGTAAGGTGATTGCCTTCTTTGCTTGTGCATGCACCACTTTAAGTGGGAAATTTCCTATAAATCTTCCACAACTAATTTATTTGGAGATTGAGAAGTGTTTCAAGGAAAATGAACATGGAAGGAGGACCCTGCCCTTTCCATGCTTGATAAGAAAACTATGTAAAAGGGTAGGTATTTTTCACTATTCCAATGATACTCTTAGGTATACTCCCTTGGCCTCATGGGCAGAAATAATGAAGGATAAAATGCTAGTAGCCATCTAAGCAGAGAAGTTGCTGCCACCACCACCCACTCAAGAGACAACATCGAAGGCATGTGCAGTCCTTGAGCATCTGCATCAAATCCAAGAGAAACTCTTGAGTGAACAAGAGCAACAGGTAGGAATGAGAGCGGGTAGATCCATCTATGTACCAGCTAGCAATGAGTCACCTTAATGAGGTGGCCCAAATAGTTAGCCAGATGAAGAGGGTGCTTCCATTTTCTCTGCTTAAAGAATATAGCTATCTTTGAGGTCAGATCGCAACACTCAGGAGGTGATGGTGTTACTAGTAACACATCATTTATTCTTAGAAATCTCTAAAAATGTAGCCACTTTCTCAATGAGGTTGAAGGAAGGTGAAGAGGCAACTATCTTGGTAATGTAGCACCAAGGGAAGGAAATAGTGGTGGAAGTGGTTCCTAACCATGTAGCTAAAGCACTAAATGCACCTGCAACATCTGTATTAGACATATCTGCATTCCAAGATGTGCAGATGTTCATAGGCATAGTTAGTAGGAAATTGAATGTAGCCCAACATGAACAACTATTGGAATGACTGGTGGGAACTAGGAAATTGACTCTCGATATCTTTGATCTTTCGGAGAACATCACTACAACCTAATCAGATTTGCTAAATGTAAGGGAAAAATGCATCATTTTGGAAGGACAACTAGAAATGGCCTAAGAGCGAAATCAATGCTTGGCTGTGGAGGTTGTTGAACTTTTTCCTCAACTTGCAAAGCAAATAATCCTCAGCTCAGCAATGACAAGAGATGAAGCTATCAAAAAACTTTAAGAATGACTTCAAAAGGCTGAGGAGGAAGCAACAATGACCATCTTCAAATAGCCCATGGCAGAATCTAAAACACATTCAATTAAGAAGGACTTAAATCATATGCACTAAGAAAATGAGACATTAACTACAAAAAATCATCACCTGTGAAATGTTGATGCTAAAAGAAATCAAATGTAGGAGTTCATTCATCAATAGCATTCTTACAAAATTTGTAAATGGAGGAGGTGTGCACCTTACAACAAAATTCTACCATTGAAATTGCTGCCTAGAAAAATGAAGCTCTTAAGTTTGAAAAGGTGAAAAATCACTATAGGGACCAGGTTGGCTTGCAAAAAGAAAATTAATCAAAAAGAAATCTAGATGGAAAAGGCTAGAGTTAATGAAGCCCTCTAGCAACTCCAGCAACGAAGAGAGATGTGGCAACCCATCCTTGATGGGATTGATGCCTACAACAAAGAAAAGATCTGCTTGAAGGAGTTCCAGATCAAAGAAATGAAAAAATATATGGAGTTGGCCAATCTTTGTTATGCAAACCTAGTAATGCTGATAGTGGGATGGTCATAGTCAAAAATGAAGAAGCAGATGGCTAGCTCATCTTTGCTATTTGAGGTTGAGTTCAAACATCACAAAGACATGAAGAAAAAGCTTGAGATTGCTAATGCTGAACTCAAAGTCCTCAAAGGGTAATTCACAGATCAATGATCCATCACTGAGGACCTAGCTGGATAGATGAACAACTACTAGAAGCTAAAGAACATAGTGTGAGAATTTGACATTGAATGCACATAGTTCACTGCCTAGTTTGTCAATGTCAAGGAGCTGTTTCCAATAATCCCATGTCCTTGGGAGGTGCCCATTCCAACCCACATTAGGGAAGCTGTGTGGATGGTGCATGATCTTAGAAGTAAGGAGGAGAAAATGAAAGCACTGTTGGATGCTTTCTACCTCCCACTTGAAGTTGTAATGGTAGTAGGAAAACCATAGCCTCAACCACCACCAGTGCGTGAAGCTAATGGAGGTCCTTCGGAGCCTCAAGAACCACCACCAACTAGGACATTTTGATCTTCTCTAATAAGCTTAACATCATTAAGGAACATGTTGTCCAATTTTTGATAAGTTGTATCATGGTTTTCAATTTTGTGTCCTAAACACCACCATTTTTGTACTTTCAGTCAAGTTTCTTTTTGTTGAAAGAAAAGTTAATCAATAATTTCATACCTTCCCAATTTTTTAAAAGAACTTGAGGATGAGTTTTTAGTCATGGGGGCATGATGAGTTGTTGTTGATTGGCTACGTTGATGAGGAATCATCTATGTAGCTGACTACATCGACGAGGCCTTACTCACGAGGCCCCGTTGATGCATTTGTACCAGCATTAACGATGCCTTGTCGATGTAGTGTCTATCTATCACCTATAAATATGCACCTACCCATCGTATTTATGGAAGTCCAGATTTCAATTGTAGTGAAGCTCTTGCATTTTTTCCATTTGAAAGTTAGAATTTTTTCCCTGAGTGCCCACAATAGGAGTCATTGAGTGTACAGGTCTTTATTCGAGCATTGTTGTACCTAAGCACGACAATGTGTGCGGCAATAAAGATGAGCTTTTTGATAAACTTTACAACACTTTTGATAGATTAGATCTTTTATTTATGCATTCAATGTTTTTAATTATTTGTTAATTATTCTTAATTATTTCATAATTATTTTCTAGTAATTGAATTAATGAGGCTGTTAAGCTAGATATATTAAATACATAAGTAAGATTGCTTTGAGCATAACACGTATTCACTTGGTAATCCCAGCAATGTTATTGCTTGGTATGCCTAGTAGTGTAACATTTGGTCATCTAGTAGTGGATACATAGGTTTAGAACATATACAAAAAGTGGGAATGAATACTTATGTTAGGATTAGCTTAATAATAGTAGTTAATTAATTTAGATTAGTTAATCAAATTCCTTTTGCCTACATTTCGAGCACCCAAAACATAAAACATAAAATGATAAAAATTGGATGCCTCAATTACACTTAACCATACCAACATGTATCACAAGTGTAATTGGAAGAACATTAATGGACCTTAAGGCTAGATTCACTTTCTAAAGGGCTAGTGCACTAGAAATGATAAAGTCTATGGAATTTGACTGATTTGTGCATGAACACTTCATGATTCATATGGTTGGGCATAGGGGTACCTCGCTGCTCATTAGAGATCCAAAGGTGGTTTGAAGAAAAGAAGGTAGGGAAGCTCATACTTCCATTTCTTTGCCTAATCAAGAAGCTATGTAAATGTGCTAGAATCCTAGGGTACACTAATGACATCCTCAAGAAGGCCCAAAATGCCTCATATGTTAAAATGCTCAAGCTAGCATCACCAAAGAAAGATTTAGTGGAGGAAGAAACAAAAGCTAGGGAAACCACGCAAACCACTAAACAACAACAACAAGTGGGACTAAGTGGTCAACAACAACAAGAACAACAGCAACAGTAGGTCCCACCACCATCGCCATAGAAGTATATACCATCATTGAGTCATCTACAACAAATTGGAGAGACTATCAATTGGAAAATGCATTAGGAGGCTAACCTCTATAGAGTAATTTCTAGTGCCATTCAACCCACAATTTCTTCAAATCTTATAAATGGATAGATATCATTATAGTTAGGAGGAGAGGCCTAATGGTCAAAATAGATTTCTAGGAACGCTGCATCATTCCAAGTGGTGCTTGAAATAGGAGAAGGAGCCATAGTTGTGATTATGCAGGACCAAGATGCAATGGGAGTCATAGAAGTGATTACTAATCACATTAACAAATCCTTTAACATAAATTTTGTGCCACCAGTAGATCTACCTAGAGCCATAGATGCTTAGATGTTAGTTAATACCTCAATGACTCCTATTGATCATGAGGATGTGCTAGATCAACTACTACAGATGGGGCTAGTAATGAAAAATCTTTTTGACATCCTAAGTGATGTCACTATAGTGAAATTAGAACTAATCAAAACTAAGGGTAAGTTGGTCATGGAAGAGATAAGGGCAGAGCATGCAGAATTTGAAATCCTTAGACTATAGGAAGAGTTTGTTACCTTGAGGGTGGAATCCAAAGATCCTATGTAATTTATTATGCTTGACCAGCTAGAGCAATTCAAAATAGAGCAAATCAACCACTTGATAGAGCAAAATAAGAAAATGGAAAACACAAAGGTGAAAGTGGTGTGGAATGCCTCAGTAGCAAAAGCACAAACATATCTAGATGCTAAGGCACTTACCATAGCACAAGAAGAAAACACATAGCTCATTGTAGATAACACTAGGTTGACCAACATTGGAAAGTAGAAAAACATCCTAGAAGAAAGGATCCATTAGTTGAGAAAATAATTGATGAGGATCAACCAAGATATGAGCCACTTAGCAGGAAAAAATAGAATCCTCTTAATGAAGGAGGTATGCGCAATCAGGCAAAAATCAGCTATTGAGATTAGCACATGGCAAAATGAAGCTAAGAAGCATGAAAGGCTCAAAGAACACTTCCTTGACGAAGTGGGGATGTATAACCAAATCAATGATAAGGAGATCTAGGTAAAGAAGGCTTGAATAAATTTCATATCATCGTAGAATCAAAATTGGAAATCCATCTTAGACAGTTATGCTAACATCCACCAAGCGGAGGTAAAAAAAAGACATGCAGATAAAAGATCTGAAAGAATACATGGAGTTAGCTAACCTTCGCTATGCTAACCTGGCCATGTTAATAGTAGGTAGGTCCCAAAATGATCTTGAATAACAAGTTGCAACCACGTATGCATTGTATGAAAAAGAGTTTTTTAACTCAAAAATATGCTCTACAAAAACTTTAGGTGGAAAAATTTGAACTAGAAGTAGTAAAGATTGGCTACCAAGGGCAAAAAGATGTTGTAGTGAACTTGGCCAGAGGATTGTTTGATTATCATGAGTTATGGGCAAAGGCCAAAGCATTTGAAGATGAAAGGAGATAGTTTACGACATGGTACATTAAGGCCAATCAAATGTTTCCATAGCTGCCATGTCCATGGGATGTACTAGCTCCATCACACATTGTACAATAAGCATTGATGGTACATGACCCATGAACAGAGGAAGAGAAACTTTAGGTGCTCCTAAATAGATATAAATTTTGGAAGACTGATGACAAGGGGAAGTAACCAATGGAGGAGCCACCACCACTAGGCACTACATAGGCTACATCAAGCTTCATCCAATTTTGTTTTTTTTTGTTAAAGTTTGTCCTATCATATCTTGTGTCATCTTTTTATAAACACCACTATGGCATAAAGTGTCATGTAAATCTACCTCCCAATTTTGTAAGAAAATCTATTCTCAATTTTTTTTAGCTCAAGGATGACTTTTCAGTCAATCATGGAGGTATGATAAATCAAAAAATTTAGCAGACTATGATATCGTAGCACTAGTTGCATTATCATATATGTGATATTGTGGAATGCATCCTAGCCTATAAATACAACACTTATGTACATAGATTTACATAAGTTTTCATTCCATAGTAGTGTAACTCTTACAGTTTATTTTTGTGAGTTATTCTTTAGCACTTAGTGGTGCGAATGCTCATAGTGTAGTGTGACGTAGTGTATGGAGTCTTTATTCTAGCATCTTGTACTTGGGCACATGTGTGACTAGAAATAAAGATTAAGATATTTTATACTATTGCAGCATTCTCCTAGTTTATTGTTTTACTTAGAATAATGTTTACTATTTTCTTAGTTAATGTTTACTTTTCCATGCACTTTACTATTATTTTTGTTAAGTAGGATGAGTACAACTAATCTCAAGCACTTAAGTGTAATTTCTTGGTAATCCAGTAGCGCTATCACTTGGTTTGCCCACTAAATCCCAATAGTAGTTACATGAAGCCTAGGGTATGTATAGAAGGTCAAGATCATATACTCATTGCATTAGGATAGAATAGATTTATTTGTTGTTTTAGTTAGACTTAGAAACTCATTTCACTTCACCATGTTCACTAGAAGCCAAATGACCAAACAACATTAGCATATCATATACCTCACTGTGAGCTAAACCATGTAGACTTCTCTATCTCCATGTGGAAAGATAATGGTCTTGAACTTAAACCAATTACTAGCATAATGACATTGTCTTGTCCATGGATTACAATTTGGTTGTGCATGAAACACTTGTGACTTGTATGGTTGGGTGTTGGATTGCTCCACTACTCATTAATGATAAACTCCTAGACATCTTCATCTTTAATATGGAGCACTTCCTCAATATGAATGAGTATGCAAAGGAAATGAAGGCTAACATCACATTCCAATTCCTAGGAGGAGTTTCTCAAACCTAGTAACTTGGCATTCTTAAGGAGTTAAAGTTAGGAACTGCTCAAAGATTGGTAGAGATATGGAATGACCTCAAAATTACTCTACTCAAAAGCTTTCACCTAAGCACTTCTATTAATAAAGCTTAGGTGAAGTTGGAAGAACTCCAATAGAATGCGAAGTCAAAAGATTATCAGCAAGAATACTAAGAAATTATCTTACAAATTTTGGTAATGGATGAAGAAGAAATTCTACCTCTTGTCACAATTATTGCATAGATGGTAAAATAGTCCTAATGGTCAAGAATTGGTACCTAGGTAGTAAACTAGTTGTGATAGAATAGAAATTATTGCCTAGATAGTGAAATATTTGTGATGACTTAGAATTTTTACCTATACGATGAAATAGTCCTATTATTGCCTATAGTTTGAAATAGTCTCAATAACCTAGAAATTACTACCTAGATGGTGAAATAGTCCTTGTGGTGTAAAAAATTATAACAATGAGACTACAATCAATTTTAAAAAATAAGAACTAAGAACCAATATAATAAAACCAAGACTCTTGAAGCATGTGTATAACAATGTTGAAGTTCAAGATAATTAATTGATACACTAGGTATTGAGGTAAGACAACCATTTAAACCTTGTATGTGGTTGTGGTATGATGTGTGGGAACATTATGTTGTGGTTAAGTTAATAACTAGTTGGACTATTTGCTATGATGTGTTATGTGTTGTAACGCTAACTTTGTGTGTAGGATGCTTATCCACCAGTGTGATGACTTCCAACTCCATGATGCTTGCTTATAAATTGATTAGGAAGCTTTTATGGTTTTTCTTTACTTTGTCATGTAGATTGATGTTTCTCTCTCTCTTTTTAGGTAAAGTTAGAGCACATAGACCTCATGGAAATGCATAGTTTGGCTAGAGCGTAGAATGGTATTGGCATTTCTATTGGATTATGATATTTTGCAATAAATTTTTTAGTGTTGTGACTTAATAGTCTCATTCATGGCTAGCTATATATATTGGATATGTTCATGGATTTTTTTAATGCTTTAGAGACTTGGATATTTATAAACTCTTTTTGTTAACATTAATGTTAGCATCAGTTAATGGTTTAATTGCATGTATTTGATTACATTATTTATGAATTTTTAAGTATACAGGTTAAGCATGTAACTAGGCACTTTGTTTTTGTCATTCAAATGTGTTTGGATTTTAATATCCCTTGAATTAACATTAACAAGATGTATTTATTTGTTAAATTAATCTTATAATACGGTTTGCTAATATTTAGACATGTCTTAGTTATTGATTTTGTTAGTTTATTATTGTTCCATTGATTTATCCCTTCACATAATTCTGTGCTAGCCTAATATAGGGTGTCCTTAATGTTAAGACTTGTTCTATCTTATGAAATGATTGTGAAAATGGAAATGGTAATAACCATGTGGTGTTACATAGTTGAAAGACCTAAAAGAGTTTATAAGTAAAATTTATTCTTTCTAGCACATTTTGACATAAATTACCCTAGAGTTTACAAGCATGCCCTTTAGCATGTTTTGACCAAGTCTATAGGGTTAATAAGATCCAGGAAAAGACATATGTTTCAAATTTGAACTGATGAAAATAATACTAACCCTATCATATTAAATGCTTGAAAGACTTGGAAGAGTTTACGAATAAAATTTACCTATCCTCTCTAGTGCCTTTTGACTAGGTCCACAATGATGATAAGATTTAGTAAAGACAGAGAATCTAAACGTTGAACCGAGCCTAGCATATGGCCTTGGAACTGTGAATCAAAAGAATCCAATTCATGGAAGTGAGGAATCGAGGATTCGTGATTCTAAACATATTTGGGTACGTGTGCCTCAGGAAAAAGTTGGGATGGGTTTGTAGCGGGGATGTGATAGAGAAAATTTTAATATATTAGTATTTTTTAAAATTAAATCTCATATATCATAAAAATGCATTGTAAAATATCGAACAAGTACAATGTAAATCCAAAATATTGTTAATGTTTAAAAATTGCACTAAATATTGCAATATCACCATTAAATTGAAGCAAGAAAATTTGCTAAGGTATGGAGGGCATTGAATAATCTGGCCAAACATATAATTTCTGCAACAACCAAAATGACAGCAATAAAATGAAACCTTTTGTTACTCAATTCAATATTTCCAAAAATGAAATTAAGCCTCAAGCCCCGTCCAAATGCAAATACAATGTTTTCCTCCCACGCCCTATCCAAAACTTGATTTCCGTATGGTCCATACTTGCCCCTTCGGCCTTCGGTTACCATAGTAGCCCTTTTGTGATTTTCGTGTGTTTGTTTATTTATTTATACTCCTTATTTTCTATGTTCCATCCCATGCTGATGCCATGAATCTTGATTGCTTGCTTTCCACTTAACAATGAAATGAAGTTTTTGGTATGATTCAAAAAAGGAGAAGATACATAAGATTTTAATACAAAATGTAGACATCGCAAGAACTAAAAAGGAAAGAACAATACAAGGAAAGGCAAGGCGACCATTTCAATGTATATGTACAAATCAGACAAAATTTCATTGGAAATTATGAAATACATACCCATTGCAAATTTAATGCGATTCTGTACGCGCTCCCGAATCTGATGTGAACAGTTCTTCAAAATTTATCCGGAATCACGAATCTCCGACACATAGCCTTGGAATGAACATTTTTTCTAAATGAAGAAGCGTTCTTCTACTGAAACATTTGAATAAAGACCTTTGAAAACATGGCTTGGAATTGGTCTAAGTTTAGGAAGGGTATCATGTGACTCATCACATGATAGGACCTTATCAATCCACAAAGAAGCAAATGAGGAAAGATGCCACTATGGAAATAAAACATGTACACAACAAAGGGAACCAAGTAAACACTTCTGTTATCTTGGAGGAAATTAATGCTTATGCATTTATTACAAAATAAATCCACCATAATCATGAAGAGCCTTCAAAAACACCCATCATCAAACTTGAGGAACTTGTCAAAGTTCAACTACATTCCACCCTAGTAGAGACAACTAAGATGGGGGCTACTCAAAGTATAATTAAGCCTCGAGACCAAGAGTTTTTTCCAGATCCTATAGAGAAGAATACCAAAGTCATGAAAGGAGGACAAGATGAAACCATTCTCCTACTGCCTCATCCTCATCCTCATAATCATTAGTGGACTCTGATAGGAGGAGGGTAAGGCACTGAGACCATGACAAGAAGAAGAGAAGGACTCATGATCACCATGATTATCATTCAAGATATTCAGATGAGGAAGTTGAAGGTTATGAACAAAGAAGATGCAAGCATCAAAGAGAGGATTGTGAAAGGGATGAGCATAGAAGGGGATACTACTACAATAAAGCGCATGAACCTAATCAAGATGATAAGCCCTTGATGGAAATTCAAAGCATGATTAACATCCAAGAAGCTATTTACATTCCAACTAGACATGTGAGGGATAGTCGTATCAAATGACTTGATATGAATAACATGCTAAGATTTGAAGGAGGTTATAATGTTGATCCACAACACCACCACTAAGCTTTCCATGATGCATGCATCCTACAAAACATTGAAAGTAACTAGCAGAAGTTGAAGTTGTTTCAAAGAATATTTTTCAAAGAGGCAGAGAGATGATATCAATTTCTCGAACCTAAATCAATTAGAAGATGGAGTACCATGCTAGAGATCTTCAATGACAAGTACGAAATGTACTAATAAGTATCCAAATTAAGGAAACAAATCCAAGGATGGAAGTAAGGGACTAATAAAACCCTTGATGCGGCAATGGATAGATACTATTGATTACTACACAAATGTCCAAGCCATGGATTGTTAGAACAGTAGCAACTAAGGTACATTGTAGATGGGTTATGAAAAAAGACTAGAGAGATCCTTGGCGTTTATGCCCAAGGTAGATTATCTAAGATGACTGTCCATCGAATCCAGAGACTAGTTGAACAAGTGTCAAAGGAAGAAGGTGAGTTAGGAAAGAGAGAATCAACAGAAGAGTATAATAGAGATCCATCCATTAGGAAGAGAGATGCATGAGTTTGTGATACCCAAGAAGAGGAAGCCTTGGAATAGGCAATTCAAAATAAGACTCTACCAATTTAGAAATTTATAATTGATATTGTAGTAAAGGTAGAAAAAATGTGGGAGTCTGTTGATGAAAAATTTGCAACAACATTGAAAGTTGTGGAGGCGAGAATAGAGCAAGCCTTTGGAAAAGGCAAGGATAAGAACCAGAAGAAAGCTTTTGGATGAAAAGGTAAAGTGAATTTAGTGGTTGAGTGTTCAAACATCAACTCCACCGATGTGAAAGGATGTGCTGTGTGTTAATACAGACATCCCAAGAGATGTTGTCTAGTAATGGCACATTTACAAGAAATGGGGGCATATGCACTTAATCCTAAATTTGTTAAGAAACAAATTCCTAAAAGGTTACCTTATCCTCAAGGTAACTACAAGAAAAACTTCTAACCAACATACTATCCCAATGGAGCCTACCCACAGCCATAGGAGCAATACCATCAATAGTGATAACAATCCCAATCGTGGACCATGCCACTAGCATGCCAATAGTATCTATATCAACAACCTGATCCTTATGCATACTATGTCCAACATCCAATGTCACCAAAAAATGTAGCCATTCAAAATTCATAGTACTATCCACTTGAGTACCATAGATTAACACCACAAAGGATAGATCCAAACTCATATATGCATCCATCAATAGCTAATTCTTCAAATCAACATCCTACTGCTTTACCACCACTGCCACCTCCTCTCATGTAGGGGAAACTACCATCACAACCAAAATAGAGAAAAGTTTCAAGGGAAATAAGTATATAGATAAGGGATATTATCGGCAACACTAACGACCAATCAAAGAAATGTCCTTTCTTTAGGATAAGTGCTATAAAAGTTGGTAGAATTAGGACTCCATCAAGATAAAATTCTCCTACCATAGATTCTCTTGCCAAAAATAAGCTTCTGTTATCACCAAACAAAAACATGTGAACTATCATACTCATAGAAATAGTTAAAGATTTGATAAAGGCAAGACCACTCCCTAAGAAAAGAATTGATTCAAGAGTTCTTTTGATTTATGTATGAGCACTTGGAAATTTACCATGCAAAGTTCTATTAGACTTAGCTTCTAAGGTAAATTTGATCTCTTACGAAACATATCAAATATGGAATCTACCACCCTTGAGGAAGTGCAATATAAGGTTGGAGCTTGTAGATTAGTTTGTTACCATTCCTTTGAGACAAATAGAGGATGTGGTGATCACTATCAATGGATGGTCTTATCCAATATACTTTTAGGTAATCGATGTGAAAAATGAAGACATGGAATGTTCAATTATCATGGGGAGAGCATGGTGATGAGCAACAAGGTACCCCTATGCCCAACTATACAAATCACTAAGGTGTTACACACGATCCAATTGAATTTTGTGGACCTATAGTTATCTAATGCACTAACTCATCTAGGAAGTGCAACTGCGTTGAAAATGTATATTGTCTTCCAAACTATACTTGTGAGTTTCAAGGGTATGGTTCAAGTGTAATTGAGGTATATGAATTTTTTTCATTTTATATTTTATGGATGTAATCACCTACAACAAGAATAAGGGTAGATTAGATTGAAAACTAATGTTTATTGCCTAGCTAGCCTAACACAAGTAACCATCCTACTATCCTGAACACATTTTAAACACATATAGCACTACTGGGCTACCAAATGTTAAGCATTGCTAGGTTATCAAATACTATATGAATGCTTAAAGTGGTTGTGCTCTTGTCCATTAACAACAAGAAATGAATTGCTTAATCAAATGAGTTAAACTAAAGAACAAGAAAGTAAAGTGCATTAAAGAAAATATTAAGCTATTCTTAGTGTTGCAAGGATTGTGAAAAGAGTTCATTTTATTCCCATCACACTGCTACACTTAGGTGCATTAGTTCTCAAACAAAGAATTTTACATACTTTAGACTTTTTTTGTGGGCACTGAAAAAATATTCTAACTCTAAGGAAAATAAACTACAAGAGCCTCACTACTCTGCTTGAAAACTAAACTAAAATATATTGCCAAAACTAGAGCCTAGACCTAGTATTTATAGATTGGGGAATATACCGTAACATTGGATATGCAAAATTGGACCAAGGCCTTGATGTTGCATACCCAACATTATGTACTTGACATTGGAGTAGATGACAAATGCATGTTCATCATACCCCCACAACTAAATAATAACTCAACTTTAAGTGAAGAAGAGGAGAAATAAGATCTTTACAACACATATTGGGTAGGTATGGAATTATTGACTAACATTACAAACTAACTCAAATGGAACAGAAAAAATGCAACTGCCCAAGTGTACAAAATTATAATTTTTACAAAATGGGATGTTCATGATAAGAGAAGTGAATACCCTAGAAAACACTAACATCCAACACCTCTTGGCAACAGGACAATGAAAGAGAGAGAAGAGATCCTTCGATCACGAATGATCCTCATTATGTGGTATTGCTGCATCATCGTAGATGAAGATAGTCCTGCTTGTAGCCCATGCTTCCCGTTGCAATCACAAGAAAATCATGAATTAGTATGCAATGTGTAACACTTAACTATTAAATGCACATGTAGCTAGGTTGTGATTGTGGTTGATTGGTTCCTTGAGTAGTGTTAGTAGGAAGGTTGACAAATAGGGTTAATGCAATTAAGTGGTCCTTTAAATTTGAAAAATTTTAATACAAGGAAATATTTGAAGAGGTTATAAGAATTCACAACAATGAAAAGAAGAATTCATTGAAAACTATTATAAGAGTGTCATTGAATGACACATGTAGTTATTTTATCCAAGGGGTGTGCTTTGAATTCTCATCATTATTTTTGATGAGAACCACACCATGTAAGGACTTATTTAACTTCCTTTATTGATTGGCATGGAATGGTAAGAAATTCAAGAAAATAGACATGCACCTAAGAAAATAGAAAAGCATAAAAAATATTGAATCCCCTTAAAGCCACACCTTGTTCAAACCTTTAAATCCTTCCCAATTCCAAAAACTACCAAAGTCACAAATTTATTAAAATTTTATTAATGAAAAAGGGATTGCAGATTTCCAAAAGAAGAAAAACCATAAAGTTAGAAACTATTTTCTAACTATCCGTAATGAAAAGAAACTACTTTCTAATTATCCGTAATGAAATTTAAAGTTAGAAACTAGACACCAATAATCAAATGAAAAAAATAGTACATACCACCATCAAGTAACGCCTTAGCAATGTACCTGGCACTTATTAACAAAAGTTATAAAATCACAACAAATAAAAGAAAATATAAAAGAAAGTGTAAAATGTTCAAGAAATATCAAATGTACTAATGATGGTGTAAAATAGAAATTTGAATAGATTAATAACATAAAAAAATGTAAAATAAAGAATGTGTAAAACAAAAAGTTGTAAAATAAAAAAATGTGTAAAACAAAAAAGTTTGAAAAATGTAGGAGCTACTTATAAAATTAGCATGATTGGCCATCTCCCCCATGACTAAGTTGAAAGGAGGAGATGATTCAAAATCTAGAGCATGTTTGTCCATCGCATGAGGTGCTTATTATGTTAGCTGGCATATGCTCATGGAAAGGTTTAATTTGTTGGATGTTGACTAGCTGTTTCTTGTTTGGGTTCTCAGGTTTATAGATCATCATGGCTTATAAAGGAAAAGTTTCATAAATGATGTAAGGTCCTTCCCACAATGTTTGAAACTTAGTTTGTTGAGGTACATGTGTGAGGTTCTAGTAGAGAACCTTGTCTCCTAGTTAATATCTGACTTTTATACTTTTTAGGTCATGACGCTTTTTGTTGTAAGCCTTGTGCAACTCATTAGATGATAGGGCCAATAATCGACTTTCGTCTAACAGGTTGAGATTCATCAATTATTCTTTTTGAACTAGACTCAAGTCAAGGTCAAGGTTATAAGTTGTTGAAAGTGTATGGAGTGTAGATTGAATAGGAAGTGTTGGTAGTTTGTCGTACACAAGCTCATAGGGAGAGTAGCCTATAGGAAGTTTTCAAGTTAAGGTGTAGGTGCAGAGGACATCATTCAATTTTGTGCACCAATCCTTCTTATACTTGCTAACAGTTCTTGTTAGTATCCTTGTGATTTTCCTATTGGTAACCTTAACTTGACCATTAGCTTGGGGATGGTAAGGTGTTGTGAGTTTTTGTTTAATCCCCAAGCATTGTATGAGCTTCCAAAAAGTAGTTCCTATAAAGTGAGTTCCATTATTGAAAATTAATGCACATGGCATACCAAACCTATTTACAACATTTTTTTGTACAAACCGAGTAGTAGTAGAGGATGTACAGTTGATGATGGCTACTGCTTCTACCCATTTCATACAATAGTCAACATCAACTATGATGTACACCTTTCCATTTGACATGGGTGTAATGGGACCCATGAAATCAATGCCCCAAATGTCGAATGGTTCCAATGGTTGAATCCATTGTTGAGCTCCCTCCATTTGAGCACTTATTCCACCATATCGTTGGCATTGTTCACAAGAGTGGATGTAATGGTGAGCATCCTTGAAGAGTGTTGGTCAATAATCAATACCATCAGGATTTTAATGGCCATGTGTTTCCTAGCATGGTGTCCTCCACAAGGACCTTCATGGGTGTCTTGGAGAATACATAGTTGATTAGCATCAAGGACACACTAATGAACTAGGCCATTAGCACACACCTTATAGAGGTGTCTATTAATCTTCATGAAGTGCTTTGCCTGGTGAAAAAAATGTTGTTTCTTCTGGTGGTCGAACCCTTGTGGCATCTCTTGAGTGAGAAGATAGGTGAGTATGTTATCATACCATTTTGGCTCATTGGGCATTTGTTTAATTACAACCCTAGCAAAGAGAAGTTCATCAAGAAATGTATCAGATAATGGAATCTCTTCTTCTTTTTCATCCCATCACAACTGAGACAAGTGATTGATGACCACCTTCTCAGTGCTCTTCTAATATACCATCATGAGATCGAATTTCTACAAGATCACCACCCATCGTATCACACAAGAACTCATTGTTGGCTTGTTCATTAGGAAGTGGATGGCACTATAGTCCATGTGCACAAACACCTTGTAACCAAGAACATAATGCTTGAACTTCTCTAGAGTAAACACCACCACCATCAATGCTTTTTTTGTAGTGGTGTATTTTAGTTGTGCATCCACAATGCTTTAGTTGGTGTAGTGGATGTAATATGATCATTTCTTGTCATCTAACTATGTCAACATAGCTCCTAAGGTATAATTTGATGCATTCATCATAATATGAAATGGTCTAGACTAGTTAGGTGCTTGTAGGATTAGAGTTTCTACAAGCTTCTCTTTTAGTTGCTAGAATGCTTTCTCACATTCTGTAGTCTAGACAAAGGGAGCATCTTTGTTAGCTCGACCAATGGTTTTGTGATCTTAGAGAAATTCTCTATGAATCTCCAGTAGTAGCCAATATGTCCAAGGAATGAATGAACATATTTAACTATTTTTGGTTGGTAGGTTATTCCTTAAATGACCCTTATTTTCTCAGGGTCTACCTCAATTCTTACTTGTGAGATTTTATGCCCTAGTATAATGCCCTCTTAGACGATGAGGTGACTTTTTTGCCAATTAAGTTGCAAGTTGGTTTCAACACATCATTTTAGCACTTGCTCAAAGTGGTCCAGGGCTTGCTCAAATGTAGCTTCATAGGTGGAGACGTCATCCATGAAGGCTTTTACACCACTACCAATTTTCTATTGAAAAATTCCTAGGACTAGGCATTGGAATGTGGAAGGAGCATTACATAGACCAAATGGCATCTTACGATACACAAAAGTTTCCCAAGGACTTGTGAATGTTATTTTTTCTTGGTCTTCTAGTGTAATTTAAATTTTGTTATAACCACTATAACCATCTAGAAAGTTGTAGTAGTAATGCCCAGATATGGTGTTGAGCATCTAGTTAACAAATGGAAATGAAAAATGATCTTTGAATGTTACCATATTTAGCAACCTAAAGTCGATGTAGACCCATCGCTTGCCACCTTTCTTTGACATAATTGCAAGTGGGCTAACCCACTCACTATTTTCAATGGGATAGATGAACCCTACCTTGAGGACTTGTATAATTTCCTCCTTGATGATTTGTTGGCATATCCTAGGATCAATCCCTGTAAGTTCAAGATATGACCAAGAAAAATCTACCGACCATCTTTCAACTACTTTTAATAGCATCTTTTTTTTCTAGAGAAAGTTTTACATTGATTATAACTAGCTTCCCATTCTTCAAAAATACATATTCCATTCTAGCTGGTAACATTTTCAACTCAAGAGGCTCTTGTTTAAATTTGTCAAGAATTTTCAACTCTCCCTAGTAAGTGTAATCATTTGTATCATTAGAGACTTGATGATGAACTTGCTTGAGTTCATCCATGCCTATGACATATGCACATGTCAGGCTCTCAATTAGTTCCATGCAAAGTGTGCTATCTTCAAAATCAATGGTTAACCATTGAGTGTCTTTCTATTTTGTGGTTTTTGCATGTAGACACCTTTGAATTTATGCCTCTAGCACACACTACTTACATATAGAGATAGATGCTTGATTTATGACCTAAAGTTTTTGCACACAATTGCATCCAGTATCACTATACGTGATGCATGGAACTCTCTTCTTTTTAACCTTTCGAAATGCATTTTCCTTTGATATTTCTAGGGAAAGATCTCTGATGTCCATTCTTGCATTGATAGTGGTTAGCCATGCCCTTCCCATAATGATTGGGAAGTCCCCTTTGCAGTTCTCCACTTTGATTACCAGGAAATTGATAGGATAAAACAACGCACAGACAGTGGTCACAATGTCTTCTACTAGTCCCAATGGAACAATGATGGACTGGTTTGCTAATTCTAATCTTATGTTGCTCTTCTTGAGAGGAGGTAGGTTCTAGGTAGTGTACATCTCATGAAAAATCAAATTAACACCAAAATCAAAATTGAGAAGAGCCCCACATAGTTCATTCCCAACAATTTGCAAATAAATCAGTGGACTTTCAAAATTGGTTAATTTTCTAGGAAGGTTTCCTACATGGATCCAATTAGACACAATGTGAATAAGCATTATGGTATGGATCCTTGGTAGAGTTTGGTTTGAAGGAGGCCCAAAGGAATTTAATATGGATGAAGAGGTAGGAGCAAGGTTGTTAATTGTTGGTGTAGGTGAAGGCTTAGGTGGACTACAAGGTCGAAAGAAAGGTATTTTCTTTGATTGAGCATTTGATCCCTATGATTGATGATTGGATTGAAAATTAATAGCCCTCATAGCATTGTGTTGTTCCAATTGAGTAGGTATTTCACCTTACATTGATGGAGTAGGTGGTAGCTATGCAACTGGAGGAGAAGTGTGTGCAAGGATAGGAGGAGGATAAGGATAAGAGGTGGTATCCCTTCTTTCATGTGGCAAATGATCTCAGTAATAATTTAAAGGATGGTAGTGAGGCTGGAAATTAGAAACATGACTGAAGGAGTCATGTGGAGACATGGGTTGCTACATGTGATAAACATATGAATTAGGTTATCAGTAAGGGTATTGTTGTCTTGGCGGTGCCAGTGCCCATGATTGTGATTGCTGTTATTATTAATATTGTTCATATGGTTGTGTTGGAGCTCCACTTGGATAATATGGTTGTTGTTGGTAGAATTTCCTAAGATTACCTTGAGGATAAGGTAACCTTCTGGATGTTTACCTTTGTGTAAGTTGGGGATGTAAGACATACACCCCAGACTCCTATAGATGTGACACAATGAAGCAACATCCCTTAGGATGTTTGTATTGATAGACGTCACACCCACGATCATCATCTAATTCATTGTCCACAACCTCTTCTATTGTAGTAATCTTTCCCTTGCCTTTATAATATGCACATTTAGCTTCCTTGTGTGTTCTACACTCATGCTCAGTACTTTATTCTTTGGAATTCTTAGTAATTTTGAGAATAGCTTGGAATCTATTGTCCATTGAGTTCCTTAACTAATAAACCTTGGCTATAAGTTTAGATTGGAATTGTTGAAGTGGCAAGGCTTTCTTATGCACCCCCTCATCAAATAGAGATTCTTCCTCACTATCATAGAATTGAACCTCCTTCTTGTAGATGGAAGGATCACCGTTATACTCCTCTGCACTTTCTCTTTTTCTTAGTTTTCCCTCCTCTTTGGCAACCTGCTCAATTAACCTTTGTACAAGATGGACACTTAGTTTTGATAATCACCCTTGGGCATAAACACCAAGGGTTTTCCTCATTTCATTACAGAGCTCATCTAGAATGTGGCGAAGTTGAGCCAATTGAAAATAACCATGACCAAGGCATTTATGCATCAAGGCATAGTATCAACCAATGGTGGCATCCAAGGGTTTATGTGTTCCTTTTTTTCACCCTTGAATTTGCTTCCTTAAGTTGGACACTTTAGAGTATGTTTGATACTTATCATTGAACAACTTAAGCATGGTACTCCATCGTCTAATAGATTCCAGCTCTAAGGATTGATATCAATTTTTTACTTCTTTGATAAGTGTCTTAGGGAATAACTTTAGTTTTTACCTCTTGTTCTTTATGTTTTGCAAGGCACATGCATCTTGGAAAGCTTGAAGATGATTTTGTAGATTAAAGTTGTATCCTTATTCAAATCAAGAAATATTATTCACGTCTAATCATTTGATCTGACTATCTTTCACATGCCTTATTGGAATTTTGACTACCTCTGCAATGTTAAACGTACTTTAGGTAGCAAATAGAGGCTCATCGAGGCCTTGATCATGGTGTCTATGATGCCCTCTACTACCCCTTCATTCATGGTGATGTACCTCTCTTGAACGTTTGTGCCCTTGATCTTGTCTATCTTGATGGTCGCTTTGGTTATTTTGGTCCCATCAGTTATTTCATTTATTTTTATCACCTCCATCATGGTGTCACCTTCTGCGATCATGGTTAGATCCAGAAGAAGAACAAGATGATGAAGGGGAAGAGGAAGGAGAATCAGCACCATCACCATGCCTACTACCTTCTCTTTGGTGATCGCAACCATGATCACGATCGTGCTTCTTGTCTACATCCTTGTCTTAAATTGCCCCTTTGGATCCTTTGTTATCATTAGATCCCTTGTTACCAGAATCAAGATTGTAAATGGTGGAGTGAAAGTTCTTATTTTGACCTCCATCACCAAAGTCAAAGAGAGAAGTTTCATTAAATTAAAAACCACTAGAGAAGGATTCCCCACTAGCTTGTTGGTATAATAGGAATGGAAAATTTTTCAGCCCTTTTCCCTTTGAAAATTTATAGTGCTTCTCTAGCTGTCGATCTTGTAGGCATTGTGGTTCGATCCCTAGCATTAGCATCTTCTATAATATACTCCCCATGGCACTCTTAAAGACCACCTCATGGAAGCATTCAATAGAGCATTGTAGGAGCAACACAATTGGGTGGCAACACAAAGTTGCTCTCCATGTCACACCAATATAGCTATTCATCCTAGTGTAGGATGAAGGTGAGGTTTGACACATATTCATTAGGATGAGTATATATAATTCGATACTGTTGAGGCTTTGGCAAATTAACTCCATTGACCTTGGGCAGAGAAATGCTCCTATGAGAAGAAGACATTTTTAGTTAGTGAATAGAAATAATAGTATGCTTTGAGAATTAGTTGTAGTAATTGTGAAATAAGATATGACTCTAAGTTTCATTCCAATGATTTAAATACTTTTCACTGGGTCCTAGATAGTGCACAAAACAATGAAAAGATCCCCAGCAACGGTGCCAATGATGAGTGGTGAGGTACCCCTATGCACAACTATATGAATCACTAAGGCATTACACGTGATTTGGTAAAATTCCATGGACATATAGTTATCTAATGCACTAGCTCTTCTAGAAAGTGAAATGACATTGAGAATGTTCGTTGTCTTCCCAACTATACTTGTGAGGTTCAAGGGTATGGCTTAAGTATAATTAAGGTATATGAATTTTTGTAATTTTATATTTTATGGATGTAATCACCTACAACAAGAATAAGGGTATAGTATATTGAAAACTAATGTCTATTGCCTAGCTAGCCTAACACAAGTAACCTCCCCACTTTCTTGAACACATATAGTAGTGCTGGGCTACCAAACATTAAGCATTGCTAGGTTACCAAGTATTATATGAATGCTTGAAGTGTTCATGCTCATGTTCATTAACAATCAAAAATGAATTGCATAATCAAATTCATTAAAGTAAAGAACAAGAAACTAAAGTGCATTAAAGAAAATATTAAGCTATTCTTAGTGCTGTAAGGATTGTCAATAGAGTTCATTTTATTCTTGTCATACTGTTGTGCTTAGGTACATCAGTGCTTGAACAAAGAACCATACACACTTTAGAATCCTTTTGTAGGCACTCAAAAAATATTCTAACTTTGAGGAAAATAAACTATAAGAGCTTCACTACTCTACTTGAAAACTAAACTGAAAACTACTACCAAAATTGGAGCCCAAGCCTAGTATTTATAGATTAGGGAATATACCTTGACATTGGATATGTGATGTTAGACCAAGGCCCTAATGTCACATATGCGATGTCGTGGCTCCAATGTTGCATACCCGACATCAAAGTAGACAACAAATGCATGTTCATCACATGGCTTAGCACAATTGATGCTAAGTTAAGTATGAAACACTTATCTTTTGAAATCTCTAAGGAAGATACATGTAGAGCAATATGTACATAATAGATTCCATGCATTACTACTAATAGTAAAGGGTAAAATTATGGATTAACACTTCAGAATGTCAACATAGTCATTACACTAATGAACAATAAATGTGAAAAACAAGTGTGTGCATAAGAGAAAGTAGGGACCACTAAATAAAAAGACACCTAGTGGTCAACAACTGAGAACTATCAAGTGTCCAAAAAATGCATGGAATAATTTGAACCATTTATTAAGTCCCATTTCAAGAAATGACCTCAATTGAGAGCCCAAAAGTGAAAATATTAAACCATGATCATACACTAATATGAAGAGAAAATAATGACTTAGATGATCAAAACTTAATTACCATCAAGATCACATGGGGCAATAATCAACAAATTAAATCACTACAAATGGTAAGTGAACCACCCAAAGTGTATGATTTAGGAGATCTAGGGAGCATTTTTCGAGCACTCATCCATAAGTTCAATTATGGAGGAGATGCCTTATCTTAATTCAGGAATTAATAAGTGCTTTCTTAATTTTTTGTTTTACAATTCCTTTTGATTTCTAATTTCTTAATATACCTTTTCACATTCTTTGATACAATTTTTTCCATTCTTTTATACTTTTTTGTTTCTTAAATTTTCAATATTCTTTAACATTTTTCAATTCTTTAATGATTTTTCATTCTTTGACATTTTTCATTCTTTACATCTTTTTCCAATTTTCACTATCTTTTTCATACTTTGTTTTCATTTCCTTTATCAATAATTTTGAGTGTTAATAAAACACATTAAGACTAAGGCAAGATGTAGTCTAATAAGGTGAAGATTTTCCTATGTTATCAAGTCATAAGGGACTGATTATTTGCATAGTGAGAACACAACATTCATCCATTCATTCCATTAATAAGAGATTCTTACCATGGCCATATTGATATTCTTTCCATCATAAAACTAATAATAAATTGATCATCATTATGCCTAGACCAAAAGGTGAAGAACCAAGAGGGATGTCAAGGGTGTGACATCAAGGGGACTATTGTGAATGCTATTCTATTGCTTAGGTTATATTATATCCTTGTAGATCTAACAAAAAATGGGAGTAAGAGTAAAATAAGTGTTGCCTTACCATGTCACTAGAAAGACATGTTACCAATGCTTGAAGGTAGTCCTTTGGTGAGGATGACACAGATAAAAATAAGGCTAATGCAAAGAATAAATTTCTTTCCACTAGAAAGACATGTTATCTATGCTTGAAGGTAGGCGACTTCTATGGAATCAAATAATAATAATAATAATAATAATCATGCTAGGAATAAACTCCTTCCTTGGATAATATGCTAAGTGACGATACTCCTTGCAAGAGTGGTAGTCTTACAGTTGTAATTCCAAGAGATTAAATAATGTGATGTCATTGGAATGTGGTTTGGACTTGGTTTAAATCTTGGATAGAAAGGCTAGTGATTACTTTAACCACTAATAAAAAATAGAATTCATTATGCCTATGGTAAAATACCTCATGTCTTGATTTCTATGATCCCTTCTAAGTCCATTTCATCTTACTATATCATAATCATAACTTATGGTTTTGTGTAACATAGCATAATTTTTCCAACTTGGTGATACTAACATGTGTGTTTTGTTAAACAAGTATGTGTTACATTCAACTCCTTAAGTACCTAAGGACACTTTTAGATGTGGTTATACAAGGGCATTAAGGGCTAAAGCCTACTTTAGGGAGGACCCACTTGTATAACTATTGTATCTTATATTTTCTAATGATTCCACATCATCTTGAGCCTTCCAACAACAATAAATGTCAATATCAACTTCCCTTATCATTCAATATCTCTGTTCATGCAACAAGAATTCATTACCCAT
>MNCI01032607.1:580266-600458 GCA_015680685.1 Gnetum montanum | reverse complement strand
GGGGATGTTGTGCAGGAATGATGCTTGTGTGGAAAGGAAAATCTAAGAAATATTTTAGAATTATCTAACGGTTGGAGGGTATTATAAGGATAAGTACAAAGGAAAATTTTAAAAAATTATAACAAAAATTAATCACATTAATGCTAGAAACTCTTAAATCATCCTCTTAATGAACCATACCAATCATTATGAGCCATAAATAAGAACAAAATGGACAACTGTGAGGGGCTATAAGAAAATTAATGCCTATGGGGTTTCTTTTTGGAAAATTTTCCAACTCTATAATCATAATGAGCTAAGAATTGATATAATTAAGAATATGAGAAAAGGAAGTAGTTATCCAAGTCAAAGTAAACAGTCTAATAATTCTCAAATCCTTAATGATTATAGATGGTCCCAAAGAGAGAAGTAATAGGAGGATCCTCATAGTTGACAAGCAAAAGACTAAGAGGCTAAGGAAGAGGTTGAACACAAGAGCAAGATCTAGAACATGCAAAGTAGGAAGCCCAATCCTTTAGCATCCATTAGGAAACTCTGGCTACTAGACATTCGGCCCAAGTGAAGGCAGAAGAATCACAAGTCCAAGGACAGCACCTCACACTGTCACAAGAATTCCTTTAAATCATTTAAGAGAAGATGCTCTTGACCATAGTGATTATGAAGATGAACTTTGGTTCATTCATAGAGTTTGTTCTAGAGGCGATAAAGGCACAACTCCAAGTGTCATCACTATGGCCCATCCTTTCAAAAAGTAATGAATGATATCTAGGGGAGACCCACCAATTCTAGCATAACAAAGAAGGAGATGCTATAGTCAACATCAAAGGAGTCTCTATTTCATATTTAGTTAAGACAATAGCAAAAGCTCTGAATGTGCCTAGTGAAGAAGAAAGATTAGCACATTTGTCCATAAGATCAAACATAGAAACCAAAAAAATATGGTTAAAATGGGCATATGGAAAAGAAGATAAGGATTACAATGAGTTGACTCTAGAGGAAAGAATCTATTTTAAAATTGGTACATATCACTTGTTTCTCACAAAGAGATTAAATAGATTATCCACCTATGAGGCTCAAGGAAGTGCAATTCTGATGGGAAAGTATAATGTAAATCTCACACAACTCTATTTCATGGAGATTGATGAGTCATCATTGGTTGGCTACATTGATAAGGCATCATCAATGTAGTTGACCATGTTGACAAGGCCTCATCCATGAGGCCTTGTCGATGCATTTCAACTTCCATTAATGATGCCTTATTGATGCGGTGTCCATTCATCGCCTATAAATGCATGCCTACCCATTGCATTTATGGAAGTCCAGATTTCAATTGTAGTGAAGCTCTTGCATTTTTTCCATTTAAAAGTTAGAATTGTTTCCCTAAGTTCCCATAGCAGGAGTCATTGAGTGTATGAATCTTTATTTGAGCATTGTTNNNATTAGTTCTTTTATTTATGCATTCAATGTTTTCAATTATTTTTTAATTATTCTCAATTATTTCACAATTACTTTCTAGTAATTGAATTATTGAGGTTGTTAAGATAGATAGATTAAATACATAAGTATGACTGCTTCGAGCATAACATGTATTCACTTGGTAATCCCAGCAACATTTGGTCATTCAACAATGGATACATAGGTTCAGGACATGTACGGAAAGTGGGAACGAATACTTATGTTAGAAATAGCTTAATAATAGTAGTTAATTAATTTAGATTAGTTAATCAAATTCCTTCTACCTACATTTTGAGCACCCAAAACATAAAACATAATATGATAAAAATTGGATGCCTTAGTTACACTTAACCATACCAATGTGCATCACAAGTGTAATTGGAAGGACAATGATAGACCTTAAGGTTAGATTCACTTCCTAAGGGGCTAGTGCACTAGAAATGATTAAGTCCATGGAATTCGACTGAGTCCATCGTGAATGCTTCGTGAATCATATGGTTGGATGTAGGGGTACCTTACCACTCATCATTGGTGTCGCTGCCAAGGACTTTGTTTGTGGAACGTGCATTATTTAGGACTAAGTAAATACCATTAATATCATTGTATAAATCTAAAGGTCCATATCATTTCCACTATACATAAATTATAAAAGCACATTGACCATTTCATTTTGTTTTACAAAATGTCTTCTTCTTCTCATAAGCATGATGATACTAAACTAATGGTTCCATAGGAATGCAAGCTGCTGTACACTCATCCATATGAGTTTGTACTAAGTTTCAACTTCATCCTACATCAGGATGAACAAATGTGATAGTGTGATATGGAGGGCAATGTTTTTTTGACCCTCTCGATAGATTTATGCTTAAAATGCTAATTAAAACCCTTAAGAAGTTGGGCATAGCAGATCTTCATGAAGAGTATGTTATGGATGGATGTGACACTCAAAACTATCATCTCACTAAAACATAACATAAGCAAGATAAGAATCATTAGAGACTCCATGAAGCCATAAAGGGGAAACATTTCACGAGCCCCTTATTCCTACTAGATTAAGAAGATAATGAGGACCCTTCCTTGAAAGGTTCTCAACATGAAGATTCTCCACCCCTTGCTAATGATGGTGAGGGTGTAAACTTAACTTTGCAATCAACTATTCATAAATCAAGTTCAAGGAAGAGCGATAGCCAAGGTAAGGACTCAGGTGAACATCATAATAACAAGGAATCTAATGATTGAGATCGTAAAAAGTGTAAGAGTGGTGGACATTGCGATGGTGGTGGCAGTTCACCTTCCTCTTAGTCCTCTTCATCTGATTCCAAATATTCCTCTTCATTTGATGGTTCTCATAGAAACCACTATCAAAAAAATTGTGATGAAGGTGATTAATGAAATAATAATGGCCTTGAAGGCCACCGAAACCAAAGGGGTGGCTGAAAACATCATCAACGTCATCAATGCAATGATGATGATGAACCTTTACTAGCAACTTGAAGTATGCTTAGCATTGTGGAGGTAGTAAGAATTCCAACTAGGCATATAAAGGATAGTCAGATCAAGTACCTAGATATGAACAATATCCCAAGATTTCAGGGGGATACAATTTTGATCCACAAACACATCTATAAGCTTTTCAAGATGCCTATGCCTTACAAAACATCAATAACGAGTGGCAAAAACTCAAGCTTTTCCCAAGGACACTTACTAAGGAAACTGAATGTTGGCATTGGTCCTTAGAACCAAAATCTATTCAAAAATGAAGTACCATGTTAGAGCTGTTCAATGACAAATATCAAACATACTCTAAAGTGTCTAATCTAAGAAGGAAAATCCAAGGATAGAAACAAGGAATATATGAACCCTTGGATGTCACCATGGGCCAATATTATTTAGTCCTACATAGATGTCTTGGCCATGGTTACTCTCAAAGGGAACAACTTCAACACATCATAGATGGGCTTAGGGTAGAAATGAGAAGGACCCTTGGGGTATATGCCTAAGGAAGGTTGTCTGAAATGAGAGCTCATCAAATCCAAAGACTAATTGAGTAGGTAGCAAAAGAAGAAGGTGAGCTACAAAAATGGGAGTATGCTAAAGAGTATAATAGGGAGCCATCCATTAGAAAATGAGAGGTCTGATTTTTCAATGAGGAGGATTCAGCACTTGATGAAGTAGTGAAGAGGAAAACCTTGTCTATCCAAAAATCAATTTCTAACATTTTAGCCAAGGTTGACAAGTTATGGGACTCTTTGGATGAAAATTTTCAAACTTCTTTGAAAATTGTTGAAGAATCCAAAGAGAAAAATAGTGATCGTAATCATAGACAATGAAAAGAAGCTGAATGTGCCTACCAAAGAGATAAGGGAAAAGCTGTTGCAATAGTGGTAGTTATGGAGTCTAACTTTAATGATGAAATTGAATGTGACATATATCAATATGAACATTAAAAGGGATGTTTCCCTATGTTGTCACACTTATAAGAGTATGGAGTGTATGCATTGAACCCTTGCCTAGCACGTAGGCAAGCTCCAAGATGACTACCTTATCCTCAAGGTAATCCAAGATAGTTCAACCAACAATAATAAGCTTACTACCCAAGTGGAACTCCTCCACAACCTTATGAATAGTACCAATAGTGGTACCAACCATAATTTTGGGGAATGCCACCACCAAGGTAGAAGTACCCTTATAGATAACCAGATCGATACGGGTACTATGTTCAGCAACCCATATCCTTGAGAAGTTCAGCAAGTCATGCATCATTCTAGCATCACTATTACCCTCCAGAGTACCATCGAACACATTCACCATCTACTTGAGGGGATAACCCATATCAGTATCCTTATCATACTTCATATCCCTTTGCACCTACACCTCCACCTTCAACTCAGTTACCTCCTACTCTATCCATGCAAGGTGAAATTCCTTCATAGCCATAGCAATGAAATGCTACCAGGGTTGTACACTCACAACCAATTTTTCAACCAAGTGGTCTAGATAATCGATCAAGAAAATAACCTTTCTTTCAGCCCAGTAGTCCTTTCCAACCCTCACAATCTACTTTAGATGATTGCCTTGCCTCTCCAATACCCTCATCCTTTGCATCAAATACCTTCAAACACCCTTCAAACTAAGTGCCACCTAGGATTCACGTTGTAATGCTAACTCATGCTGTCTCTGATTAGATCAAGGATAGTAACCTTCCTACAAAAGGATCTAATCTAGAAAGTCCACTCATCTTTCTACAAATTGTTAGACAAGAGCCATGTAAGGCTCTTCTTGACTCTGGTTCTAGAGTTAACCTCATCTCCCATGATATTTATAAAGCTTGAAACCTACCACCTCTTAAGAAGAGCAACATTTGTTGAGAATTAGAAGATCAGTTGATTACTATTCCTTTGGGATTAGTAGAGGAAATTATAACCACAGTTTGTAGGTGGTCCTATCCTGCTAATATTTTGGTAATTAAGGTGGATAACTACAAAAGTGACTTTTCCATCATCATAGGAAGGGCTTGTTCAAGCATGGTCAATGCATGAATGGGTATAAGGGACTTATCTCTCAAAATATCTAAGGAGAATGAATTAGGAAAAATTGAGAAGAAGCGTATTCCATGCATCACGTACAACAACAATGGATGTAATTGTCTATAAAAGATTTGGTCCATCAAAAGCACATACATTAAGGCATGCAATCATTGTGTCCAAGAAGTTAGTATTTAATGATGTCTATACATAGCAACCACAAAGCAGGAGGACACCTAGTGGCTGATAACTGATTTAGATAGTAGCACAATATGCATGGAGTCAACTGAGAGTTTAAATTGTGCATATGTTGAAGGCATGGACAAAAGTGAACAAGTCCATTCCCAACTCTCTAATGAAGGTGATGATAATTATTGGGGAGAGTTGGAGATCCTTGAACACTTTAAGAAAGAGCCCTTAGAACTAAAAACTTTAGTAGATGGAATGGGGTATGCATTTTTAAAGAATGGTAAATTGGTCATCAGTAATGCCAAACTTGCTCTTGAATAGAAAGAAACGTTATTGAAAGTAGTGAATAAATGGTTAACAACCTTTGCTTGGTCATATCCAGAACCAACAAGAATCGATCCAAGGGTATGCTAGCACCACATTTACATTGACTTGGCCATGAAGCCTAGAAGGCAACCACAGAGGCAACTAAACCCCAAATTAAAGAAAATCGTTAAGGAGGAAATAGAGTAACTCCTCAAGGTGGGGTTTATCTATCTAAACACGAATAGTGAGTGGGTTAGCCCACTTGTAATTTTACCAAATAAGGATGGTAAATGGTGGGTTTACATTGACTTTAGGCTGTTAAACATGGAAACATTTAAGGATCATTTTCCTTTGCTAGTCATGGATGAATTACTAGACACCATATTCAAGCATTGTTATTATAGTTTCTTCGACGGTTATAGTGGCTATAACCAAATCCAAATCTTGCTTGAAGACCAAGCCAAGACAACATTCACGAGTCCCTGGGGGACTTTTACATACTGTAAGATTCCATTTAGTCTATACAAAGCTCCTACAACATTTCAACACTTGGTCCTTAGTATCTTTCAACAACAAATCGGTAGTGGTGTTGAAGTTTTCATGGATGACTTCTCCAAATACGGAGCTACCTTTGAGCAAGCCTTAGACTAACTTGATCAAGTACTAGAGAGATGTGTTGAGATAAACCTACGAGTCAACTGGCAAAAAAGCCATCTTATGGTCCAAGAAGGCATTGTGCTAGGACACTGAATTTTGCAAAAAGGAATTAAGGTAGACCTAGAAAAGATAAGGGTCATCTAAGGAATAACATGCCAACTAGAGACCATCAAAGATATTCAATCATTCTTTGGACACAATGGTTACTATTAGTTCTTTATTAAGAATTTCTCTAGGATTGCTAAATTGTTGGTATAACTTACAAAGAAAGATGCACCTTTCATATGGACGAAGGAATGTGAAAACACATTCCAACAATTAAAAGAGAAACTCATAAAAATACCAATCCTATGAGCACCTGATTGGTCCAAATAATTCCATATCATGATAGACGCATCTAACTATGCTTTAGGATCCATGTTCATGTAGATGGATGATAAGAAACATCCATATTATATCCGCTGCATGATTCAAAGAATTATGGGAGCACAGTTAAATTACACCACAACAGAAAAAGAACTAATGGTAGTGGTGTATGTGCTAGAAAATTTTAGACATTATGTGCTAGGTTACAAAGTATTTGTGCATACGAACCACAATGCAATTCGATTCCTTATGAATAAGCTGATGGTGAGCCCTTGTGTTATATGGTGCCATGTGATCTTGCAGGAATTTGATATTACTATGGTAGATCAAAAAGGAACCAAGAATATGGTCACTGATCATATTTCTCACTTAAGGTGGGATAATAAAGAGGAGGAGAGTACACTCTCTGATCAATTTCTAGACAAACTCCTCTTTACTAGAGTAATAAATGAACAAACACCTGAAAGAGCAATGTGGTATAATGGCATCCTCACATATCTTCTCACTTAAGAGATGTCACAAGACTTGGATTGTAGGAAAAAAACAACAATTTCTTCATCAAGTCAAATACTTCATGAAAATTAACAAACACCTTTACAAGGTGTGTACTGATGGCCTGATCCATTGCTGTGTCCTTGACAAAGATCAACTATGTGTTCTCCAAGATGCTCATGAAGGACCTTGCAGAGGCCACTATGCAAGGAGATGCACAGCCATAAAAATCCTAATTGTAGGATACTAACAATCTTTAGGGATTCCCACTAGTTCGTCAAGTCTTGTGAATCTTGTCAACATGATGGGGGGATAACCATTGGTATGGAAGATCCTCAACAATGGATTCAACCACTAAAACATTTCAACATATGAAGCGTTGACTTTATGGATCCCATCACATCCATGTTTAGCAGGATAGTGTATATTATAGTAGTAGTTGACTATTGCACAAAATGAGCTGAAGAGACAACCATTATAGACTGCACATCATTCACTTCTACTAATTTATACAATAGCATATTGTTAATATGTTTGGGATGACGCGTTCATTAATTTCTGATAATGGAACTCATTTCATATGTGCCACATTTAGAAAATTAATGCAACACTTGGGGGTAGAACATAAATTAAAAACACCTTACCACCCCCAAGCCATTGGTCAAGCAGAGGTAACCAACTAAGAGATTACTAAAATATTAATGTGAACCATTAGAAAATATAGGAAGGATAGGAGCACAAAAGTTAATGATGCTCTTTGGGCTTATCAATTAACTTGGAAACTTCCTATTGGATATTCTCCCTATGAGTAAGTGTACTTGAAACTTCCAGCACTCCCAATTCAATCTGAACTTCGTACACTCTCAATGGCCTGTGAATTAAACCTTGACCTAAGTTTAGCACAAAAGGAGAGATTGATCAATCTAAATGTGCTAGAAGAAAATTGGTTAGTGGCCCTATCTTTGAACGAGATGAACAAAGCATTCAGCAAGTAATGCCATGACCTTATACTTAGGAAAGTAAGGTCTCAACCAGGAGATAAGGTCCTATATTGGAACCCCACACATGTACCTCAAAAGGTAAAATTTCAAACATTGTGGAAGGGACCTTATATAATTGATCAAACCTTTTCCTTTGGGGCCATGATAATTCACAAACTTGACAACCCAAATAAAAAGAAATTGGTCAACATCCAACAAGTGAAACCTTTCATAGAACCAAGATTGGCTAGTGCAAATATCACCTCACCTAATGGACACCCATGATCTATTTTTCGAATCTCTTCCTTCCAACTCAATTGTGGGGGAGATGGCCATCCATGTTGACCATTACCATGACCTCTCAGTTTTTCTACATTTTTTCATATTTTTTATTTTCAAATTTTTCTAATTTTTATACCATTTTTAGTACATTTAAATTTTCTTGATTATTTTACACTTTCTTATATATTTTACCTTATTTTGTCTCTTGTGTTTCTTTTGAGTAAGTGTGATATTTTCTCATTCTTGCTAATAAATCTGCTTTATTATCATAGGACACAATGCTACTATTGCTATTTACTAATGATGGTTTATGCTTAATGTGTGATTATTGGTGTTTAGTTTCTATTTTTGAATTTGATGTTTGATGACTTCGACATGGTTTATTTTTCATGGGATAGGCAATGAGTCCATGTCATCTAGCCATCCAATGAACTCTATGGTTTTCCTTCTTCTAGAAATTTGAGGTCCCTTTTTCATTAAAGAAACTTTTGATCAATTGGTAACCTTGGTAGTTATAGAATTGGGAAGGATCCAAAGGTTTGTAAAGGGTATGCCTTCAAGGGGACTCAATACTCTTTGTACTCTTCTTCTTGTTTGAGTGCTTGAGTGCTTTTCGCAAAATTCTTACCATTCCATACCACGCAGTGATAGCAAGCCAAATAATGTCATTACATGGTGTGGTTTCCATCATTAAAAAAATAAATAAATCCTAAAAAAAATAAAAATAAATGATGGAAATTCAAATCATACCCCTTCAACATGAATAAAGTCCTTGCATGGTGTTGTTCCCATTTCAAAAAAACAACAACAACAAAAAACAATAGGAATTCAAAGCACACACCTTGGACAAATAAAAGGGCTACAAGCACTAGTTATGGGACTCGAAAGACATACATATATGGCTAAAATTGCCCTCTAATTAAGTCTCTCTCTCTCTCACTTCCTACTTTTCTCTCATCTTTATGAAATGATGGTTGTCTTGCTAAAACACTCTTGTGTCTTTAGTGGGTGGATCAGTCTTAGAGTGATGATATGAAGTCATTGAAAGTGGAAGGTTTTAGTTTGGACTAAGGATGGAACTTCTTAGGTCATTTTAACCACAATTCCACAAGGGACTTCTTATGACCTTAATTTGGAACTCCATTCCACCTTCTCTATCATCCATCCATGTTACCATAACTCACCTCATTGTCGGGTTCTATGTTGTGCTCTATGTCTTAGTTTGACAAATTGGGATTCTTGAGTGGGTTCTTTTGGGTTGGTCCTTAACTTGTCATGATCATTAAATTGACTATGGGGCCCACAGACTCCTTACTTGAGGTTATGCAAGGAAAAAAAGGGCATGAACTTGCTATGGGGAGGACCCACTTGCATAGCTTTTGGCTTGATTAGTTAAGGTTCCTTACCATTGACATCATTACAATCTTATATTTTTTATTTTCCATTTTGTAAATTGCTTAGTACTCCTTAATCTTTCATTGCATTCATCCATTAAATCAATTTTTCTACATTTTTTCAAATTTATGAGCTTTAATCCCCTCTTCTCATGATTTCATACTATTCTTGGTCTTCTAAGCTTTCATTTGACCCTAATTTCATTGAAAAGTTCCTTGTATTTTAAGAGTTTGACCAAAGTCAATAGTGGCCAATAGCTACATCATCAAGGCCTTGTTGACGTAGTTGACCCTATCGATGGGGCCCTATTGTCAAGGCCTCATCGAAATAATACAAAACTTCTATATACACCATTGGACACTTTGGAATTTTTTGTCATTCGCTCATAACACATGAGAAATTTTTGCAATTTTTCATAGCCCAAAATCTTCCAAATCCCATAACTTTCAAACTATTTATCCAAATCACTCCATTTTTCAATCTTGCACTTACCGAAGGTAAGATCTTTATCATGGGGGCCACAAACCTTAAGGTTTCTAATGCAATTTTCAAAAAAAATTTCTAACTCCCTTAAGGGTTAGTAACTTTAATCATACATAAATATCAACTTTTTCCAAGTTAACCCTTCCAACAACCTCTAGGATAATTTATCAATGATAAGGTATATATAGAAATAATTATTAAGTTGATTAAATCAACCATAATCGCAACATAGCCAAGTGTAACTACCATCAAGAGTTAAGGTATCCTAACTATTTTAAGGTTACACAATGATTGTTAATCCATGGTTCTATTGTGATTACAAATGGCACCCAAAAAAAAGCACCCGCATGAAGGAGAACCCTCGCAACCATAAGAGAAACAACCTATAGCTAGAAGGGGCCAACAAGAACAAGGCAAAGAACAACAAGAGGTAACCCATGCAACGAGACCTCTTTGAGATGAACTCGAAGTGGAATCTATTCAATAGATTCTAAAAGAAGAAGTGCCTACTAAACAATCTTAATGAGGAGAAGTGCCTAGAGCTATGCCCAAGATTGTTGTCCTTCTAACTCAAGACTATCTAGATATCATCAGGTCCCGAGAGGTCTAGAGATCAGTTCTTCAAGAAATAAACTTCAAGCCATTTTTGGAGAAATCTTTAGAAGATGTTAGAACACAATTGCAAACCTCTCCCATGTGTCCAATCATCACGACCAATGGGGAGTGGTACATGGGAGAGACTTACCTCTTTTGGAATAGTTGGAATCCAAGGTCTATTGTGAAGATCAAGGATGTTCAAGTGTCATATTTAATGAAGGCCATTGCACAGGCATTGGGGTTTCCTGACATCGAAACATAGTTAGTAGAATATCAACAAAAGGTGATCTTGAGGCAAAAAGGGAGTGGAACCAGTGATGTTACAGGGTGAACCATAAGAAGTATGGTGAGCTCACACTAGTGGAGAGAATTTATTTCAAGATTACAACTTGTCACCTTAATCCAATGATGAGGCCAAGTAAGGTGACTACCTTCTCCGCTCGTGCATGCACCACTCTAAGTGGAAAATTTCCTGTTAACCTTCCACAACTAATTTATTTGGAGATTGAGAAGTGTTTCAAGGAGAAAAAACATAGAAGGAGGACCTTGCCCTTTCCATGCTTGATAAGAAAACTTTGTAAAAGGGTAGGTATTATTTGCTATTCCAATGACACTCTTAGGTATACTCCCTTGGCCTCATGGGCAGAAATAATGAAGGATAAAACATTAGCAGCCATTCAAGAAGAGGAGCTGCTGCCACCACTACCCACTCAAGAGACAACATTGAAGGCATTTGTAGTCCTTGAGCATCTACATCAAATTCGAGAGTAGCTCTTGAGTGAACAAGAGTAGCAAGTAGGAATGAGAGGGGTAGATCCATCTATGTACTGACCAGTAATGAGTCACCTTATGAGGTGGCCCAAATAGTTAGCCAGATGAAGAGGGGTGGTTCCATTTTCTCTTCTTGAAGAATGCAATTGCCTTTCAGGTCAGATCTCAACACTCAAGAGGTGACAGTGTTACTAGTGATACATCATTTCTTCCTAGAAATATTTGAAATGCTGCTACTTTTTGAATGCAGTTGAAGGAAGGTGAAGAGGCAACTATCTTGATAATGTAGCACCAAGGGTAGGAAATAGTGGTAGAAGTGGTACCTAACCATGTAGCTGAAGCACTAAATGCACCTACAACATTTGTATTAGACATTTCTACATTACAAGATGTGCAAATGTTCATAGGCATAGTTAGTAGGAAATTGAATGTAGCCCAGCATGAACAACTATTGGAATGACTGGTGGGAACTAGGCAACTGACTCCTGATATCTTTGATCTTTCAGAGAACATCATTACAACCCAATCGGAGTTGCTGAATGTAAGGGGAAAATGCATCATTTTGGAAGGACAACTAGAAATGGCCCAAGAGAAAAATCAATGCTTGGTCGTGGAGGTTGTTGAACTTCATTCTTGACTTGTAGAGCAAATAATCCTCAGCTCAGCAATGACAAGAGATGAAGCTATTAAACAACTTCAAGAATGACTTCAAAAGGCTAAGGAGGAAGCAAAAATGGCCATCTTCAAATAGCCCATGGCAAAAACTAAAACACATTCAATTAAGAAGGACTTAAATCATATGCTCTAAGAAAATGAGACATTGGCCACACAAAATCATCACCTATCAAATGTTGATGCTCAAAGAAATCAAATGCAGGAGTTCATTCATAAATAGTAGGAGCAACTTGCTAAAGTCAACACTAAATTAAGAAAATTTACCATAAAGAATCAAAATTTGTAAATGGAGGAGGTGCGCACCTTACAACAAAAGTTTGCCATTGAAATTGCTGCCTAGAAAAATGAAGCTCTCAAGTTTGAAAGGGTGAAAAATCACTACAAGGACCAGGTTGGCTTGCAAAAAGAAATTAATCAAAAAAAAATCTAGATGACAAAGGCTAAAGTTAATGAAGCCCTCTAGCAACTCCAGCAAGGAAGAGAGATGTGGCAGCCCATCCTTGATGGGATTAATGCCTACAACAAAGCATAGATCTGCTTGAAGGAGTTATAGATTAAAGAAATGAAAAAATATATGGAGTTGGCCAATCTTTGTTATGCAAACCTAGTAATGCTGATAGTGGGATGGTCATAGTCACAATTGGAGAAGCAATTGGCTAGCTCATCTTTGCTATTTGAGGTTGAATTCAAACATCAAAAAGACACGAAGCAAAAGCTTGAGATTGCTAATGCTAAACTCAAAATCCTCAAAGGGCGATTCACAGATCAACAATCCATCACCAAGGACCTAGCTAGATAGATGAACAACTACTAGAAGCTAAAGAACACAATGTGAGCATTTGACATTGAATGCACATAGTTCACTACCTAGTTTGTCAATGTCAAGGAGTTGTTTCTAGTAATCCCATGTCTTTGGGAGGTGCCCATTCCAACCCACATTAGGGAAGCTATGTGGACAGTGCATGATCTCAGAAGTAAGGAGGAGAAAATGAAAGAATTGCTGGATGCTTTTCACCTCCCACTTGAATTTGCAGTGGTAGCAGGACAACCATAGCCTCAACCATCGCCAGTGTGTGAAGCCAGTGAAGGTCCTTCGGAGCCTCAAGAACCACCACCACCTAGGACCGTTTGATCTTCTCTAATAATCTTAACATCATTAAGGAACATGTTGTCCAATTTTTGATAAGTTGTATCATGGTGTTCAATTTTGTGTCCTAAACACCACCATTTTTGTAATGTGTTGATCCGTATACCCAACCACTATATTTTTTGTCAAGTTAGTCAAGTTTGTTTTTGTTGAAAGAAAAGTCAATTAATAATTTCATACCTTTCCAATTTTGTAAAAGAACTCGAGGATGAGTTTTCAGTCGTGGGGGTATGATGAGTTGTTGTTGGTTGGCTACGTTGACGAGGCATTGTCTACGTAGCCGACTATGTCAACAAGGCCTTACTTACGAGGCCCCATTGATGCATTTCTACCTATATTGACGATGCCTTGTCGATGCAGTGTTTGTCTATCACCTATAAATATGCACCTACCCATTGTATTTATGGAAGTTCAAATTTCAATTGTAGTGAAGCTCTTGGAAAAATAGGAGTCATTGAGTGTATGGGTCTTTATTTGAGCATTGTTGTACCTGAGCACGACAATGTGTGCAACAATAAAGATGAGTTTTCTAATAAACCTTACAACACTTTTGATAGATTATCTTTTTCATGCATTCAATGTTTTTAATTATTTGTTAATTATTCTCAATTATTTCATAATTATTTTCTAGTAATCGAATTAATGAGGTTGTTAAGCTAGATAAATTAAATACATAAGTACGACTGCTTCCAGCATAACACGTATTCACTTGGTAATCCCAGCAATGTTATTACTTGGTATGCCCAGTAGTGTAACATTTGGTCGTCTAGTAGTGGATACGTAGGTTTAGAACATGTACGGAAAGTGGGAACAAATACTTATGTTAGGATTAACTTAATAATAGTAGTTAATTAATTTAGATTAGTTAATAAAATTCCTTTTACCTACATCTCGAGCACCCAAAACATAAAACATAAAATGATAAAAATTAGATGCCTCAGTTACACTTAACCATACCAACATGCATCACAAGTGTAATTGGAAGGACATTGATGGACCGTAAGGATAGATTCACTTCCTAAAGGGCTAGTGCATTGGAAATGATAAAGTCCATGTAATTCAATTGATTTGCACATGAACACTTCATGATTCATATGGTTGGGCATAAGGGTACCTTGTCGCTCATCAGAGATCCAGAGGTGGTTTGAAGAAAAGAAGGTAGGGAAGCTCATACTTCCATTTCCTTGCCTAATCAAGAAGCTATGTAAATGTGCTAGAATCCTAGGGTACACTAATGACATCCTCAAGAAGGCCCAAAATGCCTCATATGCTAAAATGTTGAAGCTAGCATCACCAAAGAAAGATTTAGTGGAGGAAGAAACAAAAGCTAGGGAAACCATGCAAATCACTAAACAACAAAAACAATAGTAGCAAAAATAAGAACAACAGCAAAAGTAGGTCCCACCACCAACACCATAGAAGTATATACCATCATTGAGTCATCTACAAAAAATTGGAGAGACTATCAATTGGGAAATGCATGAGGAGGATAACCTCTACAGAGTAATTGATAGTGGCATTCAACCGATAATTTCTTCAAATCCTATAAATGGACAAATATCATTATAGTTAGGAGGAGAGGCCTAATGGTCACAATAGGTTTCTAGGAATGCTACATCATTCCAAGTGGTGCTTAAAATAGGAGAAGGAGCCATGGTTGTGATTATGTAGGACCAAGATGCAATGGGATTCATAGAAGTGATCACTAATCACATTAAGAAATCCTTTAACATAAATGTTGTGCCACCAGTAGATCTAACTAGAGCTAGCGATGCTTGGATGTTAGTTGATACCTCAATGACTCCTATTGATCATGAGGATGTGCTAGATCGATTGCTACAGATGGGGCTAGTAATGACAAATCTTTTTGACATCCTAAGTGATGTCACTATAGTGCAATCAGAACTAAGGGTAAGTTGGTCATGGAAGAGATAAGGGCAGAGCATGTAGAATCTGAAATCCTTAGACTATAGGAAGATTTTGTGATCTTGAGAGTTAAATGCAAAGATCCTACGCAATTCATTGTGCGAGCAATTTAGAATAGAGAAAATCAACCACTTGATAGAGTAAAATAAGCAAATGGAAAACATAAAGGTGAAAGGGGTGTGGAATGCCTCAGTAGCAAAAGCACAAACATATCTAGATGCTAAGGCACTTACCATAGCACAAGAAGAAAACACACAGCTCATTGTAGATAACACCTGGTTGACCAGCATTTCAAAGCAGAAAAGCATCCTAGAAGAAAGCATCCATCAATTGAGAAAATAATTGATGAGGGTCAACCAAGATATGACCCTCTTAGCAAGAAAAAATAGAATCCTCTCAATGGAGGAGGTATGCGCAATCAGGAAAAAATTAGCTATTGAGATTAGCACATGGCAAAATGAAGCTAAGAATCATGAAAGGCTCAAAGAACACTTCCTTGACTAAGTGGGGATGTATAACCAAATCAATGAGAAGGAGATCTAGATGAAGAAGGCTTGAATAAATTTCATATCAGTGTAGAATTAAGATTGGCAATCCATCTTAGATAGTTATGCTCACATCCACAAAGTGGAAGTCAAAAAGAAAGACATGCAGATAAAAGATCTAAAAGAATACATGGAGTTAGCTAACCTTCGCTATGCTAACCTGGCCATGTTAATTTCAGGTAGGTCCCAAAATGATCTTGAGTAGTAAGTTGCAACCATGTATGCATTGTATGGAAAAGAGTTTTTAGATCAAAAATATGCTCTACAAAAACTTTAGGTGGAAAACTTTGAACTAGAAGTAGTAAAGGTTGGCTACCAAGGTTGAAAAGATGTTGTAGTGAACTTGGCTAGAGGATTGTTTGATTATCATGAGTTATGGGCAAAGCCCAAAGCATTTGAAGATGAGAGGAGATAGTTTACAACATGGTACATTAAGGCCAATTAGATGTTTCCACAGCTATCATGTCCATGGGATGTACTAGCTCCATCACACATTGCACAATAAGCATTAATGGTACATGACCCATGAATGGAGGAGGAGAAACTTTAGGTGCTCCTAAAATAGATATAAATTTTAGAAGATTAATGACAAGGGGAAGTAACTGATGGAGGAGCCACCACCATAGGCACTACATAGGCTACATCAAACTTCATCCAATTTTGTATTTTTGTAAAAGTTTGTCCTCTCATATCTTGTGTCATTATTGTATAAAAACCACTATGGCATAAAGTGTCATGTAAATCTACCTCCCAATTTTGTAAGGAACTCTATCCTCAATTTTTTTAGCTCGAGGATGAGTTTTTAGTCAATCATGGAGGTATGATAAATCAAAAAATTTGGCATCCTATGATATTGTAGCACTAGTTGCATTATCATATATGTGATATTGTGGAATGCATCCCAACCTATAAATACAACACTTAGGTACACAGATTTACATAAGTTTTCATTCCATAGTAGCATATCTCTTGCAGTTTATTTTTTTGAGTTAGTCTTTAGCACTTAGTAGTGTGAATGCTCGTAGTGTAGTGTGATGTAGTGTATGGAGTCTTTATTCAAGCATCTTGTACTTGGGCACAAGTGTGACTATAAATAAAGATTAAGATATTTCATATTATTGTAGCATTCTCCTAGTTTACTATTTTACTTAGAATAATGTTTACTATTTTCTTAGTTAATGTTTACTTTTCCATGCACTTTACCATTATTGTTGTTAAGCAGGAGGAGTACAACTAATCTCAAGCACTTAAGTGTAGTTTCTTGGTAATTTAGTAGTGCTATCGCTTGGTTTACCCACTAGTGAAGTACTTGGTAATCCCAGTAGTAGTTACATGAAGCCTAGGGTATGTATAGAAGATCAAGATCGGATACTCATTGCCTTAGGATAGAATAGATTTTTCTTTTGTTTTAGTTAGACTTAGAAACTCATTTCACTTCACCATGTTCACTAGAAGCCACATGACCAAACAACATCAACATATCATATACCTCACTGTGAGCTAAACCATGTAGACTTCACTAGCTTCATGTGGAAAGATAATGGTCTTGAACTTAAACCAATTACTAGCATAATGACATTGTCTTGTCCATGGATTATAATTTGGTTGTGCATGAAACACTTATGACTTGTATGGTTGGGTGTTGGATTGGTCCACTACTCATTAATGATAAACTCCTGGAGCACTTCCTCAATATGAATAAGTATGCAGAGAAAATGAAGGCTAACATCACCTCCCAATTCCTAGGAGGAGTTTCTCAAACCTAGTAACTTGGCATTCTTAAGGAGATAAAGTTAGGAACTACTCAAAGATTGGTAGAGATATGGAATGACCTCAAAATTACTCTACTCAAAAGCTTTCACCTAAGCACTTCTATTAATAAAGCTTAGGTGAAGTTGGAAGAATTCCAATAGTATGGGAATTCAGAAGATTATCTCCAAGAATACTAAGAAATTATCTTACAAATTTTGGTAATGGATGAAAAAGAAATTATACCTCTCATCACAATTATTGCATAGATGGTAAAATAGTCCTAATGGCCTAGAATTGGTACCTAGATAGTAAACTAGTTGTGATAGCCCAGAAATTATTGCCTAGATAGTGAAATATTTGTGATGACTTAAAATTGCTACCTATACGATGAAATAGTCCTATTATTGCCTATATTTTGAAGCAGTCTCAATAACCTAGAAATTACTACCTAGATGGTGAAATAGTCCTTGTGGTATAGCAAATTATAACAATGAGGCTACAATCAATTTTAAAAAATAAGAACTAAGAACCAATATATTAAAACCAAGACTCTTGAAGCATGTGTATAACAATGTTGAAGTTCAAGATAATTAATTGATACACTAGGTATTGAGGTAAGATAGCCATTTAAACCTTGTGTGTGGTTGTGGTATGATGTGTGGGAACATTATGTTGTGGTTAAGTTAATAACTAGTTGGACTATTTGCTATGATGTGTTATGTGTTGTAATCCTAACTTTGTGTGTAGGATGCTTATCCACCAGTGTGATGACTTCCAACCCCATGATGCTTGCTTATAAATCAATTAGGAAGCTTTTATGGGTTTTCTTTACTTTGTCATGTAGATTGATGTTTCTCTGTCTTTTTTTAGGTAAATTTAGAGTATATATACCTCATGGCAATGCATAGTTTGGCTAGAGCATAGAATGGTATTGGCATTTCTATTGGATTATGATATTTTCTGATAACTTTTTTTAGTGTTGTGACTTAATAACCTCATTCATGGCTAGCTATATATATTGGATATGTTCATGGATTGTTTTAATGCTCTAGAGACTTGGATATTTATAAACGCTTTCTATTAACATTAATGTTAGCATCAATTAATGGTTTAATTGCATGTATTTGATTATATTATTTATGAATTCTTAAGTAGACAAGTTAAGCATGTAACCAGGCACTTTGTTTTTGTCGTTCAAATGTATTTGGATTTTAATATCCCTTGAATTAACATTAACAAGATGTATTTCTTTGTTAAATTAAGCTTATAATATGGTTTGCTAATATTTAGACATGGCTTAGTTGTTGATTTTGTTAGTTTATTATTGTTCCATTGATTTATCCCTTCACATAACTCCATGCTAGCCTACTATAGGATTTCCTTAATATTAGAACTTGTTCTATCTTATGAAACACCTGTGAAAATGGAAATGGTAATAACCATGTGGTGTTACATAGTTGAAAGACCTAAAAGAGTTTACAAGTAAAATTTATTCTTTCTAGTACATTTTGACATAAATTACGCTGTGGTATCACATGCTTGCTCGAAGAGTTTACAAGCATGCCCTTTAGCATGTTTTGACGAGGTCCACAAGGCTACTAAGATTCAGGAAAAGACATACGTGTGAACTTTGAACCGATANGAACCGATGAAAATAATATTGACCGTGTCATATTAAATGCTTGAAAGACTTGGAAGAGTTTACGAATAAAATTTATCTATCCTCTCTAGCGCGTTTTGACCTGGTGCACAATGATGATAAGATTCAGTAAAGACAGACTTTGACCTGGTCCACAATGATGATAAGATTCAGTAAAGACAGACTCTGAACTTTGAACCGAGCCTAGATGGCCTTGGAACGAACATTTTTTCTAAATGAAGAAGCGTTCTTCCTCCGAAACATTTGAATAAAGACCTTCGAAAACATGGCTTGGAATTGGTCTAAGTTTATCAAAGACAGTGAAGGTCGTCCAGTCGAAATGACTTCCGCGTGGCTACTGAGTGGGTAGTTACTAGATACTGTCCCTGCATTCAACCTCTGAAAGTAGCTATTTAAGTTGCGTAAACATCACCTTATGCTATGTTCTAAGTTCTATCTACTTCAATTTTTGAGTTCTGCATTCGTACGGATTGAGAAGAGTCTCTGCAGATCTCTACGATAAAACAAGACAATCCTTCCGGCAGATTCATGGCTACCGCTAATGCTATGTGTGCGGCTATTCTGTGTGCTGTGTTATTAACAACAATTTCGACGGCAAATGGCTGCTCATCCGTTATGGCTTTGCAGGACAGACAAAATCTTCATGGACAGAAGTTTGAGCCATTTCTTGCTTCTGGAAGAAATCAGATGGAATCTGAGTGTTTTGATTCGCATGGTTTTGGGCCCCTGTTGGAAGGTTTTGCCCTTGGACAGGCTGTTTTTCAGGTTTTGCCAAAACATGGCCGCCAGCCATCTCATCCTTCTCCAATCCACAACTGAATGACTGATGTATATCGTTTCATCATTCCGGTTCCTCATTTCCTTGAATTCTGGAATTTCTGCAGGTATCTGATACCATCACTATGCATACTTGCATGGTCAAATATTTTCCCTTTTTTTTCACCCATTTTTAACATAATTTCATAAGTCGCTTTAGCTTCGCTTTCTTCC
>MNCI01032607.1:555543-579811 GCA_015680685.1 Gnetum montanum | reverse complement strand
TTGTGAACTATGATTAAGGTATGTTGTTGGGCAGGAACTCGAAACTCCCATGGAAAGGGATTGACTTTGAAATATTGGTACTTTTTCAACTGGCTGGATCATTGGAGACCCTTTTGACGAACTGGATGTTTACATTGAGATTTAAATGCTTTACTTGAAGTGTTTTGCTAGTTACCTTCACGGGGACACACGATTGGTTGAAGCAAAATTAATTATCCCAGCAGAGTCTGTCTATAACATAGGCAAGGAGATGATAATTGGTGGTATTGTGGAATATAATTCAGTGCTATTATTGAGGAACAGTGCAAATGTTGCAAATTTGACTTATATTTAAAATTTTTTCTTCTCCCTGTATTTTTTAAGTTTTAACATATCAGCTATACTTTGAAGTGTAATTAAAATCAAAGTGTAATTAAAATCAAATTGCTTTGATTCCAGCATGGAGTAATAAAACCATGAGCTGATTTGTGCTTCCAACATACAATGAAAGGATTTTGCGTACCATGTTGAGCTTGTTTAGTTAGGTGAATTTGTCGACGTTGAATCATCGATAGATGTTGAATCCACAGATTCAACAATTTTATCAAAAATGTCAAAAATGAATACGGAAAAGAACCCAAAAATCAACAAAAATAAGTATCTTTGATAGCTCAACTGAAATCCCATGCTTCACGCCCATAAATCCACAATGTAAAAAGTAAAATCGAAGAATTCAACGTCAAAGACTTAACACAACCGTACACGCCCTATCATTTATGAAAAGAGTCCGGTCATTTTTAAAATGTTTACTCTCCTCGTTAGAAGGTACGACCGGTCAAATACGAGACCGGCGAATTCACGCAGTACCCCGCGTCAGCCTGACAAGTTTGACCGAAGATTAAACTCTTGACCATAGCAAGCACCGTGACTCATACGGTACGAGAAGCGCTATGGATTATGGAGTATCCCACGTGAAATTGAAATTTTTTATTTACACGTACTAAGACTTCTTCATTTGTTATATGAATTTCAGAATTTTTTTATGGAATATATATATTTTAAACATAAATGAGCAGGTTGGAATCTAACCTCTAATCTCGGTTTTGTAAGCCAAAACTCTTACTTTTACGCCAAAGAATCCAATTCCGATATCTTCAGAACAGTTAAAGGTTATTTGCCATTCCGGAGCAAAACATTTCATTTTGCAATGGGGAAATAACATAACAGTTTTGTGTTGCGAAGGGAAAACATCAACTGCTCATCTTTATTTTTGCTGGCAAATGCTCTCCCCTCTTTTGTACTTGACTATATCTTCAAAATTGTATTAAAGATGTAAAGCATGTGTTTCCGTACTCTACTAAACTACAATATCCCCTGTCTAAACGCAAATGGTTGTATTTACAACCTATAATAAAAACATGAAAATTCATTTAAGAATAAGCTTATCATTACTCAACGTGGGTCAGAAATTGATCAATTACCTTGTGGAACCCATGTTTTTTTGGGATAAGATGAACAAGAAACTCATATATTACCGATCTGGAAACCACTGCCATGAAAAAGAGCTATAATCTTGAATCCATGATATGATAACTTGGATGATCAGTCGCTATGCATTGGGCATAGCAAATTTAGCAAGTCAAGCCGATCAAAACTTGAAATGCTATGTTTTCTAAAAACCATAGTTTTCTAAGTCGGTCATAAATCACAGATTTTACTATTAGTGGCCGGGTGGCCGGGTGAGAAATTTTGCCAACCCCAGTTGCATCAGTACGATTTTTAATAAATGCTATTTTTAGAAAGAAATCAATAGATTCAGGTATCATTCTTGAGACTTTTAAATATAACACGGCCCAACTTACTGATAAATAACAGAGCATTTCTATTTTCATTTAAAAAATGTAATTGATTTGCATAACACTTTAATGCAGCCTTCTGCATCCTCCTTGATATTTCTAAACCCTAGGCTAGGAATAACTCAAAACCTACTTATTTTATCATTCTTCTGTATTTATTATCATCCTTCTGTATCATGAGAACGTTGAAGGCATTTTCGTTCATCACGCCGAAAGCAGAAGCAGCAGCAATGCCGGTACGCGGTGGCCGCGGCGGAGGCGGAGGAGGCAGCACACATTGGCTTTGGCATCCGCTGCCGCAGTATTCGATTGTACTGCCGCAGTAACCCTCGGAGCTGCAGCACCGGCCATTCTGGCAAACTCGGCCACCGGCCTGCCCTCCGCAGATATGCTGTGCTTGTATTCCTGGCAGAATTAAGATGGTGAGCGTCATTATCACCAGCATTAGCAATGTTTTCTTCTTCATTTCCATGGTTTCTTGCGTTTGTTTCCTGTAAGTGTGGTGTTGTTGAGGTGGGAATTCTGGGATGTTCGTTATAAATAGCTGCAGACCGGAGGGTAAATCCATGGTTTGTGAAATCTGAGATTAATCGTGAGATTTGCTATGAGGGGCAAGCTATCTTTGAAGCCGGTTGAAAATCGGATTGGAAATTTAATCTTGTTATATTTTTATTAATTTTTAAAATTTTTATATTTGTTTTTCCACTCTAATTGAACTCTGAGATGGAAAAAATTTGGAAAACCCTGGCTGGGAACATGAGGTAACTCCTTTATTTTGCTAATAATGACAATTTTAATCTAATTATTATACCGATTTGTTCGAAGTTTTTCCAATCCGATTTATAAAAAAAACGTCGATTACCAAATCTATGGGTAAATCAGGCAAACAAGCTTGCCGAGGCCCAAGATTAGGTAGGAAGGATGAGCACGGGAGGCGTCCAAATAGCAGGTTCGGATTGAATCCTGTGCTTGTGCTGATGATAATGGATCTGTGGTGTTGGAAAAACGTGAGGCTCTGGAATTTTGTCCGCCGGTTTCTGTGGTTCAGATAGATGGAAGGAGATGCAGATATATTTAAAATTTCATATATGAAAATAGATATGGTTAATTTCCTCCGTATAAGATTACAAAAGGTTGATAGGATGCAGGGCTTCTATATCGTCGTATGCCGTTCTGGTTATCAATACCGTTGTATGCTATTCTGGTTATTGAGGGGCCGTGTCTATGAAATTTTAGGAAAGTCTGCGCAATGTTTATTGTCCCGACCAAAAAATAAAAATAAAAATATCTTTGCGTTTCGTCTGTAATTTTGGCATTCCTAACCTGCTTGGAAAGGCTCTCTAACGCGAACCAGATAAAATAACTTTAAAATCACATAAGCGTATTTTCCATTACTATTGTTAATTGAAAATAACTTGAACTAAATTTTATCGTTAAAGTAAATGTGTGCATGAAAAGTATTTATGGCTGTCAAAGTTGGGGAGCATAAAATATTAAGTCTTCCAAAGATCTTTAAATTAATTTATATTAATTAATTAATTATGCATCTAATGTAGTTTCTTCCTTTTACGAGTCAAATTTATAAATTAGATGTAGAAGTTCATTATCTCTTAGCTGCTATTCTCATCAAGGATCAAAATGCTATTAGAAAGCTTCGCTTAAGTTTTCATCATCTTAGAATTGAAATTGGAAGATCGATTCAACTACCCCAAGAAGAGCGCATCGGTAGATTGTGTAGATGAATGGCTCTTAAAGATGACTGATGTGTTTCTTTCTTGTGCTATGACTACCCATTTGAGATGGGCAAAAAGTTTGTATGATTTGTTTTTGATGCCCTATTAGTACTTGGTCAATTTCTAAAGTCTATCTTTATTTTTCATGAAAATGTAATATCTATTCAATAGATCCTATGGATCTTTAGACTTAATAAAGCTTTATTTCAATTCAATTCATTATTTAGAATCTTCTTCAGATAGATTTTTCTTGATGGATTCCTCCATTTTTTTTTACCCAATGGTTATCCTTTTTCTCAAGACCTCATGGAGATACACTTTTCAACCATATAAGACTAAATGGTAGATATCTAATTCAACCATGCAGAATACTTCTCATAGTCTTTTGTTGATACTTGATAATGATATGCTAACATTCTTTATTACTGATAAAAAAGCAATAAAAAGAATCATCATTGGAAGCTCAATGCTTATCCTGCTAAGGTAGGGTCTTGTGGGAGTTAGTGGATAAACGAAAGTGTAATTTCTTTTGAGTGGCTATGCCCAGGTTTGAACATAGGTCTTATGACTTGAGAGACAACTAGGTTACCATCACTCCAAGTGGTTGATCCTTATTGATGAGGAAGTAATACTAATTAGTATATAAAAATGTAATAACGACTTGAAGTACATTAGAGATATGTTTTGGTTTCTTTGAAGTTAATATAGTTTATAAGAAGTAGAAGTTTTTGTAGTTGAAAAATACAAAAATGATGAGTAGAGATGAAGCTAAAATATTTTATTATATATGAGGTTGTTACTATGCTTTTATTTATGGAAAGCATCCTATTGGAAGCTTCCATGTGGATCTATATGCCCATAGAGCATCATTCAACTTGGTGCTCCAATCCTTTTGATATTGACTAATTGTTCTAGTTAATATTTCAGTGATTTCTTAGTTAGTCACTTCTACTTGATCATTTGCTTAGGGATGGTATGGCATAGTTAGTTTGTGATTCACCCCAAGTTCTTGCATTAGCTTTTTGAATGTAGCTCCTGTGAAATGCATTCTATTGTTGAATATGAGCATACATGGTACTCCAAACCTATTTACCATGTGTTTTTAGAAGAATTTAGTAGTTTTTTTAGTTGTGCAATCTTTGATTGTAGCTACTTTTTCCCTTTTCGTGTAATAATAAATTGTCACTATAATATATGATTTCTCATTGGACATCGGTGTGATGGACCCCATAAAATCAATTCCCTAGATGTTGAATGGCTTTAATGGCTACTTGTGATCCTTCATTTCTGGCCGTTGTTCCCTTGTCTCATTGGCATATTTCACAAGATTGAGCGAATTTGTGTGTATCCCGAAACATGTTAGGCAAAAAGTAGCCTGCCATCATCAGCTTCAATGTTGTTCTGCATCCTACATGGTGACCACCACATGATCCCTCATGTGCATCTTGCAACATTCTTTACTAGTTCTTTACTAGAACACACCATCTAACTAATCCATCAACATAGATCTTGTAAAGAATTCCATTAATTTCCATATACTATTTAACTCTATGGAGGAACTGCTTCTTTAGTTTCTTATTCTACTAAATAGGAAGCTCTTGTGTAGTGAAATAAGTCATGTAGTCAGTAATCCATGACTAGTTTGTTGAGTTGACAACTATTGTTGTCTTTGTAAACAAATTTTCATCAAGAAATTGGTCTAATAATGGTTCATCTTGTTCCTATGGTTTCCATCTTAGCCTTGAAAAATGATATACTACAATATTTTCTATTCCTTTCTTGTCTATCATTGTGATGTCAAACTCTTGTAGTATCACAGGCCATCGTATCATTTTTGGACTAACCATTGGTTCATTCATCAAAAAGTGTATGGCAACAGAATTTGTGTGGATGTAAATAGGATACCCAAGCATATAATGTTTGAATTTTTCAAGTGCATACACCATGGCCATAAGCTACTCTTTTTTTTTAGTGTTTTGGTTGAGCTGTGCTCTAATGATGCTTTGACTAGCACAATGTATGTAATATGGTCTTTTATGATCATTGAGTTGAGTAAGTACTATACTAAGTGCATAGTTTAAAGCATCTATCATAATGTGGAAGGGCTTAGATCAACTTTTTAGCTCAAAGGATTGGCATTCTAATCAACTTTTGTTTTAATGTTTTGAATGCCTTCTCACATTGTTTTGTCCATTAGAATGGTGCATCTTTCCTTGTTAGTTTCACTATTAGCTTTGCTATCTTTAAAAAATTTTCAATGAATCTTTTGTAGTATCCTATATGACTAAGAAATGATCTAACATTCTTAATAGTCTATGGACGTTGATGATATTTTGAATAACTCTTATCTTATCTGGATCTACCTTTATTCCTTTTTGAGATACTTTATGTCCCATAACAATACTATCTTGGAACATTAGATGGCTCTTTTTCCAATTGATATTTAAATTAGTTTCAACACATCTTTTTAAAACTTGCTCTAGTTGGTCCAATGGTTGTTTGATGTCTAACCCATAAGTGGAAAAATCATCCATGAATACCTCTACTCCATTACCAATATGCTTTTGGAAGATGCTTAGTCCTAGTCTTTGGAAAGTAGTGGGAGCATTACACAAGCTGATGAGTGGCGAGGTACCCCTACACTCAACCATACGAAATCAGCGTAGCACGCGCGATCCGATCGAACTCCATAGACTAAATGCCTAAATGCCGCAAGGAACACTTGGGGTTAATTAATCGTTGTCTTCCCAGACTTACTTGTTGTTGTCACGGTGTATGGTTAAGTAAGTCCAAGGTATATGATTTTTTTTGTCTTTTCTGGTTTATCTCCTATGCTAAGGGGTTAAGGGTTGAGAGACTAAAACTAACTCTAACTACATCACTAAGTCCTAGCATCAGCATTCATTCCCACTTGCCGTACACACCCTGAACTGTGCAACTATGGCTACCAAACGCTAATCATTACTGGGATTACCACACGTAATGCACATGCTCGAAGCGGTCGTACTGAGGCACCTAACTAACCTAAGTGTGACAAGTAGCCGATTCCTTGACTATCTATACAAATCCGTAGATGCTCGTAATCAAGTCGTAATTGTCCCATGTTCTAGGAGGTAAGGGTGAGAGAATCTAATCGCGATGAGTAGCCGATTCCTTGGCTAGCCGTACACATTCGTCAATGCTCGTAACCAAGTCGTACTCATGCCGCGTTACTAGGAAAGCAATAAATAACATTAAATAAACATATCCATGTACTGCAAGGTTTATCCACAAAGCTCATCTTTATTGCCATACACAACTTGCGTTTAGGTACAAAGCTGCTCGAATAAAGAACCGTTCACTTGGGGGACTCCTACTGCGGGCACATGGAGAATATTCTATCTCTGGGGTGATCAATCCACCAAAGCTTCGCTACTTCTAGCCTCTCATTTAAATGAGGGGAGTGCAGCCTCTTATTTATAGATTTGGCGGCGGACCGCGATATCGCGTACGTGATATCTTAGGGAACGACACGATATCGCAGGGGATGCGATATCGCGGCTTGTGCATATCGTGTCTCATCATACCCCCATGACTGAATGAAAACTTGTCCTCGAGTTCCTTACAATGATATCAGGTAGGTATGGAATTATTGAGGGGAATGGAACTAATGGGATGACATGTGAACGAATCATTATTACAAGACTTGACAAAACTGGTGTTCATGACAACAAGGGTGAACACCTTATTACAATGACATCAGGCCACAGTTGGCAGCTAAGAGAAAAGAGGATAGATAAGAGAAGAGAAGAAGAGAGAAGAGTCTTGCTGCTGCCAATGCCTAGATTGCGTCTTTCGTTGTCCATCCATAAGCGCACCATCGACCTTGCTCCTTGCATAGCTGCTTTAGCGCTGCTCCATTCCAAGTGTTTGCTCCAGATCCAATCCGTTGTTGTATGATTGCCATCTGCACACACAACACAATCATATATTAGCAAGGGTAATTGAATCATTAAGTAATTAATACCTTGCTTCGGTGTAAGTCCATTGGCTAGGTTGTGGTATGGCTGATATAGATCTGGGAAGATGTAAATGATGACTACCGAAGGTGTAGGGGTTAGGAAGAGAAACGAAAAAACTCGGGGCTTAGGAAAAAAATTGAAAAATCCTTTGGAACAAGAGTTAAAGTCTTAACTGCAAGAATTTACCAAAAAGAAAACAACGCATCAACCAAAATATATACACTAATGATACAACCGGCAATGAGGTGAACAATGGAGAGAAGGATGGAGAGAAGAGAAGTGGAATGGAATCCTAAGAACAAGGTGGTGTACAGCCCCTTGTGTGTTTTATGATTAATGTGACTTGGAAAATCTCATTCCAACTCTGGCCTCAAACCAACCACTTCCAATGACTTCGCATCAATGCAGTTGGTTAGACCATCCACTTGGATAATGAGGATGCATCTTCAAAGAGCCACTACCATTCTGACGAAACCAAGGAGAGAATGGGAAGCAAGAAGGGCCTTAGTTAGAGGGAACACTTTGGTTCCATAACTAGTGCTTGCAGCCCAAATTTTATTTCATCTAAGGGGTGTGCTTTGAATCCTCAAGTGGTTTTTTTTTTATGTTTTGTGTTTTTATGCGTGGGGACCACACCATGCAAAGACTTCTTATTTTTATTGTCTCGGCTTCCGAAGAATGGGTAACATCGGAACGGTAAGAAAACTCAAGAAGAAGACATCCAAGCACCCAAGAGCATGACCAACACAAAAACATTAAGTTCCCTTGAAGTCACACCCTTTGAAATCCTTGAGTCCTTCCTTAGTTTGAGAAATACCCAGTCACTGATTCGTTAAAGTTCTTATTAGAAGGGAATTGCACATTTTCAAGCCAAGGGAAACCATAGAAATTGGTGGATGGATGGATGAAGTGATCTCATTGCCTGCCATATCAAAAGAAACATACCTTAGTATCAACATTGTAACTTAAAGGTAAAAACCAAACATTAGAAATTAATGAAAAAAAGTTCATCCCATTGGTCTGAACACTTATTGGGTGACGAACTTACAGGGTGGATACACACACACACTCTCACACAAAAAATGGAAAAAGTATAATGATGGTGTAAAACAAAAATTAGAAAAGTTAAAGAAAGTTGTAAAACAAAAATGTGTAAAACAAAAATGTGTAAAACAAAAACTTAAAAGAACTGAGGGCCCCATATGATTAGCATAGGTGGCCTTCTCCCCCATGACTGAGTTGTAAGGGAGAGATCCGAAATAATGAACGTCTGCTTGAATTTCTTAGAAGTGCTCAACTTCTCTTGATTGATGATCTTAAGTTGAGGGGTGGAAGTTGGCGACGCTCATGTTCCAATGTGTCTATGCCACGGTTGTTAGCATGAGTTTCCTCAGTTCGTTCCATGCATATTTTTCTGCTCCTATGAGTAGCTGTCAACCACGGGGTGTCTACTACTTCTCATGTGGTTGCTACATATAGGCATCTTTGTTGCAGAGTTCCTTGGGCACACCTGTTACATGGAGACATTTCCTCCATGTCATCACCCGATGAATCACTGTATGTGATGCATGTAACTATCCTCTTCTCGATCTTTCCACATATGTTTATCTTAGAGATTTTCAAGGAAAGATCACGGATCCTAAGGCATGCGTCTACTATGCTTAGCCATGCCCTTCCCATTATAATTGGGAAGTCCCCTTCGTTGTTGTTAACTTCGATCACCAGAAAGTTAGCTGGGTAGGACCAACCACATACAGTGGTAATAACATCCTCCACTAATCCTAAGAGAATGGTGATGGACTGGTCTACCATCTCTAGTTGGATGTTGCTCTTCTTAAGTTGTGGTAGGTTCCAGGCGTGATACATCTTTTGCGAAATTAAGTTGACTTCAGAACCTGAGTCAAGAAGAGCTCGGTGTGATGCATTTCCAGCGATCTGCAAATAAATAAAGGGACTCCTAGGGTCAGTTATTTTCCTAGGAAGGTGGCCTACCTTGATCCAGTTAGTTACAGTATGTGTTAACATAACCGTATGCGTTACGCTCTGTTGGACTGAAGGGTTCTCCGAAGCATTAGTGGTTAGAGGCCTATACATGTGTCCATCCACTTGTTGTTGCGAGAGTTTGTCTGGGCTCCTAGTTCTGAAAAAGGATCTCTTCTTTGTACAGTTGTCGTCAAAACTAGCACCCGGTTGGATATTTACATGCTGAATATTTACAGCTCTTGTGGCGTGACGTTGCTGCGGTTGGGTAGGTAATTCCCCTTGCATTGTTGGAACAGGTTGTATGGGAACTATAGGTGGAAGAGGTGCGGGTGGAGTTAGAGGATGGACTGAATGTGAGATATCTCCTGGAGGAGAAGGAGTCCTCCTGAAGTACTTCCGAACTTGGTAGTAATGGTGAGGAGTAGTGTGACCCATAGAGTCACCTGGAGAAATTAGCTACTGCACATAATAATCGTAAGGATCGGGCTACCGGTAAGGGTATTGATGTGTTGGCAGTGGCATCCCCCATGACTATGGGTATTGCCACTACTGATGTTGTCCAATGGGCTGTGGAGGCATTCCACTTGGATAATATGTTAAGGGTTGGTGGAACTGCCTTGGGTTACCTTGTGGGTAAGGTAACCTTCGGGGTGTTTGCCGTTGATTAAGTCTTGGATTTAATGCATACACCCCAGACTCCTACAAATGTGAGATAATTGGACAACATCCCTTAGGATGGTTATAGTAGCATACCTCACATCCACTATCATTATCTAAATCAGAATTCATAGCCTCATCGGAGATAGGAATTTTCCCCTTACCCTTGTTATGTGCAGGGCTTAAGTTTCTCCACTTGGTTTTGCCTTTGTCACTACCTTGTTCAACCTTGAACTCTTCTATNTTGGGTGTAGGTCCTAAGAGTTCTTCTCATTTCATTCCTTAGCCCATCCACGATGTGGAAAAGTTGATCCCGCTTAGCATACCCATGGCCTGGTCAACGATGTAGCAGTGTATAGTAACGGGCCATGGCAGCATCCAAGGGTTCATAAGCACCTTGTTTCCAGCCTTGGATCTGCTTACGCAAGTTGAACACTCTGGAGTACGTCTGATATTTGTTGTTGAATAGTTCAAGCATCGTACTCCACCTCCTGATGGTTTCTAGTTCTAAGGACTGGTACCAGCTCTCTAGTTCTTTAGTGAGTGTCCTTGGGAACAACTTAAGCTTCTGCCACTCATTATCTATATTTTGCAAGGCACATGCATCATGGAATGCCTGTAAATGATGTTGAGGATCAGCGTTGTATTCCCCTTCAAAACGTGGGATATTATTTATGTCCAAACGCTTGATCTTGCTATCTTTTAAGTGCCTTGTGGTGATCCTAACTGCCTCTGTGATATCGAGCATGCTTTGGGTTACAAGTAGGGGCTCATCATGATCATCTCTATCATGACATCTATGATGTCTTCATGGTGGTTCCCTACTCTCCCTATGTCCTTCCCTTTGTCCTAACTCCTCTCGACCTTCTTGTCGAGGTCTTTCATCTTCCTTACTTTTACACTCTCCTTTATGCTCACGATGGTTGCACCCAGAGGTGGAAGGAGAGTGTGAATGGTGAGATGAAGGAGAAGAGGAAGGGGGTCCATCGCCATGACGATGTTTCTTACCTTCTCTTCGGCTGCTTCAGCCCCGATCATTGTGACGATCAAAGTGTCCATCCTTAGTGTGAGTGGTTGTTCCTGCTGTGAACAGTTGGTGTTTACGGGGATCAGAGCCCGTAGCATGTACCGTTGATCGAAGGCCTTGATGCCTAACCTCTTCACCATTGTGAGAAGGAGGAACATCATTTTCTAAGAAACCCATTGTGAGGGGTTCCTTGTCTCCAATTTCACTAAGGACATGGAGGACCTTGCCCTTCAACAATGAGTGTTGGCTCTCCTGCCTTTCGGCCCGAATACATTGGGCATTTGTGGGATGATAATCCCTTGTGTCAAAATCATCCATAACGTATTCCGCAAATAGTTCTCGCATGTCAATTTGTGCCAAGGCATGAAAAAGCATGTTAGGGACTGATCGATCTGGAGGTAACACAATGTTACCTTGCAAATCTCTCCACTGCAGTTGTTCATCTTGATGGAGAATAAAAGTAAAATTAGGCACATACTCATCGGGATGAGTATATGTAACCTTAGATTGCTGAGGACTTGGCTGGTTCAGGTTATGTGTATGTCACTGACTATCTTCTGTGTTATCCCTAGGTGAGTTAACCCTATGAGAAGAAGCCATTTTAATGGTGTGCTATTCACCGTTATATATGTTCTTATTTAACTAATTAACCCAAAGGTTCGTTAAGGCTCACAACTGTAACGACGGAAAATGTTGGTAGCTGGAAAATACCAAACAAAATCCGTGTACACAGTTTTAACCACAGATCCGTGCGAGGGCTGTGCTGGAGAAAACGAATCCGTAGTGCCCTGAACGGTCTTGTCAATTAGACAGGAACTTACTTAATCAGTAAATCGACGAAGATTATAGGTGTTTTGTGGAATGATTTGATTCGATAAATCGCGAAAGAAGAGGAAAACGATGTAGATAAATTGCAATAATGACAACGTTAACACAGCAAAGGGAATTAGATTTAAGAGAAATGCGTGATTTCAAGATCTGTACTTTGACCCGAAAAAACGAGTATTTTGTATACAAAGTTACAATAGGAAAACTGTGATTATCTTGTGCGAAACATACACAAAATAATAAGAAAAAAACTGCCTAACAAGGAGTGCAGAATGGAGCTCGGTCTACCTTGTAAGCCATAGACAGAGTGCAAGGAAGGTCAAGCTCGGATGTCTATCAATCAACTGTGTTTGATCAATAGATCTTGCCAACCGCACTAGATGATCTCTCGATCTCTGATCTATCTTCTTCGCTTTGGGTAGACTCTGCTCAAAACTGCCAAGGATCACTGATGGAAGAACTGTATTTTCTCCACAAGGTACGATCGCTCCTACTGCCAATGCTTGAAAAATGTCTCTTGTTTCTGCTCAAGGATGATAACTACCAAAAGTTGAAGATGCCAACCGCTGCTCCTCTTCAAAAGTCTTCTTTTAAAAAAGTCCCCTGCCTTTCTTTGCCAACTGGGGTATTTATAAGTTCGACAACATGCAGAAAAGGCACAGCCTTGATGACATGTGTCTCGAACTTTCCAGATACCGTTGACTTGACAAACTGGCTATGTCACGTCATATTGCAACGTACGCTGTCAACACTTTTGCCGAAGCTGCTTCATGATTACGCACAATACGCTTATCGGCGTATTGTGCGTATGGATAGCAAATGCGTAACTGCTTTAGCCAGCTTTACACTGTATTACACTTGTTTACACAGCATCGTGTGGCAGAGCGTAACAAAGCATGGAAATAGTGAGTCAAGTTATTTTACGCTCATTTACACCGCAAAGCGTAAAAAAAAATGATCAACTCGATGATAAATTACGCTGACATACGCTGCGTAGCATAACTAGCGTAAAGTGATCAATCTGCAAAAAGAAAGGAGCCTAATCTATTGCGCTTCCTTTGGACTTTACCTTTGACCTTTTTGAAGCTCATTACACTGCTTTGCGTAACAGAGCGTAAGTTCGACCCTGGACAAAAGACTTAGCAGAATATGCAAGAAGTCACATATTACGCTGCTTAGGCCTTAAGCTTCACCAAATCTGCTGAAGTAAGTTACCTTCTGATGTCAGACTATGTTAAGAAGAATTACGCTAAGCGTCATTACGCTATGTTGCATAATGTAGCGTAAAGACAGAAAACATAGTAAAATTGAAATTTGCAAGGAACTTGGAGACTTGATGCCGGGCACCGTTTCGCCTTGCTTTGCCTTGTTCTACCTTCTGGAATTCTATCACGAACGTTTGCCTAAATCGTGAATCTTCACCTGAGGCCGATTCATAATTTCCACTGTGTTTCAATGGCCCCTCTTTGTTGACGGTTAGAGGGCTTGCCCGAAAGACGTCGACAAAGAATACAAAACACCGGACCGATGAAAGTACCGACAGCGTTTATCAATAGGTACTCAAGTATCATCCTATCAATGTAGAGGTGCATAGATGAGGGAATCCGGAGATAGAATGGTATATGAGAAAACAGGTTCAAGGAAGACTCAAATGAGGTTCAAGCAAGACTCAAATGAGTGGGTATAGCTTTTTTAACGCATAAGCAAATAGGCTTTCTCCTACGATTGTGTTTGCATGGAGTTATGCCTTCATTTTGTGTTAAAGGGGGTTGCATAGACGAATTGTGTTGCGTTTGCACGGCCTGGGTGAGATGTGTTTCACCCATTTTGCTGATCCCTGCTCTTTTTTTTTGCCATCCACTAGGTGAGTTGCGTTACGCCGGTTCATGGACTTGAGTGTAATGCAAATGCGGAAAGCGTTTCATAGTTTGCGTAAGGGAAGCAAGTGGGATAGTTAAGGATAGTGATAAGGGTTAGGGGTAGGATTATGAGGAACACAAGGATGCACCCCCCGAGTGGACAGGCCAACTTAAGCAGCCATCTCAAAACGCTATCGGTATTACACCACTCAGATAAACACACCTTCGAATGACGTCCTCGTAACAAGTAACCTATAACCAAATAAGAGAACAGAGGATACCATTGCTCATGTGAATTATTCGCGAGGTTGTTGAAACAAGTACTATTTGAGGTGAGAGAAAGTGAACAGGCCATGAAGGAGGAACTGTAGCACGAGGCTAGAGTCTTCAACCTTGACGCTCAACCCAGCATATCGCCACCAAAGAACATTAGACTCAGCGTACCTGACTGGTTATGTAAAAAACCAGCTAGGTGAATTTATGAAGCCAGAGTCTGATAGTGATGATGAGCGGAGATCCCTAAGGTCGTAATTGATGAGAACTCCTTTGGGGCTCCGGATGGCGAAACTAACCTCTCAGAGGTACCACCGCTGAAATGGGTGCAGTGACGGTATCTCTGAGGGGTCAGTAGTATGCCCTTCAGCGCATCCGAGGGATCAGCAGAACGCTGGTGAGGAAGTGACGCTGGGGCTATCTCAACATCCCACCCCATTTGTCTTGCAGCTGCACAGAGATGATTATGCTCGCTTGACTTGCATGATGGCAGTTTGTGAGTCCCATTTTTAAGTCCTGGTAGACTGTCATTGCTGGTTTTAAGTCTTAGCAGATCATGGTCCCAGTTTAAAGTCTGGGTGGACTGAAAAATGCTAGTTTTTCGTTGTAGCGGATGGTGGCGAAGCTGATTTATGGTCTTAGCAGACCGTGCTGTGGGTGTCAGTTTTATGTCATGACCCAGGGACCAGTATGTGCTGGTTTTACGTCTCAGCAGATGACTACTTACCTGCACCAATTTTGTGTCATGGCGGACAAACGGTACCAGTTTAGTGTCGTGGCGGACGTGTGCAAAAGATGCCAATTTTTTGTCTTGGCGGACCTGTACAACACTGCCAGTTTTACGTCGTAGCGGACGATTACAACTTGCCAGTTTTACATCGTGGCAGACGATGAGTGTTAGTTTAGCGTCATGGTGGACGCGTGAAGGGAGTGCTAGTTTTACGTCGTAGCGGATGGTTGTTGCCAGTTTAGTGTCATAGCAGACGATTATGGCCATACCTGATGTTTACACTAGAGATGCAGCTATATGTAGTACCACTTCAGATATATGTGATTCATAGGATTCAGTAACTCGTTGTCGTCGATATCTGCTAGCTTGAATGCTCCATTGCCATACACATCAGCCACCAAGAAAGGGCCCTCCCAGTTTGTAGAGAATTTGCCCACTGGTTCATGAATGGCCTTGAGAACCAAATCTCCTTTCTTGATCGGACGTTGCTGGAGATTATGGCGATACTTTTACCGCTGTTTGTCTTGATACTTCTCGATTGTATCAAGCGTCTATATTTGCTTCTCTTCTACTGAATCCAAGTCCATGATCTGAGACTCGGTGTGTTGAGCCTCATTTATAATCATGGAGAGGACCATTCTCAGAGAAGGAATTTGCAATTCGAGGGGCAGCACTGCCTCAGATCCGTAGACTAGGCTATAGGGCATACTGTCTGTAGCCATCCTACATGTAGTACGATATGTCCATAGTACATAGAGGATTTTTTCATGCCACTGTCTCTTGTTGCTGTCAAGCATTTTCTTGAGCAGATTGATGATGAATTTGTTTGTGCCTTCAGCTCGACCATTCGCTTGCAGGTAATAGGACGAGAAAAAACATTGTTTAATGCCAAGGCTATCACAAAAAGATTTGGTTTCCGTACTACTAAACTGTGGCCCGTTATCGGTCACGATAGTCATCGAGAGACCAAATCTGGTTACAATGTTGTCTAAGATGAAATGGTAAATCTTTTGAGATGTGATCTTCCATAAAGGAATAGCTTCTACCCACTTCGTGAAGTACTTAGTAGCGGTAATTATGAAGCTATGACCTGCGAAAGATTTCAGTGTGATGGGACCTATGATGTCTAGTCCCCATCATTGAAACGACCATGTTATCTGAGTCATATGTAACTTTGTAGGCGACATGTGTATAAGATTTGCATGACGCTGACACATGTTGCATGTTTTAACCTTTCTCAGATAATCTTTTTCCATGTAAGGCCAGTAATACCCTAAGAGATGGATTTTTGAAGCCATAGCTCGTGGTGCTACGTGTCCTCCACACAGTTCTTCATGGACCTCGCCAACTATACGTTGTGCTTGGTCTTTGTTAACGCAAGTAAGCAGCATGCCATCAAAAGAGCGTCTACAAAGAGTACTATCTCCTATGATGATGTATTGCCTAGCTCGCTTGCGGGTTGCATCTTTCTGCACGCGTGTCAACTCGTGCGATGGCTCGCCATGCAAGAGGTAAGTCTTAATGCTATCATACCACTCTGGCATTCTATCCTCAAGCAGAGAAGATATTTGCGCTACCTGAATGATGGGATTTGTGCAATCTGTTATTAATGTGGGACAGGTGTCGAACAGGTGTGAGGGCATGTTCAAAGCCAGTGTAGCCAGTGCGTCGACTAGTGTGTTATCAGTGCATGACATGTGTTGGGCATCGATGGTCGTGAACCACATCAGAAGATCTTTAGCCATATCGTAGTAGGGCTGTAAATGTGCAGCCTTGCAGGCGTAGACTCCTGTGATCTGATTTATAACGAGCATCGAATCACCCCTAATTGCCAGGTGTGGAACATCGAGCTCTCTAGCAATTAGTAATCCCCTGAGGAGTCCCTCATACTCTGCCACATTGTTTGTACAGGGAAAGGTCAAGCGATAAGCGTGAAGATGCACATCCTCAGGTGATAGCGTAATAACTGTAGTGGCACTACCGCCTCTAACGGTTGAAGCTCCGTCAAAGTATAACGTTGCTTCGGGGCCTGTTAAGATAGGGCTTAAGCTATGTACATGTTCATCTGGAAATTCAAGTTCTATGGTTTCTTGACTGTCAATAGGTGATGTTATTAATTGGTCGACTATCACTCGGCCTTTCGTAGAAGATTGGCCAATGTAATGCAGATCGAATTCTGCGGTGATAGCCTTCCAACGAGCTATTTTGCTACTTTCGTATAAGTTATGCGTAATGGTCCTAAGAATATTATTTTTACAGATGATGTTGACTTGTCTACAGAAAAGATAATGCCTACACTTCTTGAGCGTAAATACTAACGCTAAGCAGTTACGCTTTACTTCGTTGTACCTCGTTTCATACGCACATAGAGCATGACTCAAGTAGTTGATGGGTACTTCCGACCCATCATCCCTCCTTTGGCAGAGTAATGCAGCTAAGGCTATGTCTGAAGTTGCAAGGTAGATATAAAATGGTTGATCCCTTTGCAGTGGGAAAACTGTTGGCAAGCGTTGAAGCTCTTGCTTCAAGCTGTCAAACGCACGCTAACAATCGTCCGTCCATTCGAAATTGACCCCCTTTTTAAGCAAATGTTGCATAGGGTGTAACTTGTCGATTAATCTTGAGATGAACCGCCTGATAAACTGTAACCTCCCTTGTAATCCGTGTAATTTCTTAAGACTTGTAGGAGGTGTCAATTCAACAATGACCTTGACTTTGTCAGGATCTACACGTATACTAGTTTCCGATACCACAAAACCCAACATGCATCCGATTTTGACTCCGAACACACACTTCTTTGGGTTGAGCCGAAGGTCGTATTTAGAACATCTTTTAAGGACTAACTCCAGATCCTCTGAATGATCCTCTAACTTTATAGACTTAACAGCTATATCGTCAACATAATCATTCAGTCTCCCTAGGAGGTAATCGCTAAAGATGTACATCATGGCTCGTTGATACGTCGCTCTGGCATTTTTTAAGCCAAAAGGCATCATGGTGTAACAAAGGGTCCTCCAGGGCGTCATGAATGTCATTGTTAGCTGGTGCTCTAGGTTGATGCGTATTTGATTGTAGCCTGAGAAGCCATCCATGAAGGACAAAAGTGCATGTCCAGCGGTTGTATCCACCAATTGATCGATACTTGGCAATGGGAAATTATCTTTGATTGTAGCTTTGTTCAAGTCCCAGAAGTCTATGCAGATGCGTATTCCTCCGGTCTTTTTAGGAACCACTACAATGTTAGAAACCCAATCTGAGTAATCAACCGTGCGAATAAAACCAGTCTGGTACAGTTTAGTGATTTCATCACGTACTACTAGCACAACTTCTGGCTTGATCTTTCGTGCTTTCTGTCTAACGGCTTTGATATGGGGATCTAGGATTATGTTGTGTTGAATTAATCTTGGGTCTAGTCCTGGCATATCCTCGTATGACCATGCAAACACCGTGATATTATTCTGGAGGACCTGTTTTATGTCATCATGTGCCTTTTGGTCTAATAGAGAACTAACCTTGAGAGTTTTAGTCTCACCCCTATGCGTAACCACAGAGACCTCGTTGAGTGGATCTTCGGTTACATCTCTAGCTTCTAGATCTAGCGTGCACGTCGATTGCTCTGGCCAGTCTAGAGATGTTTTCGACGTGGCTATGATTGCGTCATTAAGGGCTAGATTAGTTTCTATTAGTGTGGGATCAAGCTGTCTAATGATTTCACCGTGTAAGCTTGTTAAAACTAGTGGTGCAGATAAAATTTCGTCCATCTGTCAATTAGCCTGCAAAATTGTCAAATACGAGAGTAATTAGAAAGATACTAAGTTTGATGCGATAAGTGTTTAACGAATAACTCTTAGTTTAGTGTATAGGACATGACGTGACGTTACTGAGCGTAAAGCTAACTGAATTTTAAATTTCATGAATAGCCTATAATTAATGAGACCTGATTACGAGGAGATAAGATACAGTAGTTTAGGGTTGTTTCAAATCGTAATGCGTGTAATATCTGATGTAATTAATTCCTTGATCCTCGGGTTCCAGCTCATACTGACATCAACATTTGGCCAAGTCTCGCTAAAATCGGGTATCAAGTCGGTTAAATTTTGCATATAAGTAAGCAGTTTTCATTTAGAACAGGCTGTTTGCTATCGTGAATTTGAATTCTTAGCTGTTACAGAGTGAAAGGAGAAAGAGCAGAAGATTGGAGCGCGTCATTTGTAAAGGCGTAAAGGTGCAAAAGTGTGAAGGTGTTAGAACTGTAACAATGGTGCCAAAAGTAAGAGGGAAGAATGCCAAGTTAGCCAAGATTGACAAAATGTAAGGGAGCCTACAGCGTGCCTTGTAGGCCATGGTTGAAGTAAGAGACGTCACGCCTTTGAATCGGTAGGCCATCCCTTGCTTATTCGCATTGTTTTTAATGATATGTCTCCTTTTTTGTTTATAGTGTTTATTCTTGTAGCGTCATCTGTGTAAATCAAAGTTTTAGGCTATGAACCTCGCATCAAAACAAGGGTTTATACAATAGGATTACGTCTATCGCCATTGTCAGGGACAAACCTTGTATTGTTGCAAGGGTTTAGGCGATTTCGGCATGAATAACTAAGCGTAATCTGTATATTTTCTATATTTTAAGCATGCAAATCTGAATCTAGACGTTGATGTGTTTATTATTTTCTTTGTACAGTATCATGTTAAAGCCCGTCTTAATGATTTTAGATATAGTCGGGGTTTTATGCTGTATAAACCCGATCATACCTAATGTTCCTCCTCCTCAGACTCGGTTGCATGGGAGGGCCATATGGTTCCGAAAGGGTGTGTTGGAGTTTCTACAGTTTTTACTGCGTAACTACAGCATTATTGTATGGTCACACTTGTCGGGAGATATTGCTGGTGCCATTTTGGAATACCTATTAGTGGGTTCTACGTAGGGAATTCTGGCTTTCTTAATAGATGGGGCTATCGACATTGGTCGCCCCCAGGATCGCGAACTTAGCGCCAGAGGGTTGAGGTGCTTAAGTTGGATCTGGGAAATGGCTCAGTTTAGCTGTTACCATGCATAGAACACTTTGTTCATGGCCCATCACGTCTCGACTTACTTCCAGAACCCACCAAGCATAGTGTATTATTCAGGGGGGTAAGTGGTTTTATTGGCAGTATTGTCATTATATGTCTATTTTCTGGGTTTTGCAAAGTGTAAGATAAGCATATGTGGTATGGTACAGGTTTTTTTATCCACAAGAACAAGTTAGTAGGTGATAATGATACATTAACTTGGACCGAAACGGCAATAAAGGCGTTTACATCGACTAGCAATGTACGTGCTGGTGTGATGGGGCAAATTGGCTTCGACATTCATGAGTACCCCACCCGTTACGCTGATGCTTTCCAGAATTGCCAAAATCTTGGGTGGTTACATGAAGAATGGGCTTTGGATCCGCCCCTTACCGTTGTAGACGTGCAGCGGAAACTTCCTCCATTTCCTTTGCCATTTGGACTTGGTAAACTTACTGTATATTTTATTGTTGCATAGCGTAACTGTGAATCGTGAATGTTGCACAATAGTGTTTTTTGACATGTGTCTTGCATTGTTCAGTTAGGGGATCCTGGGAGATTACCCTTACAATTTCCATCCACGAGGCGAATACCCTTCTCTTTCGCTATGGCGACATCAAGGAGGCACAATGCTGGCTCGGCCACGCGGCGGCCCCAGTTGCGTTGGTTACCAAGTTGCGGGAAGCGGGGCTAATGCATTTATTTCTGGCTGTAACCCCTGATGTCCCCGCCAGTGAAATGTTAACCCTGGTCAACTCCTTTAGCAAAAGGGCTAAGCGCTTTTGTACGCGCGTGCATCATGTACGTGTAAGTTTTGATATTGATGCTCAGCTTTTTGCAAACATTTTCGGCGTCCCCTCTGACGGCCTTCCCATAGAGGAAAAGGCGAAGAGGAGCCTCTCCTGTTAGGAGTGGCTAGGGGCCAAGAAGGAGGCTAAGGGGATCCCTTGTGAGAAGATCAAACTAGAGATTGCCAAGACGATTTATCCCCTATTCTGAGCCTGGGCTTTCCCCAAAACACTCGCAGGGGAGGTTCTTTACCATAGAATAGACTCGTATCATGCGGGAGGTTATGGAGGAAGGGATCCAGTTTGACTAGGCAAGCTACTTTGCTGAGGGGTTACGCACTGAAATGATTAGGCTTCGCCAGAAGCTTGATTCTTGTTTCAACGTGCATTTCTCCTTTTTCATAGCTTGCCTCGAAGTTTTGCCGAATTTTTGATTATCCAAAGGAATGGGGTCTAGGTGCAACAAGATCGAGACCAGCTATCCAAGCCTTGGATTACCCACATTTTTGGCACTACCCAAGGATAGGATCCTTCGGAGGGGATTGGCGAATCTCCGACCAGGGATTTGGCGACGTCTCGAGTGCAGGGCCCTGACGGTGTAGGTAGGGTGATTCCCACTTACACTAGCGATGCCTTGTGAGGGAAACGCTTGGCAGCTGAAACTGTAGAGCCTTCGGCTCGGTGTAAAAGGCCTCACTTAATCGAGGCCCCTGTGGAGCCAGCAAGTGGCACAGGCCGAACCATGCAAGTCAGAGTTCAGCGGAGTAAACCTCCGCCTGGTAAGCATAAAAGAAACGTGGTGAAAGTTATTGTATTACGAAATTTTTATTCGAGATATTTTGAATCATCTAAATATGTATGTGATATGAACAACGAGACCTATGAAGCAATTGACCCCTGAGACGGGGGCAGTGATATTAAGTCATGGGGAAGGGGCCCCAATTTTGGAAGAAGAGGCCCCAGCTGTTAGGACTAGTGACGCATAGACCCTTGTGCATGAGGAGAGGGAGGAGGTGGGAACTGTTGACATACTTCCCACTGTAACCGGTAGAGGTAGTAAGCGTATTGGATGTATTGAGGAGTTTTGTTAATGATTAGGATTTTTAACTAAATTACGCTACAGGTGAAGAAGATGCATCGATGCCAGCCGCTGTGAGCAGAACATGGAGAGAGTTTCTTGACAAGTTTGCCTTCATGGAAGGCATTGTCAACGATATGATCGAGCGCCTCAAGCGCGTCGATCCTAGAGCTAGTATGTTATAGCTATAATGGGTTTATTTTATTAGAAAGTGGTAATGTTTTATTTATATTGATAATGTTTGCTATCAGGAGCTCGCCTTCGATGGGACCCAACAGAGCCCATTGATTTGGACACAGTGGAGCCTCCATCTGACGAGGCAGTCGTGCCACGCAACATTTATGAGGAGATGTGTAAATGTGCATTACGCTCGACTCGCTCCTTGTGGGAGAGTAAAAGTGTCAATGAAGACCTCTGGAAAAGGCTGCAGAGGTCAGAGAGGGAAAAAGCATCTCTAGCCAAAGAGGTTGGAGACTTAAAATCGCGATGCAAGTTCCTGCAGGTGCGGGAAATGAGTGAGGAGGATTGACATACAACTATTATTGACTACTCCCGCTACTAGACTGTAGTCAAAAATAGTGTGCAAACCAGTCGAGAGTTGGTGGAGCAAAGGATGCAAATATAGCTGTTATCTCAGAAAAGCCAAGACTGGAAGGATTTCTACGCAAGCGTGCAAGAGTGAGGGCAGAAGGAAAAAGATCACAAGCATCTGTATAAGCGAGAATGTCTCTCTTATCGTCAACATTACCATGATTCTACCATCGAAGCACAATCCTTGCGGGTATTCCTTGATGTCATTGGCGCATCTAAAACTTTCGAGGAGTTTCAGGAGCAGGTGACGGTAAGCGCATCTCCTAAAAGAGAGATTACTCTTCCTGGGGGCGAGACTACTGTCCCTACCTTCTTCTCTGAACTGCCCCAATGGACTAGTGTGGAAAAGGGGAAGGTGAAGGCTGGAACTACTCTGGGGAATGGAGTATGGTCTGAATTAACTGAAGATGAAATCATGCAGCGCCTATGGGTCGGTTTAGAACAGCTCCCCTTTGCTAGGGAAGCAAGACCGTCGCGAGTAAGTTTAAACATTATTGAATCTAAATTTTTTGATTATGGTGTCAAGTATTTGCTAATGTATTTGCTATATACAGGTACAAGAATTGGAGGGAGAAGGCGAACAGGGTGAGGAACAAGCACAGGAAGAGGAGCGTAATAGCAAAGAGCATCCTCTTGTGGAGCCGACGTTGGAGCAAGGGCCTTGTGGGGATGGCATTCCTCGCGAAGGAATACCTTATAAGAAGGATGACCCACTTGAGGATGATTTATTAGGCTTGGAGCCTGACCTAAGGGATACGGATGACAGTGGCACCAGGGGGGATGCATAACTGTAACTTACACATGATTTTATTGATTGGAATTGAACAATGGTTATATGAATGTTGAAAAGACTGACATTAAGATCTTATGTATGGTTTTAAATGCTAGTTATTTTATTTATTGACTTTATATCTTTATTTGCAAGGCGTAAATGTAGTTGTTAAAGGTTTAGAATAAGTTATGTTACTGTGAAATGGAATTGCTAGTTTAAGGCCATCGCGGGTTGTCAAGGGGCATTTGCGTAAGATACTAGAGAATTAGTTTTAGGCTGTTGCGGGCCTTTGCTAGTTTAAGGCCATTGCGGGCCATCACTAGTTTTAGGCTGTTGCGGGCCATTACTAGTTTTAGGCCGTTGCAGGCCATTGCGGGCCATCACTAGTTTTAGGCCGTTGCGGGCCATTACTAGTTTTAGGCCGTTGCAGGCCATTACTAGTTTTAGGCAGTTGCGGGCCATCTGCATAACTTTGGAAGCGTAATTGATAATGTACATTTCTGCGTAATTGCACTAAAATGATCAACGAGCGTAAATAGCGTATATAAAGAAATGTCAATGGCGTAATGAATAGCAAGCGTAAAAATGTATGTATATATTAAAGAGGATTGACAATGGAAATTGCTAAGCGTAAAAGGAAAAATTAGTAAAGACGTGAAGATGCACGTAAATGCCATTCAGATCAATCACTAATTCGTAATTGTTTCTTAATGGCTTTTACGTTCAGTGATGCATAAGGGCGGGGAGATTTGTGGCCTAACTCTTCCACACCACCATCCTGAAATGGCAGGTTGGCCCAGGCTAGACTGTCATAATTCGTTTCAGTTTGTTCAAAGATTTGGGGATAGGTTTGATCATCCGATGTTTCTATCTCTGAACCCCATTCCTCTTTGATATTGTTGACAGTCCTGGGGGTGATTTCATCATCGCATATTACAACCTCTCCCTCTGCATAAGGTAGGTGTATTTCCTGGTGTATTGGTGATGAAACCGCCCTCAGTTGGGCTAACCAGGACCTCCCTAGAATCAAGTTGAACCCGGGCATCTCCTCGACAACAAGGAATGTA
>MNCI01032607.1:532744-544344 GCA_015680685.1 Gnetum montanum | reverse complement strand
TTTTTCTTTTCTTTCACAAGCTCTTATAGAGCTCTAGATTTTTTTACTTCTAGGTTAACAAACTATCTACATTTTTCTCAATTCTTGCAATAAGGTAAAGTTATCTTCTTCTAGAATTTTCTTATTGAAATTTAACTCTACATTCTTCACTATCAACTCAAAAACTCTATTGAGCAATTCAAAACTTGTATTCAAAGCTATGGTAATTCTTACTTATTTTAGATATTTGAGTTTGTTTCTTGAGAATCTACTAAATTCAATGCCTTGGACACCTTATTCTAATACATATTAAATGCTTTGGTATAATTAGCATAAAAGTGAAAACTTAGTGAAAATCTCTCAAGAGAATGCTTGTACCAGTTTAGTTTCAAACAATATCATCTTTGATAATTCCATACAAATTAGAGATACCTTATTCTTTTGTTGATCCTTTTCTCTTGTGTGTTCCTACATTTCGACTCATCCAAAGGGATTAGTATTTAGACCTTGGCTTTTACATCTAAGAGTTTCCTTTTTAACTCAGAGCATAATGCATGAACTTTAGAGCTTTTTCTATGCATGTTTTTCTTTACCTTTCTAAGTAGATAATACAAAATAAGTGAAAATATCTTAAATTAAGAAAAAGTATCTCAAGAATTAAATAAAAAATTCTAAGAATTCCCATTAACAAGAAAAAGTAAAAATATGTTAATATGAAAAACTATTTCAAATATCTTCTTGTTGATGAGTGGTGAGGTACCCCTACACTCAACCATACGAATACGAGCGTAGCACACGTGATCCGGTCGAACTCCATAGACTAAGTGCCTACACACCTTATGGAACACTTAAGGTTAATCATTCGTTGTCTTCCTAGACTTACTTGTAGTTGTCATGTTGTATGGTTAAGTAAGTCTGAGGTATATGATTTTTATGTTCTTTTATGTTTTATCTCCTATGCTATTGAGGTGAAGGGTGAAGAGACTAATTACTAACTTTAACTAACTAACTAAGCATTAATTAACCTAGCATCAACATCCATTCCCACTTACCGTTCACACCCTAAACCGATGCAACCTTGGTTACCAAATGCTAATCGTTGCTAGGATCACCAAGCGTAACGCACGTGTTCGAAGTGGTTGTATTGAGACACTTAACTAGGAGAGAAGGGTTGAGAGAAATTTAATAACTCATAAAGCATTTAAATAAAAAGTAATAAATAATAGTAAATAAAATCCTAATTAGCCTATTCCATGCACTACAAGGTTTATCCAAGAAGCTCGTCTTTATTGCTGTACACAAACTTGTGTTCAGGTACAATGTTTGCTCGAATAAAGATCCGTTCACTCTGGAGTTCCTACTGTGGGCACATGGAAATTAATCTATCTATGGAGGGGAAAAACTACCAGAGTTTCACTACAGTCTAGGCCTAGCATGGGAAACAAGGGAGAGCCACCTCTTATTTATAGATATGATGGTGCACCACGATATTGCGTAAGCTATATTGTAGGGGACGATGCGATATCACAATGGCCGCGATATCAAGTATGCGATATTGTGGCCCATGCGATATCATGTCCCATCATACCACCATGACTAAATAAAAACTCATCCTTGAGTTTCTTACAATAATATCGGGAAGGTATGGGATTATTAACTCAAATGGAACTAATGGGATGACATGTGAACGGATCATCATTACAAAACAAAAAAATTGGTGTTCATGACAACAAGAGTGAACACCTTATTACATTAACACCAGGCCTCATTTGGAAGCTAAGAAAGAAGAGAGAAGAGAGAAGAAGTCTTGCTGCTGCCAATGCCAAGATTGCGCCTTTCGTTATCCATCCGTAAGCGCACCATCGATCTTGCTCCTTTCATAGCTACTTTAGCACTGATCCATTCCAAGTGCTTCCTCCAGATTTAATCCATTGTTGCATGATTTCCCTCTACACACACAACACATTCTTATATTAGCAAGGGTAAATGAATCATCATGTAATTGATACCTTGCTTCGGTAAAAGGTTTATTGGCTGGGTTGTGGTATGGCTGATTTCGGATATGGAGATATATTAATGATGACTACCGAAGGTGTAGGGGTTAGAAGAAAATTGAAAAAATTAGGCCCCGTACCCTCATGACTAATTGTGAACCGCTAGTAGCAAGAGAATGGAAAAAGAAAAGGAATAAAAAAGATGGATAAAAGGAGACAACAATAACATTGATAAAGTGGATGTTAAGGTGGAAATGAACAAAACAAAATAGATTGCAAAAAAGTTAATGGAAAGAATTTAACTGATGCACCAAATAGGAATGCCAGTGGGTCCTCCCCAAAGCAGGGTCATGCCCTTAATGCCCTAAAAAACCCACATTCAAACAGTTCATAGGCTCTAGGAATGTCCTTTGGAATAAGAGTTAAAGTCTTAACCGTAAGAATTTACCAAAAAAAAAATAATGCATCTATCAAAATATACACTAATGATACAACTAGCAATGAGGTGAACAATGGAGAGAAGAATGGATAGAAGAGAAGGAAATGGAATCCCAAGAACAAGGTGGTGTATAGCCCCTTGTGTGGTTCATGATTAATGTGACTTGGTAAATCTCATTCCAACTCCGGCCTCAAACAAACCACATCCAGTGACTTTGCATCAATGCATTCAGATAATTCATCCACTTGAATAACTAGAATTCCTCCCTGAAAAGCCACCATCATTTTGACGAAACGAATAAGAAGAGAATGGGAAGTGAGGAGGTCCGTAGTTAGAGAGAACATTTTTAGTTCCATAACCAATGCTTGTAGCCCAAGGGATTATTTTGTCTAAGGGGTGTGCTTTGAATTCTCACTTTTTCTTTTCTTCTTGTTGTTTTTTTTTGTTTTTGTTTTGTAATTTATGCCTGAGAACCACACCATGCAAACACTTCTTATTTTTATTGACTCGGCTTCCGATGATTAGGTAAAATCGGAACAGTAAGAAAACTCAAGAAGAAAACATCCAAGCACTCAAGAGAATGGCCAACACAAAAGCATCAAGTTCCCTTGAAGTCACACCCTTTTCAAACCTTGAGTCCTTCCTTAGTTTGAGAGATACCTAGTCATTGATTCGTTAGAGTTCTTATTAGAAAGGGATTGTACATTTCCAAGCCAAGAGAGACCATAGAGTTTGTGGATAAATGGATGAAGTGGACTCATTGCCTATCATATCAAAAGAAACATACCTTAGTATCAACATCATAACTTAAAGGTAAAAACCAAACATTAGCAATCAATATGAAAATAGTTCATACCATCATGAAGAACACTTATTGGGTGACAAACTTACAGGTTGGATAACACACACACACACACACACAAAGTGAAAAAGTATAACAATGTTGTAAAATAAAAACAAGAAAAGTTAAAGAAATTTGTAAAACAAAAATGTGTAAAAACAAAAGTGTAAAACAAAAAAGTGTAAGACAAAAACGTGCAAAAAAAAAATGTGTAAAACAAAAACGTGTAAAAAAAAAACGTGTAAAACAAAAACTTGTAAAACAAAAATGTGTAAAACAAAAACTTATAAAAAAATGTGTAAAACAAAAACATGTAAAACAAAAATGTGTAAAAAAAAACTAAAAAGAATTGAGGGCCTCCAATGATTAGCATAGGTGGCCATCTCCCCCATGACTAAATTTTGTAAAAGTGCCCAACTTCTCCCCATTAATGTTTTTAGATTAAGGGGTGGAAGTTGGTGATGCTCATATTCCAATGTATATATGCCTTCATTGTTGGCATGAGTTGTTCTCTTAGTTCATTCCATGCATGTTGGTCGGTTGCTCTTTCTCTTAGCTATCAACCATGGGGTGTCCACTACTTATGTGGTTGCTACATACAGGCACTTTTGTATTTGTGTTTCTTGGACACACCAGTTACATGGAAGAGATGCTGAGCATTCCTCCATGTCATCACCCTCTGAGTCATTGTATGTGATGCATGAAACTTTCTTCTTCTCGATCTTTCCATAAATTTTTATCTTAGATATTTCCAAGGAAAGATTGTAGATCCCTAGGTATGCATCTACTGTACTTAGCCACGACCTTCCCATTATAATTGGGAAGCCCCCATTGTTACTGTTAACTTCTATCACCAGGAAGTCAGCTGGGTATGACCACCCACACATAGTGGTAATGATGTCCTCCACCAATCCCAAGGGAATGGTGATGGACTGGTCAGCCAACTCAAGTTGAATGTTGCTCTTCTTGAGTTGGGACAGGTTCCAGGCTTGATACATTTCTCGTGAGATTAGGTTGACTCCGAAACCTGAGTCAAGAAGATCCTTATGTGGTTCATTCCTAATGACTTGTAAATAGATTAAGGGGCTTCCAGGATTAGAGAGTTTCCTGGGAAGGTGGCCTACCTTGATCCAGTCGGTTACAGTATGTGTTAACATAACCGTATGTGTGAAGCTCTGTTGTTGGATGAAAGGGAGATTCAAAGTCTTGTTTGTTGGAGGAGTAGTTTTGGACTCAATTGCTTGTTGTTGTGAGAACTTGTCTAGAGTTTTGGTATGGAAGAAAGGTTTTCTCTTTTTACGGTTTTCAGAACCGGCAACGGGTTGAATTTTTACTGCTCTCGTAGCATTACGTTGTTGCGGTTGTGTAGGGAGTTCCGCTTGCATTGTTGGAGCAGGAGGTATGGGAACTATAGGTGGAAGAGGTGCACATGGAGTTGGAGGATGGTAGGTATGTGGGGTGTCTCTCAGAGGAGAAGGAGTCCTTCTAAAGTACTCTCAAACTTGGTAGTAACATTGGGGAGTTGTGTGACCCATAGAGTCACTTGGAGAAACCGGCTACTGCACATAATAGCCATAAGGATCAGGTTCTTGGTAATGGTATTGCTGTCTCGGTGGTGGCATCCCCTATGACTATGGGTATTACCACTACTGATGCTGCCCAATGGCTTGTGGTGGAGTTCCACTTGGATAGTACGTTAATGGTTGGTGGAACTGTCTTGGGTTACCTTGGGGATAAGGTAACCTTCGGGGTGTATGCTGTTGGTTAAGTCTTGAATTAAGTGCATATACCCTAGACTCTTGTAGATGTGAGATGATTAGACAACATCCCTTAGGATGGTCCTATTGGTAGATCTCACATCCACCATAATCGTGTGTGTCTAAGTCTGCAACCTCGTCAGAGATAGTTTTTTTCCCTTACCCTTGTTACATGCAGCGCCTAAATCTCTCTGATTGTTCTTATCTTTGTCACTACCTTGTTCCACCTTAGGCCCCTCTACGATTTTCAAGATAGTTTCAAGTGTAGAGTCTAAGGAATCCCACAATTGATCCACCTTAGCCAATACTTCTATTGTTAGCTTTTGAATCAACAAGGTTTTTCTATTCACCAACTCTTTGAGTGGTGACTCATCCTCCTCATCACAAAATCTCACTTCCTTCTTTCGAAGGGAAGGATCGCGGTTTTATTCTTCCACGTTCTCTCTTTTTTGTAGCTCACCTTCTTCTTTAGCTACTTACTCCAGAAATCTATGTATCTCATGGGATCTAAGTTCTGATAATCTCCCTTGGGCATAAGTCCCAAGGGTTCTCCTAGTTTCATACCTTAGCTCATCTACGATGTCGCGAAGTTGATCCTGTTGAGCATATCCATGGCTTGGGCAACGATGTAACAATGCGTAGTAGTAGCCCATGCCAGCATCCAAGGGTTCATGATTACCTTGCTTCCATCCTTGGATCTTCTTACGCAAGTTAGACACTCTGGAGTACGTTTGATACTTATCGTTGAAGAGTTCTAACATCGTATTCCACTTCCTAATGGTTTCTGATTCTAAGGATTGGTACCAGCCCTCTGCTTCTTTTGTGAGTGTCCTAGGAAATAAATTTAGTTTCTGCCACTCGTTCTCTATGTTTTGCAAGGCACAGGCATCGTGGAATGCCTATAAATGATGTTGCGGATCAGCGTTGTATCCCCCTTCGAAGCGTGGAATATTGTTCATGTCTAATCATTTTATCCGACTATCTCTTTGATGCCTTGTTGGTATTCTCATTGCCTGTGTTATATCAAGCATACTTCAGGTTGCAAGTAGGGGCTCGTCATGATCGTCTCTTTCATGACATCTATGATGTCTTCGTTGTTCCCTACTTTCCCTTTGTTCGTGCCCTTGTCCTCTCTCTCGACTTTCTTGTCGAGGTCTCTTGTTTTACCTACCTCTATCCTCACCATTATGTTCTTGGTGGCTACGTTGAGATGTGGAAGGAGAGGGTGAGTGATGTGATGAAGGGGAAGAAGAATGAGAACCATCGCCATGATGATGCTTCTTGCCTTCTCTTCAGCTGCTACAGCCATGATCATGATGACGATCTAAGTGCCCGTGCTTATCATGTGTTTTTGTTCCCTCTGTGAACAATTGGCATTCATGGGGATCAGAACCAGGGTTTTGTATTGTGGATCGTCGGTTTTGATACCCTACCTCCTCACTATCGTTAGGAGGCGAAACATTATTTGATGGAGAACCTGTTATAATGGGTTCATCATCTCCGATTTCACTTAGGATGTGCGGGACCCCTTTGCCCTTCAACAGTGTATGGTGGCTTTCCTGCCGTGAGTCCCTTATATGTTGTACTTATATGGGATGATAATCCATTGTATCAAAATCACCTATAACGTATTCAGCATAGAGCTGTGTCATGCCAATCTGTGCAAGAGCACAAAGGAGCATGTTTGGGATTGATCGATCTCGACGTAACACAATGTTACCTTGCAAGTCTTTTCATCACAGCTGTTCATCTTGATGGAGGATAAAGGTAAATTTTGGTATGTACTCATCGGGATGAGTATATACCACTCGGTATTGTTGAGGAATTTGCCGATTTCGGTTATGTGTTTTTGACTGCCGACTATTTCTTGTATTATCCCTAGGTGGTGAATTGCTTTTATTAGAAGAAGAAGAATACATTGTGTCTTATCGGTGTGCTAATTAACCATTATATAATTTTTTTGTTTAATTAACCCTAAGGTTCTTTTAAGCTCCCAATGATGTGAGTGATTTCCTATGTTCTACTTAGCGCACAAACACTTAGTCCCAAGCAACGGTGCCAATGATGAGTGGCGAGGTACCCCTACACTCAACCATACGAATACGAACGTAGCACGGATGATCTGGTTGAACTTCGTAGACTAAGTTCCTACACACCTTATGCAACACTTAAGGTTAATTATTCGTTGTCTTCCCAAACTTACTTGTAGTTGTCATGGTGTATGGTTAAGTAAGTCTGAGGTATATGATTTTTATGTCTTTTTATGTTTTATCTCCTATGCTATTGAGGTGAAGGGTGAAGAGACTAATTACTAACTTTAACTAACTAACTAAGCATTAATTAACCTAGTGTCAGCATCCATTCCCACTTATCATTCACACCCTGAACCGATGCAACCTTGGTTACCAAACGCTAATTGTTGCTGGGATCACCAAGCGTAACACACGTGCTTGAAGTGGTCATACTGAGGCACTTAACTAGGAGAGAACGGTTGAGAGAAATTTAATAACTCATAAAGCATTTAAATGACAAGTAATAAATAATAGTAAATAAAATCCTGATTAGCCTATTCCATGCACTGCAAGGTTTATCCAAGAAACTCTTTTTTATTGCCATACACAAACTTGTGTTCAGGTACAATGTCTGCTTGAATAAAGATCCATTCACTTTGGAGTTCCTATTCCGTGCACATGGAAATTAATCTATCTCTGGAGGGGTTCCATAGTTTCACTACAGTCTAGGCATAGCATGGGAAATAAGGGAGAGCCGCCTCTTATTTAGGAGTCATATGGAAATCAAGTTTTGGACGGGGCGTGTGAGGAAAACATTGTATTTGCATGGATTTGCCTACCTTTAGGAGCATCAAAGTTCCGCCATGGCTCACTCATTCACACGTGTTTATTGTTCATTGCTAGTTTTTGCTATTTTTCTCATATCTCTGTTGAAAAAAGAAAAAAACAAAATAGGGTCATCATCATGGGTCATGAGTCATGAACATGATGGCAGATGGATGCTGCTTCAACATTTTTAAAAATCTGTTTGCTTATAAAGCAACAAAACCCACCATCACATGGCCAATGACCATATGCAAGCTCATGGTGCTCTATTTTTACTTTCCCATTCATCATGACTAGTGCCGATTTTATAGCATTTGAAAGGTTTTCGATCATTGTAGGTGAGGAGAGTTACTCAGCTATGCCTAGTTTAGTTAAGTTGTGTCTTCTTATAATGGGGTCATCTTCAATGTGGCCCTATGGTGCTACTCACCGGTAGACATCTTTGGGAATGTCATTACCTTTTTGGTGCATTTGGAAGAGGGTGAGGGGGTAACTATCATGGTGATGTAGTGCCATGGGTAGGACACAATGACTAAAATGGTTATTGGCAAAGTGGTCGAAGCACTTAATGCACCAATGACATCTATACTAGACATTTCTGCACTTAATGCAAACATTTGTAGGAACTCTTAGTAAAATATTGAGCGTAGCCTAGCATGAGGAATTACTAGACTGCCTAGTAGAAATTAGGAAACTAAATTTAGATGTCTTTGATCTTTCAAATACCATCACTACAACCTAGTCAGAGTTGCTTGAGATAAGGGATAAATACATAATCATGGAGGGGCAAATTGAAATAGCCTATAAGCTAAGAGCCAATGCTTGGCTATGGACGTTGCTGAATTAAGAGCCCACCTTATTGATCCCACATTACTCAACCAAGTAATCACACAAGATGAAGCTTTTCAATAGCTTCAAGAGAAACTGAAAGAGGTTGAGTATGCAAAAAAGATAACAATCTTTGACTAGTTGTTAGTCAATGCCATGACACATAACATTTAGAAGGACTTGGTCTAGATTCACTAAGAAATTGAGGTCCTAACCATAGAAAATCATTACTTGAAAAATGTTAATGTGCAGAAGTAGCAAATGTTAGAATTTATCCATCAATAGTAGGATCAACTAGCCATGGTGAATGTAGAATTGTGGAGGTTGACAGTAGATAATGAAAACCTCTCAATGGAGGAAGTTTGTGCCTTACGCTAGAAATATGCAATCAAGATAGAAGCCTAGAAAAATGAGGCCCTTAAGTTTGAAAGGGTTAAAAATCATTACAGGGACTAGGTAGGATTGAAAAGAAAAAATCAACGAGAAGTACATCCAATTGGAAAAAGCAAAGTTAATGAGGCCCTCTAGTAGCTCTAGTAAGTAGGCAATGTCTACCAGCTTATCTCTAATGGGAAAAATGCATACAACAAGGCTAAAATATACCTAGAGTTGTAGATTAAGGAAATGACAAAGTACATGAAGCTTGCCAATCTTAGATATGCAAACCTAATGATGTTGACTACCAAATGATTGTGGTTAGAATTGGAGAAATAAGTGCCTAGCTCATACTTGTTGTATGAGGTAGAGTTCAAGCAACATAAAGAGACCAAGTAGAAGCTTGAGATAGAAAAAGCATAACTTGAGATTCTCAAGGCAAGGTTCATTGATCAAAGATTAATTCTTGAGAACCTGGCCAAGAGCATGAATGAATACCAAGAGTAGTAAAATGCACTTAGTGCATTCAACATCAAAGTAAATAGTAAATTACTTGGTTTGTCAATGTGAAGGAGCTATTCCTGACAATGCCCTGTTAGTGGGATATTTCCATTTCAGCCATATTAGTGAAGCAACACGGACCGTGAATGATCCTCAAAAGTAAGGAGGAGAAGATAAAGACATTATTGGATGCCTTCCATCTTCTGCTAGAAGTTGTAGCTACCATAGCACAATCACAACAACCACCTCAACAAAACACATGCAACCAAATCATGAGAAGGTCCTTTGGAACCTTAGGAGCCTCCACCACTTAGGACTGTTTGAACTTCTTCATCATCTTCATGCTATCAGAGGAGTTGTGTTTGTCATTTTTGTCTTGGTGTTCAATTTTGTTGTCCTAAATACCAATTTAAATAATAATTGTAAAACCATACACTTGGGTACTTAGTTTTTGTTATGTTTGTTTTGTGTGTCTATAGGTAGTCAATAATCCCATACCTTTCCAAATTTTTTCAAGAACTCGATGATGAGTTACATTGTTGGGCCACATTGACATGGGGTTTGATCCATCAACGTCTACCCATCGATGGGACATCCTATCTCCTCCTATAAATGTTAGCCTACTCATCGCATTTATGGTAATCTTTTCATAGTTGTAGTGAAGCACTTGCAATGTTTTCATTTGAAAGTTAAAATATTTTCTAAGTGGCTACAATAGGAGTCAAAGAGTGTGTGGATCTTTATTTGAGCATTGTTGTATGTGAGCACTTCAATGTGGATGGTAATAAAGATGAGCTTTTCTAATAAAACCTTGTAGCAGTTGGTATATATTAATTATTTTCTTTATGCATTTAATACCCATGGAATTCACTTTAATGTTCTCAAGTAATTAATTAATATTGATTAAATAGCACACATAAGCATGACCACTTCGAGCATATGCTTAATGCTTGGTAACCCAATAATCCTATAGTGTGTTGAGGATGTGTACAACAAATGGGAATAGATGCTTATGTTAGGATTAGTTAGATATTAGCTAGTTATTAGATTAATTAAACATTTAATTACTTTATTCTTGTTCATTAGGTGACTTAATTCATAAAAGATAAAATGATAAAAATCATATGCCTCAATTACATTTAACCATATACTTGCACTTCACAAGTGAAATTGGGAAGACACCGATTGTAGTGGTTAGATTCATCTCCTAGGACCACTGTACTTAGAAACCTAAAGTCTTTGGAATTTAACCAAATCACTTAGTGGATGCTAGTGATTTGTATGGTTAGGCATAGGGTTTACTCACTACTCATCGATTAAATTAACATTTCTCCCTCTTTTTCAAGTAAAGTTAGAGTAGCTCGAGCTCATGGAAATGCATAGTTTGGCTAGAGCATAGAATGGTATGATATTTCTATTGGATTATGATATTTTCCTATAACCTCTTTAATGTTGTGACTTAATATCCTTGTTCATAGTTAGCTATATTTTTTAGATATGTTCATGGACCGTTTCAATGTTGTGGAGACCTAGATATTTATAAACTATTTCTATTAACATTAATGTTAATTCCCACCAATGGTTTAATTGCATGTATTTGATTACATTATTCATATTTTTAAGTAGATATGTCAAGCATGTAATCAAGCTCCTTGTCTTTGTCATTCAAACATGTTAGTATTTTGATATCCCCTGAATCAACATTAACAAGAGGTATTACTTTGTTAAATTCAGCTTATAGTATGGTTAGCTTATAATGTGGTTCACTAATGTTTAGACATATCTTAGTTGCACATTTTTTTGGTTTGCAATTGTTCCATTGATTTATCGCTTCACATAATTCCTTGCTAGTTGATGAGTGGCGAGGTACCCATACACTCAACCATACGAATATGAGCATTCACGCACAATTTGGTCAAATTCCTTAGACAGACTAGTTGTGGCATCTAGATAGTTACATGTTGATCATAGTTTGCTGTCTTCCCACCTGGACTAGTATTTGCTTTGTCACGTATGGTTTAGTCCAGAGTGAGGTGTATGATGTGTTTC
>MNCI01032607.1:500076-529211 GCA_015680685.1 Gnetum montanum | reverse complement strand
GACTCATGGTACAAGAAACGCTATGGATTATGGCGTATCCCACGTCAAATATGAAATTGAAATTTTTTATTTACACGTACTAAGACTTTCTCGTTTTTTATTTGTTATATCAGTTTCAGAATCTTTGTTATGAAATATATATGTTTTAAACATAAATTAGCAAGTTGGAATCTAACCTGTCATCTTGGTTTTGTAAGCCAAAACTCATACTATTAAGTCAAAGAATCAACTTTCGATATCTTAGTACAGTTCAAAGGTTATTTGCCATTCCGAAGCAAAATAGTTAATTCTGCAATGGAGAAATAACATAAAAGTTTTGTGTTGCAAAGGAAAAGCATCAACTGCTCCTGCTACTGATATTTATTTTGGCTGGCAAATGCTCTCCCCTGTTTTGTACTTGACTATATCTTCAAAATTCTATTAAAGATGTAAAGCATGTGTTTGGGTACTGTACTGAACTACAACAACTTGGGACACTTTATTCAATATCCCTGTTGATATCAGCTCTTGCATGTTAACATGGGGCCATGATTAATAAGTTTATACCCGACAACTTTTTCAAACCTCATTATACTGATAAAGACTAAATTACAAAATTACTTAAGGGAAATGCAGTTGATTGTGCAGTTCACCCCATTGTATGAAAGTAGGATCAAAATAAATACAAATAATTATAAGCACGAATAAGATCTGGAACAGTGGATGCTTTTGCAAAGTCTGGATAAATTCAGTTAATGGCATTTGATACCATGAACCTCATGCACAATCCCACGGTACCACCATAAGGGCCGAAATTTCATATTTTAAAACATTACTGAGATCCCATATAGGCCTGTAGGTTTCTACCTTTCTGTTCGGTGATAGTTGCAGACTTGCAATGCTCAGACGAATGGCATGCCACCTTCTCTTTCTGCAACTTTGTTGCCATCCGACTACACATTGCTGGTCAGCGTTATCTGCAAAAATAATAATCATCACCAAAATACCCCACTTGCTAGTGGCTCACCACCAAACTATGCCAACTCGGTTAGTACATCAATAATGGGAATAATAAAATCCATTTTAAAGATTTCAGTGGTATCAATGGTTTGGGGCTGTCTTGTACATATGCAAAGCATTGTTGTGTTTGATTACGTTTTACGTAAGAATGCCAAGTACTTGTTATTTGTTTGTTTAAAAAATTGAGCTGCGATCCCTACTGGATTTTATGAAATCCTTAATAATTGCCTCCGAATTTCATCTACCAGCCTCAAGGCTCAAACCCTAGGCTACGAGAAAATTCGAAAGATGCAACTGACGATTTAAAATTCCAGTTACCAGTTTGTCTCATTTCAACAAAAACCCAACTGAACCAACAAAAAAATGAAAATGAAAGAGCATGAGCAAACCAGACATGAATGCTTTCATTGTCAACTTCATCTAAAACATCACGTCTTGGTTAAGTTTCTGGTTGTTGAATGCTATATTATGCGGTATACCGGGTAAAGCAGACAACATTGCCAAAATTTAAATACCATGCACGGAAAGAGGTTCAATGATTGCTGCCTGAATTGGCAACTCTTCCTACCGTTGAACAGCCAATAAGAACCGTGAACAAAATAACCAAATACATATGCATCAACGTTAGGTGAAATTAAATTAGAATTACTAGATGCAGATGATGATGCAAGTTTTAGTACAAACCTACAAATTGCTCGGTCACAACTTCGAATAAAAGGGGGCCACCGGCATACATGCCGAGAACACTTTATAATAGCATAAATATCTTAACAATTTGTTAAGCTCACGCAGGACCATACCTGAAAATTAACGATTTATTGTTCATTGCGGCAAGTGCTTACTTGCTGGTGCGTGGTCTGCAATGCTTATGGTCTCTGTTGAAAATATTTTTAATATTGCTTGTAAAATTGCACAAAAAACATCAAATTTAACATTTTGTCTATAAAGCGCAGCCTTCAATACAAAGTATTTTGTGCCATGTTAAGTGCTTGCGCGTATCAGGTAGTAAAGTTCCTAATGGCTGTTGCGATTTCAAAAAAACAAAGAAAATGAATCTACCATCTTTCATTCATCATCACTTTGTTTATAGTTGTGCAATAATGGGACTCTCTGAGGCCGCTTGGGTTCCAATATCTTGAGTGATGACCATGCCATCATGGCTGCGTTCATTTCAACTTGTTTTTTGTTGTCATGGCTTTCCCAGGTTCCGCTAAGAACGTCCATCCAGCAACTTTCACGGTGCATAATAATGCGGGCAAATACCGTGCATAATAATACGGGCAAATACCATGTCCTAATATTGCCCTGGCATACAATGGTTGAGGTATTCCCGCGCTTTGTGCCATCTGATGTAACAGAGTTTTACTCATATTTGTCAAGTTTTACTCATATTTGTTTTGTCAAGGAAGGTTCTCTTCGGTTCTCTTCGAAAGAGTGTGTTTAGAGTGACTTAGCTTGCTGACCTGTGTTTCATAAAATGTGGAGGTTATGAAAGTTTCTCATTAGAAGTCACCACCACGGAACATGATTCAGACCTTCCCTTATGAAGAAATAGGGTGGCAAGCTAAAGCAACTCCTCCGAGCCAACTTATGAAGTTGATTATACATTTATGAATAGAAACTAATACAATATATATACATATATATAATGAAACACCCTAAATTTTTAGGGCATCGTTGCTTCATTGGGTCTTTGCAGTTTAGGCAGTGCCATTGCACTTCAACAAGAAGTGGATGTTTCAAGTTTAGGCTGTGCTGTTTGGCAAATTTTCTAGCTGGGTAATTCGTCCAGCTGATAGCCTACTCAAAAGCGATGCGGAGAGTCATCAGCAGTGCTCAAAATGTGTAAAACTGTTTGGCAAGTTTTCTAGTCAAGGAGTTTGCTATGCTACACCATGCTATATAGCGTAGCAGGCTTCGGGAGACAGTGGTTCAAATAGTCAACCGTAAATTGTTGCAAGATAAGATGCTAAGCTATGCCATGCTATGCAACGTAGCATAGCATAGCGAGAGCAAGACAGGAAGGCTCGACTTACTTGGTGATTTCCAATTGCACTGAGTTAGTGCCTCTCGCCTTCGAAAATAGTTACTTCGCTCGACTCCAAGTTCTTCAGCAATGGCTCCTTCACCAGAAAGCGACAATTTTAGCAAAAAGTAGGCCATCTCGGTTGCTATGCTACGCTATGCTATGTAGCATAACATAGTGTAGCAACTCTGCGGGAACAACAAAAGTCATCTCAAAGGGCTAGATCAGCAAGTTCGCAGGATTCGTAGTGCAGAGGGCAAAGTTCGCAAATCGTCAACGTTTTTGCAACTAAGCCCAATTGCTATGCTACATAGCGTAGTGTAGCATAGAAAATATGCAACAGTTAACATGCTTCAAAGGTTTCCAGCACATGTAGCAGGACACAACGCAAGTTTTTGCTTCAAATTGATGGCTACGCTATGCTATGCTGCATAACATAGCATGGCGTAACAAGTTGCCACGCTAAGCCCACATGCTACGTTACAAAGCATGGCACGGCGTAGCAAACAGTTATGCCACATTAATGCACTTCACCTAATTGCACCGTTGGCACACATCCCCAAGCTTTGACGGTGCAATTACAGCGTAGCAGGTTTGCAATTACAACATGGCAGGCTCGTCCAACGGTCATGCTTGCCCATGCAGCTTAGACAAGTCAACACGGGCCTAGGACACGTGGCGTCCAAACCACATCTTTTATGTGCCCTTGGTCCAATAAATACCCCAATGAGCAACACTCAGAGAATCTTTTCAATCTTTTCCCGATCTTTTTCGGTTAGCTGGCTAGCGAACTAGTTGGCAAGGAAGCAAAAAGTTAGCATTGTATTTCTGAGCATTGTAAACACCTTGTTTGACACTGTAAATAGTTGACACTCTCGTTTGGCATTTTTTTCTGCTCTTTCCTACTATCTTCGTAGCATTTTGCATTGTTGACTTTCGAGTCTGGGTTCAAGTATACAGTTGTCTCACTCTAAACCTCTTGGCTACTCTTGGGATCCTTGCACCCCTCAGCGCCATGCAACCAATTGTATCCACCTTGACAGAGTGAAATCACGTTCTTGAAGCGATGCATTTTTCTAACTACAATTTACTTTGCTTTCTTGCTTATCATTGCATTTTTACATTGCTTTCTATCTCTTTTGCACTTAAAGTTATCATTTTATGCTAAAAGTCTCATTTTCATATTATCTATTTATGAAAGGTTATATTAACATTAATTAAGTCCCTGTCTGATCGACCAGACCATTAAGGGCACCCCATTTCCATTTATCTAGCAAGGCCCTCATGTGGATTCGGCGTTAAGATTGTCACAACCGACGACCTCTTGGTGTTTTCCAGCCACTGACGTTTTCGGTTGCAATAGTTTTCTGGTGCTAGAAGGAGGGCCTTTTGGTGCCTTTTCCATGTGTCATGGTAGTTCTATAAGCATTCTGCACCCTAATACGCATTAGCATAAACTTGACACCCATCTGTGGTTGTTTACGCATCGTGTGGTGCAAATCGATCGCCTCGACAGTTCCTCAAGAACCCTACAGGACATAAAGCCTCCGAACGCTACTTGACTTGCCTATTTTATGGTAGTCTCACACACATTCTGTACCCTATCATGCACTAGCATAAATGTGACACCCTTTCGCAGTTGTTTACGCACCATGTGGTACAAATCGGTCACTTCGACAGTTCCTTGGGAACCCTGCAAGACATAAAGCCTTTTTGATTGCTTTCCAATTTATTTATTTTTCTCGTTTGCAAAAATGTTTAGCTTTCCAATTTCTTTTCTTTTTCTCAATGGCTTCCTTGAGCACCGTTGCTAACACCTTCAACATTGAGGTTCCAATCACAGTTCAAGGCACCACAAGTGCCAAACAACCACTCAACTCGATGTTGGAAACACATCAATCCCTTAGGATCCAAAATCGAGGACCTAAGGGTTTGGCCCAGCAGCATGAACACTATAACTTCCTTTGTGCAAATCTGCCCTTGGATGTGCATGAACTCGAAGACAAACGTAGCTTCAAGTTCACTTACTGTGACGGGAAGGAATTGATTCGCACTCTTGGCACTTCCATCCCTTTGACACAGATGAACCAATGGCTTCTAGACTAGTTGATCCAATTGGTTAGACTTAGGGAGCAATAGGACATGGCGTCTAACCCTGAGGATGCCTTCTAGGATGGACAGGAGGAACTCGATTCCTAATCTTACGGGGGAGGTCAAATCAACCCCGTTATCGTCCCTCCTACCTAGTCCTTCTGGACTAACCCGTTGTCTATCGCTACTCCCTTTGTGATCATGCCTATGTTTTCGCAACTCGCAATCACATCTGCAATGGGTAGCCATGTCGACCCCTCAGCGTATCAACGTCCTCTTTAGTCTATTTCACCTATTTCGTTTGCAGCCACTATTCCTTTGCAAACCATTCATCAATCCATCCCTGTAGCGCATCACATGCCAATCATGGCTATCCTACCACACGTGCACACCGTACCGGCTTTGTAGCCATACACAGCTTCCACTTCCATTCCCGCATTTACGTCTATCCCATCATCAGTGGTGGGCCCAGTCCTGTCAACCTAGTGGACCCCATTCTTTGTTCCCCCTACTACGATACCATCACAGGTGTCTCACCATGTTCCCCACCAGGCCTACCAAACCCTGCAGATGGTACAACCTGTCACGGGAATATGGTCGTTTCCACCTCACACACAAGCCGCCCATTCCATGGTGCAACCCATGGTTGCTATCTCAACAGCATTGCCTTCTAGATGGTGGATAGTGCAAGGAGCGCCCTTCATAGGGGCCACCCCAATGATACCACCAATGGGTCATGCTGCTACCCCTATCACCCCACAGATGGGAGCTGCCTTGGTAGTTCCCCAGCCATCCACATCATCCCACGATTTGGACTAAGTGTTCCAGCTCATCTAGACCCTCACTGAGGAAATAAAGCACCTCAAGGCTATCGGGTCTAACACGGTACAAGTCATGGACTTTTACCAAGATTACCTCATCAGCCCTACCATCCCCGCACTGATGTTACCCCAAAGGATGTCTCTCCCACACTTTACAAAATATAATGGGGAGGGAGATCCCAATGCACATCTTCTTACCTTTGGGTCTGAATCCCTTCTGTTGCAATAATGGCTACACACGATTATACGTGTCTTTGCTATGTCCCTAGCCAGGAAAGCGTTGGATTGGTACCATGCCCTGCCATGCTCATCTATTTCAACTTTAGAGGAGCTTCTAACCTAGTTCGTGACGCACTTCAAGTATAACTTGAAGCCAAAAATCACGCTGGATCAATTGATGAGCGTGAAGCAAGATCCTTTTGAGCCAGTCCAAAAGTTCATTCAGCATTGGAGCGCAACCCTTAATGAAGTCTGTAAGTCCATCGCGGAGGCCCACTTGCTGGTTTCTTTAAGGGTGTGGTGAATGACTTCATCAAGTCTAAACTATACTACCTCGCTCCTCGCACTCTTAGTCAGGCCTTTGCTCAAACTAAGAGCATACAGGATGCGGCCGAGGCAAGCAAATACCTGGCCTACATTGCTTACAAGAACACCTTCACAAAGAAGGACAAGGGTAAGGCCCCAACAGCCACAGTGGCTATTGTGGCGACTAAAGCCAAGCCCAAACCTAATAACAATAGTAACAAGAACAACAAGAAACTAGCCGCACCCGTAGTTAACCCCGTGCCCAAGCAAGGCCACACACTGTAACCTGCCATATCCATGCCCAAGACATATGCACAATCCAAACTGAACTTTGAGCGTAAAGATCGCTCCAAGTATACTCCGCTTCGTCTCAAGCCTTCAGAACTTATGAAGTAGTTACTGGCAGTGGGGCACATCCAACACAAGAAAATGTTAGAAGAGGGAGTCAGGAAACACCAGCACTACTACAAGCTCCTCAGGAACCCCTCTTTGGCCTTGCCCAATGAGCCCCCAGTTCCTAAGGGTTTTAGGTTGGATTGGTTTTGTAACTACCATCAACAATGTGGTCACAATACAGATTATTGTCTGGCGTTGCAAGATGACATCCAAAGGATGATTGATCAAGGAAAACTGGTATTGGACGAAAGAAATCTAGTATGTCTCGAAAAACAATCCCTACACATCTACACAAACCCCCTCAACACCAACAATGTCAGTTACGTTATCAACACCATCGGCATTGACAGTGATCCTAAGCTGTCCCAGCAATCATTTTTGATCCACGTGCCTCAGCGTAGCACACCAACATCATGAGTAGCTGGCTGAAGCTCGTAGCAGCCATTTGTCTTCAGGGTTCCTCCCTAGGCATCCACCCCTGCATCACTTGTTAGCAAAACCACGCCATCCCACTCATTAACACCATTAGCTCCATTTTTCATCAGGGGGCCAACTCCTTCAACAACCCCCACCTTGCATAAGACAGCTAAATAACCTTCTCGTCCAAGAAAACTAGAAGTGTGTTTCACAGGTGAGACATCGAGGGAAGATACCACCTTAGGTACTTCCAAGCCTATGTCTTCACCCCTTGCGTCTACGCCCTCATCACCAAAGAGAGATGTTGCGATAACCACAAAGTCCGCACCTTCCCGCCAAAAAGGTTTTGAACCCAGATTCAAAACTGCCCCTCCTCGGGAAATTCGTCTCCTGGGACAAATAGAAAAGAAAAATGGTGGTAAACAGGGGGGGTGTCCAGGACCTCTTGGATGCCCTCACTTAGGTCAAACAAGCTCTGAAACAAAAAAACACTACATTGATGTTGTACCACCTAATCATGACATTTGTCCCACACCATGAGGCTCTGATCTGCATGTTGACGGTAATTTTGGTCAACAAAGACATGCCAATGCAAGAGGAAGCAATTCATTCAGTCATAATTCCCTTCATGCCTCCAAAGCCAAAGCCATCCTAACTAAGTTTCAGTAATGATTCCATTAGGGAAGATCCTGAAAGGGGTCAGGTGACTACAACAGCCCTGTTCATCACAATTCGTGTTGGCCAACACCGGATCCAGAGGGCACACGTCGATGATGGGGATGCCACGAATGTCATCCCCTTCCCTATTGTGGATAAGTTGGGCTTGGTTGACCAAATCAAACCCACGATGACATCATGTATGAGTTCATTCAATGGGGCACAGGTCATGGTGAAGGGCACAATCCACATAGACTTCGTGGTAGGGGACCAATTCCCCATGAATGCAACATTCATCGTGGCCGAGGAAATTCCTGGGATTAACCTGATCTTGGGGAGATTATGGTTAGCACAGCTCAAGGCTATCTCCTCATCTATACACCAGGAGATCCATCTACCTTACGTAGGTAGGGAGGTGGTGATCCATGGTGGTGAGGTAGCGATGCAAGCAATCCACAACATAGACATGGAGCAGGGCTCAAAGGTTGTAACCTCTGAGAATGAAGCACTTGTCGCAGCACACACTGACCATCCAGCATAGGAATTGGCTCAGCAAGCCGGTTCCCAAAACAAGAGCATGTGGGCTGAGTTGCCCTTCCAAGTGGGGGATAATGATGTAGAAAAAGGCCCTGGCAAAGCATCTTGGCCTTATGTCTTGCTCAACCTGTGATGGGTCTAGAAGTAGCTACGCATAGCATAGCAACCCCACTACTTCTTGCCCAGTTGCCCACCCTTGCACATTTGTCGTCCTTCTATTTTGCATCTACACTAGTTGCTAATTAACCGTTTTCCAAATTGTTAGCGTATCACCCTTTAACACACGACGGGCCTGAAATGGCCTAAAACTAGCAATGGCCTGAAATGGCCTAAAACTATGTTATGGTAGGATCTGAAATGGCCTAACACTAGTAGGGGCTCGAAATGGAATAAAACTAGCACAAAAGAGGGAAAGTTTAGCATGAAATTTAGCATGTACACAATGCATAAGTTAGTGTAGAATCATTTCACCTCTTTATTCAAAAGTTTTGTCTTTTAGACAATGTTTGCAAAAATTTTACAAAAACTGAAAAAATTTCAAAAAAAAATTCCCATGTTGTCATGGGTTGTCTCTACCCATATCATCTTCACCACTCGCTTTTGCACCTCCCAACTATGCATCCGCCACAGAGGGGTAAGCCTTTCTTCATCTACCTTGCCACCTTCGACACGTCTATCACAACACTGCTATGTCAGAAACGAGATGACAGATTTGAGATACCAGTGTATTATCTGAGTCATGCATTAATAGCGCATGAGGAAAAATACAACGAAGTAGAGAGGAATTGCCTTGCCTTAGTATTTGCATTAAAAAAGTGGAGGCATTACCTGTTCCATAGTACAATTAACATTATTTGCAAAAACAACATACTCTGGGCTATCACTAACAACTTGTATGAAAGTAGCAGGATAGCTCGGTGGAAAGAAATAACTACAAAGTTTGATTTGCACTATGTGAGCTAGTCATCGACTAAGGGTCAAGCCATAGCGATGCAACTTACAATCTCACCTGTCGACGACCAGGAAACCATAGATCCTGAATTCCCAGACGAGCATGTTGGCACTATCAACGCCATCACATTGCACCTAGAAGTTACTTTACACTTTGACGGCACCTCGACCACATGGGGAGGTAGTGCAGCTATCGTCATTACGTTCCCCTCTGGGGAAATGTGCCCATTTGCTTATTGTTTTGCGTTCCCCTGTACCAATAATGTGGAAGAGTACGAGGGGCTACTTAGAGGCCTCTCAGCTACCCAAACTCTACACATCCAACACCTGGCAATTCGTGGTGATTCACAACTAGTTGTGAACAAAATCACCGAGGTCTATGCCTGCAAAGCTACGCATCTGCAACCCTATTACAACCTAGCGAAAAGCCTGCTCAAGCAGTTTGCAACTATGGATGTGCAACACGTGCCACACAATGAGAACACCATAGCAGAAACCTTAGCCACCCTTGCACTAAATATTCCACCACACTCGTTTGCAAGTTTGTCAACTTTGATTGTCGAATGTATTAAGCCCATCACTCAGGTGGGACACGTGGCCTCTATCAGTGCTGTAGATACCCAGGAGTGGTATGCTAACATTAAGGCCTACCTGCAACATGGTGAACCCCCAACCGGATTAACATTTTCCCAGAGAGATGCAATCCACAAGCGTGCCCGACAATATACGCTCATGGGAAATGACGTCCTATGCAAGCATTCCTATGACGGGATATTGCTGGCATGTGTGGGTGAGGAGTAGGTGTGGAAGGTGATTAATGAAGTACATGAGAGACTGTGTGGTGAACACATAGCACCTAGGGCTATGGATATGAAAATTAGATGCCTAGGGTACTACTGGTCCCATATAGAGCACGATTTCCTGTCAAAGGTCAAGACGTGTGACACATGCCAGAGATATGAAAATCTCATACACATCTCACCTACGGAGCTACATCCAACATAGATCATGTGGCCTTTCTAGCGATGGGGAATAGACCTCATAGGACCTATCATGCCCATGTCCTCTGTAGGGCATAGCTTCATCATCATTGCCACTGAGTATTTTACTAAGTGGGTGGAAGCTATTTCCCTAAGGAAGACAACATCTTAGTAGGTTTGCCACTTCATCCTGGATAACATCATGATGAGGTTTGGGCTTCCGATGACTATTGTAATAGACAATGGACCACAATTTAGTAGTACAGAAACTTGAACCTTCTGCAATAGTCTAGGCATCAGGCAATCATTCTCCTCCCCATATTACCCGCAGGCGAACAAGCAGGTGGAGGCTACAAATAAGTCCATCATCAACTTGCTGAAGAGGATGCTTAGCAAAAGCAAGAGGCGATGGAACGAGCAAATCCTCTATCTTCTATGGGCCTACAGGATGACATGTAGGGCCACGATGAGTAAGACTTCTTACAGTCTTATTTATGGATCTGAAGCTATGTTGCCTCTTGAGTTGTAGGTACCATCACTCTGGATGATCCTGTCTGATGTCGTGAGCGAAGCCTAGAACAATGAGTCAAGGATTATCGACCTTGACTCAATAGAGGAGGAGCATACACAAACGCTGAGTCGCATAGAGCGCTACCAGAGCAAGCAATAGCAAAAACACCATGCAGACCTGCATCAACGACCAGTATAGAAGGGAGACCTCATCCTCAAGGCTATCCATGAGTATGTGAGCAAATTCTCAACCAACTAGGAAGGCCCATACGTGGTCACTAAAGCCTTTGGGAATGGAGTCTTTAAGCTGGCGGACCTGGACGGTAACAAGTTTGCCAACCCAGTGAATCACTCGTACCTCAAGCTATACTACATCTAAGTGCATGGAGCTGACAAGAAAATGTCCACTACGATGTAAAATTGGCAAAGGTGAGCAAACGTCCACTATGATGTAAAACTAGCATAGATCATCCGCTACAACGTAAAATTGGCAACAAATGTCCGCTATGACGTAAAACTGGCACAGATCATTTGCTACGATGTAAAATTGGCAACAAACATCTACTATGATGTAAAACTAGCACAGATTATCTGCTACAATGTAAAAATGACAACAAACGTCTACTATGATGTAAAACTAGCACAACACGTCTACTACGACATTAAACTGGAACATACGGTCTGTTGGGTCCTTAAACCAGCATAGTGCTCTACTGGGATCTTAAACCAGCACATGGTCTACCAGGACCTTAAACTAGGTTTGCGGCATGTCCTCAGCATGCATCTGCACCAAGTACACATCAAGCGAGCCTACATAGTGCTGATGTGGGGTGGGACATTGCAGTTCCAGAATGTAGTTCATGACGCACTAAGAATGCGAACTGGAACATACGTAATGCCATTGCTCCTGGCACCTTGTTGATCCCCTAGAGATGTTGTATGACATCTCATTGACCCCTCGGACCTATCATCACCACGACCCATCACCCTAACAGTAGTCCCTCAGTCAGTTCCTTTTGCTAGAGTTCCAGCAATATGGTGGCCCAGCCATAATATTGTTACCCTCTAGCTCCCTTCTAGCATCTAGGCTCAAATGATGTTTAGGTATGTGGTAGTTGACCCCATACCTGAATTGAGAATGCATGCCTTTGGTAGGGATTCTAGAGCATCTGCACTCATAGCAACTTCCTGCTCCTTCGATGCTTACTCCTCCACACTAAAGCTGCCAAGGCCATTGCTGGCCTTCCTACTTCAGACATCGTACACTAGCAACGATGTCCAAGAGCTTCAACAATGTTTGCAGGATGCAAATGTCCAAGAGCTTCAACACTTTGCATCATGACTATTTTTTTTGGTTTGCTATCTGTGTTTGTAGGGTGTGTTCTCATGAGGCGTTGGTTGAAGGTACGTCTCGCTACGGCAGCAAATGCTACAACGTTGTAAAGTGATTGTCTTGACTAGCTTAGCTACTTCAGACTGCATATCTTGTCCTACTTTCTAAGCTTCTTCCCTTTACCCTACTTCCTGCATCCATAATTCCTACTCGCTCCCCTCTTTTACAAGCTTTTTCTAACGCTTGTTAAGCCCTCCTGTTTTCTCAATTGTAAAGTCCATGATGTGCGTAACACAGCTCGCCGCATGGGAAGCACCTGTAGCTAGGTCAAAGCCCTTGTACGGATGTAACACAACTCATCCAGGCAAAGAAATACCTATCCTATAGCAAGGTTGTTCACAAATGTAAAAGGTGAAATAGCAAAAGGCAAAAGGGTAAGAGAGCAAAGGCTCATGTGCCTAAAACAAATGGCACATAAGCTACTTCGCAGTCACCCTCTCCAAACGTTTTAACGAGAGGTCGAAGGTTAGCAAAAGTAAAGATGAAAATGTGAAAAACTCCCTCATGAGCACTTTGACAAGGGACTCTACTAAGCTTCATCTTTACCCCTTTTCTGAACCTCCTTCCTCCCTACTTAGCCCCTTCCCCCTACAAAAAACCAATGCAACACTCTCAAGCATAGCTGAGCGATGTCTTGATGACCACTAGACAAAAATGTTAGTGTTTTGTCTTCTGTGGTGTTTCATATTCTTTGTCAATTTCTCTTAGGGCCTTCTTCCAAACATCGACAAAGAGGGACCAATGAAACACCCTAAATTTTCAGAGCATCCTCGCTTCATCGGGTCTTTGCAGTTCAGGCAGCATCATGTCACTTTGGCAAGAAGTGGATGTTTCAAGTTTAGGTTGTGTAGTTTGGCAAATTTTCTAGCTGGGTAATTTGTCCTGCTGATAGCCTACTCAGAAGCGATGCAGAGAGTCATTAGCGGTGCTCAAAATGCATAAAAAAGTTTGGCAAGTTTTCTAGTCAAGGAGTTTGCTACGCTATGCCATGCTATATAGCGTAGTAGGCTTTGGGAGACAATTGTTCAAATAGTCAACCATAAATTGTTGCAAGACAAGATGCTACACTATGCCACTCTACGTAGCATAGCACAATGTAGCGAGAGCAAGACAAGAAGGCTCAGCTTACTTAGTGATTTCCAATTGCATTGAGTTAGTGCCTCTAGCCTTCGAAAACAGTTGCTTCGATCGACTCCAAGTTCTTTAGCAATGGCTCCTTCACCAAAAAGTGGCAAACTTAGCGAAAAGTAGGCCATCTCGGTTGCTATGCTATGCTATGCTATGTAGCATAGCATAGTGTAGCAACTCTGTGGGAACAACGAAAGGTATCTCAAATGGCATGATCAGCAAGTTCGCAAGATTTGCAATGTAGAGGGCAAAGTTTGTAGATTGTCAACATTTTTGTGAATAAGGTCAGCTATTATGCTATGCTATGTTACGTAGTGTAGCGTAGCAAATATGCAATAAATAGTCAGCACTTTTCAAAGGTTTCCATCACATGCAGCAGGATGCAACGCAAGTTTTTGGTTCAAACTAATGGCTATGCTATGCTACGCTGCATAGCATAGCATGACGTAACAAGTTGCCATGCTACACCCACATGCTACACTACAAAGCATGGCACGACGTAGTAGACAGTTATGCCACATAAATGCACTTCACCTAACTGCACCGTTGGCACACATCCCCAAGCTCTAATGGCGCAATTACAGCATGGCAGGTTTGCAATTACAGCATGGTAGGCTTGTCCAATAGACATGCACGTCCAACGGTCATGCTAGCCCATGTAGCTTAGACAAGTCAACACTGGCCTAGGACACGTGGTGTCCAAACAACATCTTTCGCATACCCTTGGTCCTATAAATACCCCAATGAGCAACACTCAGAGGATCTTTTCAATCTTTTCCCGATCTTTTCCAGTCGGCTGGTTGGTGAACTAGTTGGCAAGGAAGCAAAAAGTTAGCATTGTATTCCTAAGCATTGTAAACACCTTGTTTGACACTGTAAATAGTTGACACTCTTGTTTGGCATTTTGTTCTGCTCTTCCCTGCTATCCTCATAGCATTCTACATTGTTGACTTTCGAGTCCACGTTCAAGTATACAGCTATCTCACTCTAAATGTCTTAGCTACTCTTGGGATCCCTGCACCCCTCAGCACCGTGCAACCAATTGTATCCACCTTGACAGAGTGAAGTCACGTTCTTGAAGCGGTGCATTTTTCTAACTGCAATTTACTTTGCTTTCTTGCTTATCATTTCATTTTTACATTGCTTTCTGTCTCTTTTGCACTTAAAGTTATCATTTTATGCTAAAAGTCTCGTTTTCAAATTATCCGTTTACGAAAGGTTATATTAACACCGACTAAGTCCCTGTCTGATTGACAAGACCATTCAGGGAACCTCGTTTCCATTTATCTAGCAAGGCCCTCATGTGGATTTGGGGTTAAGACTATCATGACCGACGACCTCTCGGTGTTTTCCAGTCGTCAACATTTTTGAACGCAACATATAAGAGACTAAAAGACTAATCCATTCTCAAAATTACTTACAAGCTATGCATCAAAAGAATCCAATTCATGGAAGCGAGGAATCCAGGATTTGTGATTCTGAACGTATTTATGTGCCTCAAGAAAAAGTGGAGACGGGTTGGTAGCAGGGACATGATAGAGAAAATTTAAATATATTAATTTTTAAAAAAATTAAATCTCATGTATCATAAAAATACATTGTAAAATATAGAACAAGTACAATGTAAATCCAAAATATTGTTAATGTTTAAAAATTGCATAGAAGATTGCAATATCACCATTCAAACTGAAGCAAGAAAATTTGCAAAGGTATGAAGGGCATGAATCCATTTCCTTACTCAGGAGCCATAATCTGGCCAAACATATAATATCTGCAACAACCAAATGACAGCAATAAAATGAAACCTTTTTGTTACTCAATCCAATATTTCCAAAAATGAAATTAAGCCTCAAGCCTCAACCAAATTTATAACAAATCAGGTTGCTAATACTTTTGTTCAACAATTGCGAGAACTACCCTAGGGACTACCGGTGAGTAGCGCCATAGGGCCACATTAAAGATTGACCCCGTTATAAGAAGACACAACTTAACTAAACTAGGCACAGCCGAGTAACTCACCTCACCTTTCAAATGCTGGAAAATCGGCACTAGTCATGATGAATGGGAAAGTAAAAACAGAGTGCCATGTGCTGGTGGGCTTCGTTGCTTTATAAGCAAACAGAGTTTTAAAAAAGTTGAAGCAGCATCCATCCGCCATCATGTTCATGACTCATGACGCATGACGATGACCCTGTTGTGTTTTTTTCTTTTTTCAGCAGAGAGCAGAGATATGAGAAAAAGAGCAAAAACCAGCAATGAACAATAAACACGCGTGAATGTGTGAGTAATGGCGGAACTTTGACGCTCCTAAAGGCAGGCGAATCCATGCAAATACAATGTTTTCCTCGCAAGCCCTGTCCAAACTTGATTTCCGTATCACGCATACTTGCCCCTTCGGCCTTCGGTTACCATAGTAGCCCTTTCGTGATTTCCGTGTGTTTCTTGATTGCTTGCTTGCCACTTAACAATGAAATGAAATTTTTGGTATGATTTTGAACAGGAGAAGATACGCAGACATTGCAAGAACTAAAAAGGCAAGAACAATACGAGAAGGGTGACCATTTCAATGTATATGTACAAATCCAGACAAAATTTCATTGGAAATTATGAAATACGTACGCATTGCGAATTTAATGCGTTTCTGTACGTGCCCTCCGAATCGGACGTGATCAGTTCATCAAAATTTACCTCCGAATCGGACGTGAACAGTTCATCAAAATTTACCTGGAATTGTGAATCTCGAGCGCATAGCTTACGAGTTACACCAGATATGAGAATGCTTACGCAAATCATTCACTCTCCATCCAGACCTCACGAGTTCAAAAATATATAATGCCTAGAACATCAACAGTTGTCAACGTGCACTTCCTGCCAACCATTCTACTGCCGTTCAATCAGCGTTTGAACTAAGAATCTTCCTCTAACACTTGCAGTTCATTTCCCAGTAACTTCCATGCAAACAATGAAGGTAATGTGAGAAACGGCTATGCAAAAAAGTTTCAATTCCAACACCCACCGCTTATTATCACTGTTATTTGTAGCTCATAGCTATATATCCCATAAATTGGTATGGGGATGTCATAATATGGTGCTTGAGAACTATCCATTCAATCCTGCAAAACACTTATTCTTAACTCATCACATAGTTCCTATTGCTTATAACCAAAAAATCTTTCAAACAAATACAATCATTGTAGAAAGCTTGAGTTTTAGTGTACCATTTCATTCAACCGTTATCCTATGGCTGGACTAGAAATTGACACCGTTATGATTGTTTTTGGAGATCTCTATTAGATAAAAAGTTCAAAATTTTTGAATACCTCTATGTGCCAGTACTTTTTAAAGATGCTTATTATTTACAAGGCATACTAGAAGGGAGGTTATAAGATTGGATTTATTATTGTTGTTGTTGTAGCTTAATATCATATTTTGAAATTCAATGTGCTATTGTTCATTCAAACTACACAAGAAGATATTTGAAATAATTTTTCATATTAACATGTTTTTACTTTTTCTTGTTCATGGGAATTTTTAGAATTTTTTATTTAATTCTTGAGATACTTTTTCTTAATTTAAGATATTTTCACTTATTTTGTATTATCTACTTAGAAAGGTAAAGAAAAACATGCATAGAAAAAGCTCTAAAGTTCATGCATTATGCTCCGAGTTAAAAAGGAAACTCTTAGACGTAAAAGCCAAGGTCTAAATACTAACCCCTTTGGATGAGTAGAAATGTAGGAACACACAAGAGAAAAGGATCAACAAAAGAATAAGGTATCTCTAATTTGTATGGAATTATCAAAGTTAATATTGTTTGAAACCAAATTGGTACAAGCATTCTCTTGAGAGGTTTTCACTAAGTTTTCACTTTTATGTTAATTATACCAAAGCATTTAATATGTATTAGAATAAGGTGTCCAAGGCATTGAATTTAGTAGATGCTCAAGCAACAAACTCAAATATCTAAAATAAGTAAGAATTACCATAGCTTTGAATACAACTTTTGAATTGCTCAATAGAGTTTTTGAGTTAATAGTGAAGAATGTAGAGTTAAATTTCAATAAGAAAATTCTAGAAGAAGATAACTTTACCTTATTGCAAGAATTGAGAAAAATGTAGATAGTTTGTTAACCTAGAAGTAAAAAAATCTAGAGCTCTATAAGAGCTTGTGAAAGAAAAGAAAAAGAATGGCAACATGGTGAAAAGTTTACAAGTTGAAGAGTATGTAGTTATTGATGACTTTGTTATGCATTGTAAACATGTTTGAATTCATTGATTAAATCCAACAATGATCTACTTGTTGTACCATCTATGAATCCACCATGACTACAAGTAGCATTCGATGTTATCTACAAATCTATCATCAAACAGTCAAGTATGATAAAGATTCAAAAGCTTCATTATGTTCAAGTCAAAAATGTACATCTAAGTTTACAATGAAGAATATTTCTCTAGGTATGTGAGAAGTTTCATAGTACTTTAGTGTTTTTGAAAAACTTAATAATGTAGATATAGATTCTATTTCAAAGAACTAATGACACTAATTTTATTTCTTGCTTGTTTACAATTTTTGGACATCTTAGTATGTGATGGTGTAGTTGATTTTTGAAATTTAATTTGTGATATGTTATTTTCTTTTTTAATTATTATTTTTTGTTTATGTTATAACATATTTTGAAATAGATAATGCCTTGATATTTCTAGACATTCATTTAATTATTTTAGAGGAACATTTAAGGTCAAATAATCTATATTATAACTTCTTTATTAAGAAAGAAATGATCATTGTAACCTATAATCATTTTATCTTATTTTATGAAATCAAGGATATTTGGTTATCTTGTAACTCAAAGAGTGCTTTATTAAAATGATTCTTTTAATGGATTTCCCTTTGAAAAAATTATTTTATAATTGTTGCTAGTGAATTAAATTCTTGATTTTATGTTGTGGTCTTATAGAGAGATTTCAAATGATTGTATATATTTTGTTGATCATTTAACTTTACAATCATGAAACTGCTATATATGTAGTAAGATAGACTAAATTATTCAAATGTTAACCTTGAGCACATGAGACCCTTGTTTGCAATGATTCATTCCAATTCTCTTTAACATGAATCATGTCATCACTACCATCAATATTCTTATCATGAGGTGAGCTATTGGTCCTATGTGAAAAGCAACATTTCAATTAATAATGTATGTATGAGACTTAAAATATTAAATTTCTTGAAAATATAGTTAATGCTTTTTATAAAATCTCATTTCCAAAAGGTTTATTATACCCATGAAGAGAAATGACCTAGAAGATAATCTAAGAATGAAAATGAAAGTTGAAACATATTATGTGCTTGCAAGATAATTAGCCAATGAAGGACAACATCCAATATGTCCACCATGGGCCTTAGATTAGCATGAATATCAATATCAACACATCTTAGCAAAGTTATAAGATTTGGATGCTTATGTCTTATGCCTACAAGAAGTTTTTCCATGGGAATTTCTATACCAATTTCAACTGGACTTGGGGAAAGTGATATATAGAGGTATTTAAAAATAAAAAGGTTCTTGTAGAATTTATTCTTTTGAGCTGTATAGATTAGCCTATTGCAAAAATCAAAACATGGATGGTTGTGCAATATTTTATAAAGAAGCCAAGTTTAAATTAGGACAAAGATTTGAATGGATTTTAGAAGATATGATTTTTGAAATTCTAGAACTTCAAATCATGGAAAGGAAAGAATGGTCAAGGTTCCACAAAATTTGCATAGCTTTGATGATGATACTAAAAATTGAGTTATTAGAAAGATGTGTATGCATGGTTAACACTCATTTAATTGCCAAATCAACATGTCTAGATGTCAGATTGTGATAAGGAACATACTTGATTAAGCAAATAGAGGATAGTTTGATGAATAAGTTATTCCTAAGATATATTGATCTAGTGCCTATTTTCCTTTTTAAAGACTTCAATGCAAAAGTTTGAAGTAGTGTTTATCAATTCTTAAAATATGGATGTGTAAAAGAAGGACATTAAGGAGAAACATTTCTCAAATATTTAAGTCAAGTGCTAATAGAAAGACCTTGATAAATAAGACACCACAAAAAATATAAATTTTTGAAAATATAGGAGCTCTTTAAATTTCCTTTATTTTGCTTATCCAAAAGTGTGATGATAATTGCATTTTATAGGTCTTATTAAATTTGTTATGGATAAAATCATTCTTTATAATAATCTCATAAGCAACCTTTAAATTAAATTAAATAATATATCTATCATCCTTCTAAACAATATCTAGAAAAGCTTCATGCATATTGTTGTCAACTTTAAACAAAATCTCAAGATTAGAAATTAATTTTTCTCTTTCTATTCAAATTATACATGCATATGCAAACAAGAAACTATCATGATACCAAATCCTCTTCAAGTGATATATAATCTATATGCATGAGTAACTCAATATCCTTCATTAAAAGGAAGCCATAATGGGCTAATTTCCTCAAGTATATCTTTTGAAACTATAATATGATCGTAACTATGATATTTACTCAAACTAAGTCTTCCAAAGTTATTTGAGAATTAGAAAACCATAAATACAAATGATTTGAAGAAAAAGAAGATAGTGAAGAAAGTTATTATAAGACCAACTATTATCATTCTTAGGTTTTCTCTGCATAAGTTTATTTATTAAAAGGATCATCCAAACATCATCTTCATTAATGTAATTTGCAATCCATTTTGCTACAAGATAAATACCCTAGTTGTAATAATTAATGTAGCCAAGATTTCCATCTTTCTTGATAATACTGCAAATATGTCAAGCAACTCTAGAAAAAGCTGTTTTATATTGCTTAGCAAACACAAGAAATTGATGAACAAGATAATCAATTCTATCATATTACATATTAGAAGAAGTCTAGTAAATAGAGTAATAAACATGTGTTAATTAAAGCATTTTCTTAATAACTAAAACATTTCCAATAGGAATGAGCTTTTTTTTCTTCTTTTCATTTATCAAGCTTCATTTTAATTTTATCAATCACAAATCTTCATTCATGTGTCCTTTCATAGTCCAACTTCTTTGCTGAAGGGACTAGAAAATAGTCCCTAAATAGTAAAGTTCAAGTAATTTTTAATCTTAAAATTTATTGGTATGATGTAATTTGTAACCTTTGGTTCTTTTTTCTACCAATTCTAAGAGAATTTGAGCTTTCAATAATAATAAAAAAATATACATAGGGGATTGCTAATTAGTAACTATCTTCTTGGTCTCTTATTCATGTGTAAATATGAAGAGTAATTTTTTTATTGCAATGCAAGTAAAAATTCTTTCATGCGTATTTCTATGAAATAAACTTTTCAACTCATAACCTACTAATTATTTCAAGGGTTTTTAGAGAACACCCTTTCCATTTTGAGCTTTGAATTACTATGAACAATATAACTAGAGAAGGATTTTATTTTGAAATCTACATTTTCTACTTACGTTGTTATTGCACTATTAAAAATATGCCAACAAATCTTGCTTTGATCAAATATTATGCTATCATCTCCTAGTTGTTGATGTACATTCAATGTATTGTGTCATCTATTTAATAAATCTTGTGTTTAAGCATGGACCAACATAGATATCATTGTTTACAATGTAAAGTAGAAGCATTAGCATCCCTACCTCTTCCTCCCTTGCTACAGTAAGCTTTACTCATGTAGAGTCATTGCATCTTACTTCAACATCACATTTGTATATATGTAGCTATGTTGTAAATGATGTTCTCTATAATGCTACATTTATTTTTAAGCTCATGGTTCATTTAATTAATGTAGTAATCCAAAAAAGTCACTTTTCAATGTATTTCCTTAACCATATTTTGAACTTAGGATCAAGAAATATTAAAGAAATAATTCAACCTCCAAATAATGATTCTTTAAATCTTAGAAAATTACCTAGTACCCTTACACAACATTTTACAGCGATAATTTTCCTACTGCACTTCTATTTATAGTCAACTACACTCATTGATAATCACATTCACTATAGTTTTTGCTAAAAATAGTAAAAAGGTTAAAACCGTCTCTTTGTCAATGTCATTCAACCAGTCAACTATTTTTCCATTTAACTTCACCAACACCAGGTTTAGCCAACAAGTCATACGATTTTATGAACCCAAGGACCCTGTTGTAGCTGAGTGTAGGTATTCACTCAAGGTCAAGGGGTGAAGCCTAGAGTTTTTGGTAATAAACAAAGATAATTACAACTTCATTTGTGCCAAAATTCAAGTTGGCATGCTAATTCCAAGAATGAAAGTAGAATCCAAAAGGGAGTATGAACTCATCCATTATGATGGGAAGGAATACATACCTTCCCCATATGATAAAATACCTTTGACTCAAACCTACATGTGCATCCTTTCTCAGTTAATTGAGATTGATTAAGAGGACAGGAAGGCTAACTCTGATGAACGACAAGAAGAAGAGGATGAGTTTGGGGCTAAGTATGAACATAAGAATCTCATGAGGGGGCTTCTCCAACAATCGACCCCAAAAGCCATAATGCCTACCTCAAGCTCCCTTGCCTCTTTCATGGGATAGATCCCTTAATTCTTACCTCCCTCCTATCCAATCATGTTTGAGCCAACACCTATTATAATAACACACTAAACACAATCAGTGTTGTAAGCAATAACCTCCCCCATCACCATGTCTTTTGCCACACAACCATAGACTGTGTGGCCCTCATCGGTGGTTATGACCACCACCAACCTATTTTCCATCCAGATGGGGCCCATAGTGGAACCTCAAGTGACACAAGGGTGACATACCCCTGTGGTCCCCTTTGTACCCCACATATCAGCATAAACTACTTTTTTGCTATTTAGCCCACCCAGAACCTCTCCCCTTGGTGTCGTAACCTATCATGAGGCCACAGACCTCTTAGCTTACATTGTTATCTTTTGTGCAAACCACATAACCCATGGGAACATCTCAAGGATTAGATCAAGATTTCTAGATGATCTAGGACTTAACAAAAGAGCTACAAAGGCTCAAGGTTTCCACATCTCAGACCATTAAAATTATGGATTTCTATCAGGACAATCCCATCAGTCCTACAATCCTATAGCTAATTCTTCCCCTAGGTGTCTTGATATCACAATTTACCAAGTACAATGACAATGGTGATCACAACTCCCATCCTATAACCTTCTACTCTAAGTGCTTATTATTGTTAGCTTGGCCACACACAATCATGAGAATATTCCCTATGTCTCTTATGGGAAAGATCCTAGACTAGCACCATGCCTTACCAAGAAGATCCATATCCTCTTTGGAAGACATAATTTTGAGGTTCGTTAACTATTTCAAGTATAGGTTGAAACCTAATACAATCCTTGACCAACTATTGATGCTCAGGCAAGGACACCTTGAGCCTATGCAAAGGTTCATACAATGCTGGAATGATTTTCACAACGAGATTTTGAAACCAATAGCTAAAATTCACCATTAAGCTATATTTAAGGGGGTGGTTAATGACTTCATCAAGCTGAAATTGTACTATTTAGATCCATGGTCACTCATTCAAGCATTCTCCCAAACTAAGAACATAGAGGATTCCATAGAAGCCATCCATGACCCAGCCTATGTAGCATACAAAAATCAACATGCATGAAAGGATAAGGAGAGAGGAAGGAAAAACAATGTAGCAATGGGCACTGTGGTAAAGGAAAATAAAATGACCACACAAGGGCCAAAAATGAACCAAACTAAGGCCCTTGCGAACAACAATAACCAACCCTCAACCTTTGGGGCCTCTACATTGACTACTTCTAGGCCTAATTTTGAATGAAAAGATTGGTTAAAGTATACTAGGCTACTGTTAAAGGAATTAGAACTTCTAGAGAAACTATTAAAGAGTGAAATGATAGTATAAATAAATGACGAAGCCTGTTAAGACCACAAAACCTTGGGAATCAAGTCAAAACTCATCAATTTTCATCACAAGCCTCTCAACTATGTTGAGGATTGCATGCCTACATTGGGCCAACATAGTCAAGAGGTATATGGCTTCTCCAAGACTCAATTAACCACTAGAATTAATAATTCCAATGCCAAAACCTTGGCTAGTAGCACCAATAAATGTAGAAATTAATGAGCATGATTGATTGGTCATGGAAACTTACATGGAATCAAAATTTATGCATGACTATGCTAGCCCAATGTAGCCCTAGTGTAGAATGTTTTGTGGCAAGGTTGACCAGCATCATACCACTCCGAATAGCCCAAAAGTTGGCTTGGAAGCCCAAAACCCTATTCCACTTTATCCAACTACAATTTCACTCTACTTTCATCATGAAAACACCAAATGCCTCATGACTACACTGAAGCCATGCATGACTATCTTAGCCTAGCATAGTCTAGTAGAAAATCCTAAGAAAGCCACTTTTGTTATCCAATTTCATCTCCAAAATGATAAATTCAGTTCTTCCAAGAGCCTACACTACCCAAGGAAGCTGGTAGAGTACTAATTCCAACCCTAAGACCCCAAGAATTTGTCTTGCTATATGACTATGTTGGGGCCTACCTTGACTATGTTGGCCAAATGTAGTCACTAGTGGAAACATCATTTTCAGCTTTTGGAAAGTGAAAGCAAAGACCACACATACCAATCTTCAATCCTAGTCCCCTTTGCTAGCTATGTGGACCATTAAGAGTTTGAAAGTGACCATATTGAACTTAGGAAATTTCCCATTAGTGCTCACTACACTAAGGATTGCATGACTATGCTGGGCCAATGTAGTCACCAGTAGAAACCATCATACTCATAAGACAAAGTGTCAATTTTGCTATGAAGTAGCCCCAAAATGACCTCATCATATGACTAAGCTCCCCTGGCAACCCTATAGCCTCATACTATGGCCCACTAAGGCCTAACACTAGCAAACCCTAACCCTTTTAAACTAATATTAACAATGTTTTACCACATGTATTCCACTCTGACTGATTTGACCTTGTTTCATGGTGTTTTGACTTATTTTGATCTTGTTATGCATTTTTGATGTTTATTACCATTATTTGACCTCATTTAGTTTCTATATAACTTATGTTTCACCATATCCACCTTATTTTTCTATTGTGGCCTCTGTTAGCCTCTGTTAGCCTTTCTATTGGGGTTTGACCATTCTTGACCATCATTTGATACCATGTAACCATGGCCTATCAAGGCCTTAAACTAGCAACATGATCCACTAAGGCCTAAAACTAGCAAAAATGTAACTTTAGTTGACCATGTTTAACCTTATTTTTCATACTTTCATTATGCTTTAACTTGTTTTAACCTTATTTGAACTTTTTTGAATCTTATTTATTTTCACCTACCTCTTATAATGTTGGTTGGCTTTGTTTGCATTTTTTTTGTCATTGAAATAGCATGTGTTTGTATATTTACTAAGATATTTTATATTATTTTGACATTATTTACTTATTTTTACGTATGTGTCACTTAATGTGCTTATGGTTGAGATGTAGGATTGAAGTATGGACACTTGGAAGAAAATTAGTTTACATTTGAGCCTAAGTGGGCCCCATGATGTTGTTGAACTATGTATTGATCATAATTACATAGATCTTGAGCCTGAGAGTCTCGTTGACTACATAGCTTTTGTAGAGAATGCTCTAGAATGGACTAAAAACCTAGTTAAAACCCTTGATCTTGAAGCTAGTTCCATCGCTAAAGACTTTCTAGTTGAGCTTCTATCACAACGCATGGTGGTGAGGAGAAAAAACTAAAACTAAGTTCCTCAGTAGAACCTCAATAGGCTCAAGACACCACCAAGGTCCTACAAGACAACATTAAGGCCTTTTCCTAGTCATATGAAGATATGCCAAGTCTAGACCCACATTTAGTTAAACATAACATCATACTTGATCCTAGCATTAGACCAGTTAAGCAAAAAGTTTGTAAGGTTAGACCTAATTTGGCCCTAGCAGTTCCTAATGAAATCATCAAACTATACCAAGCTGGTTTCATTAGACTTGTTGATTACGTAGAATGGGTATCCAACATAGTGGTAGTCCCTAAGAAAAATGTGAGTATATGGATTTGCATCGATTTTTGAGATTGAGATTAGGTAATCATTAAAAATGATTTTCCTTTGACTAGTGATGAATGATCAGTTGGCTGGGATATCTAACAAAAACTCAATTTTTGGTCAACTAAGATATCAGAGCCTCGATATCTTAGCTTTGATATCTTAGCCTCGATGCCTTGGCTCTGATATCTTGGGTTTGATATTGGATGTTGGATACTTGATATTGCATATCCGATATTGGATCCCATGCTGCATTATTAAATATCTGATATCATGGGATGTGTGTTAGCCTATAAATATAACACTTGGACACATGATTTGAGCATAAGTTAGTCAATAGAGTAGCTAAAGTCTTGCAGTTTTATTTTGTAATCTTACAAAAAAGTTAGTGAGTGCTTGTAGAGTGGATCTAAGTCAATTGTATGGAGTCTTATTTGAGTGGAAATGCACCTAGACACATTCCATGAATGGCAATAAGATTGAGATTGATTCTTATTCATTATAACACTTTAACTTAGATTAGTTTTCCTTCCATGAAATTTACTTTTCATGTACTTACTTAATATTTATGTTTCCATGCATATTAATGAATTGGAAAAATATGTGCAACTAGTTTCAAGCATAAACATGTATTTTCTTGGTAACCCTAGTAGCGTTATTTCTTGGTTCACTTAGTAGCATAACGCTTGGTAATCCTAGTAGTGGATACGTGGGTTCAAGACATGTAGAACAAGTTGAGAATATAAACTCATCACTCGTAGGCTAGTTTAGACTTTACATTCCATTGGTAATTACCTTAATTAATTAATTTCTTCATTACCATTAGGAGTAGCATAAGGCCGAACAACATTAATTATCATATGCCTCACTTTGGACTGAACCATATGTGACAAAGGTACCACTAGTCCAAGAGGGAAGAAAATGAACTACGATCAAGGCATAATGATTTAGATGCATAGCTTGTCCCATCCATGGAATTCAATTGGATCATGTATGAATGCTTGTGATTCATATGGTAGGATGTAGGGGTACCTCATCAATCAACTTCTTAATACTACAGCTAGACATGCCTTATTATCCTTTATGGATGGGTCCTCGAGATACAACCAAATTAGGATTAATCTAGAGCATGAACTTAGTAAAACCTTCATGACCGCTTGAGGTACCTTTTGTTACACCATGATGCCCTTTGGCCTAGAGAACACATGAGCAACATACTAAAGAGTTATGACATATATCTTTAGTGATTATATGTTAGGTTTGCTTAATGATTATGTAGATGATATAGCCATTAAGTCCAAAGTGGTCAATGATCATACACATGCCCTCAACCTTATGTTAAAATGATATCTTAAGTATGAACTTAGGCTTAATCTTAAGAAGTGTGTCTTTAGCATTAAAATTGGTAAGATGCTTGGCTTTGTAGTATCCAAAGCAAGAATATGTGTTGACACTAACAAGGTTAAAACCATATCCAACTTGGCAGCACCTACTAACCTAAGGAGCTTCGAGGATTGCAAGGTACATTACAATTTATTCATAGGTTTAACACTAGGCTTTCAAATAAGTTACAGTCAATGCAACACTTGCTTAAGAAAGGAGTTCACTATGAGTGGATGGCTCAATGCCAAGAAGCCTTTGAAAACCTTAAACAAGAGTTGGCACAACTACTAACAGCCTATCCTTTGCAAGAAAATAAATCTTTTTACATTTACCTTATTATCTTTGATGCTTCTATTGCCTCTCTACTTTGTTAGAAATGAGATGATGGAGTAGAGTTACCCGTATGCTGCCTAAACCATGCATTAGTTTCCCATGAGACCCAATACACTGAAGTAGAGAAGTATTGTCTAGCCTTAGTCTTCTCATTGAAGAAGTGATGACATTACCTCTTTAGGAGCCAGGTCAATGTCATTTGCAAAGACAATGTACTTAGAGCCATAATGATCAATATCTATGAAAGTAGTCATATAGCCCATTAGAAAGCCATAACAGTAGAATTTGACCTTCATTACATTTCCCAAGCCTCAACAAAAGGTCATGCTATAGACACATGACTCGTTGCTTCACTAGTTGATAACCATGCAACCATTAACCTTGAATTCCCTGATGAACATGTCAACATCATTAGCTAAGTGCCCAAGGGCTATGAGGCTATCATGCACTTTGACAAAGCTTCAATTGCCCATGGTGCTAGTGATGCTACCATCATAACATTCCCATTTGGTGAAATCCAAACCATTTCTTATTATTTCAAATTTTCATGTACTAATAATGTAGTGGAGTATGAGGGTTTGATTAGGGGGATGATGATAGCTCGTGACCTAGGAATAAAATGATTAATGATCAAAGATGATTCACAACTTATGATCAACCAAGTAATTGAAGTTTATGCCTACAAAGTTAAACATTTGTGACCTTACTGTGACTTAGGAAGGAAACTACTACAACAATTTATAGACATTGATATCCAGCTTGTATCCCAAAATGAGAACATCATAGCCAATGCCATTACAACTTTAGCTCTCAGTGTGATACCAAATGTGTTTTGCAAGTTACCTTCCTTAACTATGAACTATGCTATTTCCATCATGCAAGACGTTGAAGACAAATTTGTAGTTGTAGTTCATGCTACTCTTGTAAAGGAGTGGTATGATGATATCAAGTTTTACCTTATGCATGGTGAACCTTCATAAGGCTTGACTACTACTCAAAAGGATGTTGTACGTAAAAATTCAAAATAGTATCTCATTGTAGGAGATAACACATTATGTCAATGATCCTATGATGGCATATTGTTAGTTGATTTGGTAAAATTGAAGCCCTCACAGTCCTAGAGTAGGTCCACAAAGGTGTATGTGGGGAACATATAGGACCTAGAGCCATGACCTCTAAAATTAGGTAGCTAGGCTATTATTGGCTCTATATGAAAAACAACTACTTGCAGAAGGTTAAAACTTATGACATTTGCTAATAGCATAACAACCTGATACATGTACTACCAACTGAGTTACACATCACATAGATAATCTGGTTGTTTCAATGGTGGGGGTTGGATCTCATTAAACCTATAATGCTTAAGTCTTCCTTAGGGCATAACTTTATGATCACTACAACTGAATACTTTATGGAATGGGTTGAAGCTATTCTCCTAAGGAAGAAAAAATCTCAAAAAGTTTGTAGTTTTATACTTAATAGCATAGTATCCCATTTTGGTATAACTATGACCATAGTCATAGATAATGAAACAAAATTTAGTAGCCAAGTGATGGGACACGATATCATATGGGCTGCGATATCACGTATGCGATATCGTAGTCCACCACAATGTCTATAAATAAGAAGTGGCTCTCGCTTCTTTAGTAATCATAGTTTAGATTGTAGCTAAACTCTGGCAGTTTGATCCCTCCAGAGATAGATTATTTTCCCATGTATGCCTGTAGTGTGGTGAATGTAATTGTACGACATTCTTTATTTGAGTGTGACATACTGGACATGTACATGATTGGAAATAAAGATAAATATTACTTCATCATTGCAACATTCACTTTGTTTATTTATTTATTCATTATTTACTACTTTCTCTCTAACCCTTACCTCCTAGTAACGTGGAATGAGTAC
>MNCI01032607.1:438923-475111 GCA_015680685.1 Gnetum montanum | reverse complement strand
ATTATCTCAGGAGTAGCATAGAATTAGGAACACATCATACACCTCACACTGGACTAAACCATACGTGACAAATATACAATACTAGTCCAAGTGGGAAGACAATGAACTGCGACCTAAGGTTAACTGTCTAGGTGCCACAACTAGTCCGTCTACGGAGTTCGACTGGATCACACGTGAGAATGCTCGTATTCGTATGGTTGAGCATATGGGTACCTCTGCCGCTCATCAACAAGTGTTCATGCATGATCTGGTAGAATTCTGTGGATGGGACAAGTTGTGGCAATTAGATATTATGCCTTGATTACAGTTTGTTATCTTCCCACTTGGACTAGTGGTAACTTTATCATGTATGGTTTAGTCCAGAGTGAGGCATATGATAATTGATGTTGTTTGGCCCTAAGCTACTTCTAGTGATAAGAGAGAAAGTAATTATTTAAACTAATTAACAATGAAAAATAAAGTCTAAACTAGCCTAAGTGCAATGAGCATCCATTCCTAACCATTTGTACATACCTGGGACTTCATGTAACTACTGTTAGGATAACCAAGAGTATTGTTACTGGGCATACCAAACAATACACTGCTAGGTTACCAAGTAATTACACTTAAGTTCTTGTGATTAGTTGTAATAATTTCACTTAATGATAGGAATAGTAAAGGACAATAAATGATAACATTAACTAAGTAATAGTAAACATTTAAGCTATTAAAAGTAATACTAAGTCTAAGTGGATGTTGCAATGATGAAAGTAATCTAGGTCTTTATTATCAATCATGTAACATGTCCAAGTACATCACACTTAAATAAGGATGTCATACAATCACTTAACATCACACTGTGGGCATGCACTATAAAAAAAAACTTCTCTATGTTTACTTCTAAAATCTATCAAAAAACTATCCCTCAACCATGCACCCAAGTGTGGTATTTATAGGCTAGCATAGAAGAGGTGATATCGGATGCCCAACATTAGAGGTTGTGCCTCGATATTGAATACATGACATCGTAGCCTCGATATTGGGTACCTGATATCACGGCCCTACAAAATATGATAAGAAATTGGTTAGATGATAAGGGAAGATTTAAGTTTAACATTTATGCACTTGAAAGGTTTAATGTAATGTAGTTGTATCAAACAAGTAGAAGTTGTCAAAGTGAGGCAAGTGGGTCCTCTCCAAAGTAGGCTTCAGCATTAATGCCCTTGTATAAACACACCTAAAAATTTCTATAGGCTTCAAAGGGGTTGAATGCAACACATACCTATTGAAGAAAACACACATGCTAAAACCACCAATTTGAGGAAATAATGTTATGTTACACAAAATCACAAGTTATGATCATACGAACAACGAGATGAGATGGATTTCAGAAAGGATTGTAGAAATTGGGACATGAGATGTCTATTAATAGGCATAATGAATTTGTGTATGTTATTACTGGTTAAGGTAATCATTAGCCCTTCTTTCCAAGATTCAAGCCAAGTTCATGCCATGTTCTAATGACATTGCATTGTTTCATCTCTTTGATTAACAACCATAAGAGTATCACCATTGCAAGGAGTAACATCACTTTGCATTTTGTCCAAGGGAGGAATTTTTTCATGGCACCTTTTTTTAAAACAATTTTGAGAACCTACCAACATTAAGGCATGGGTAACATGTCTTTCCAGTGGAAACCTCAAAAATTTATTCAGCACCCTTTTATTTTATTTTCATTTGTGTCAACCTTACTAGAGGACTACCTTTAAGCATGGGTAACATGTCTTTCTAGTGACATGGTAAGGTAGCACTTATTTACTCTTACTTCCATTTGTCATTAGATCTACAAAGATATAATTACAACCTTAGCAACATGATAGGATATATAGAAGTGGTCAAAGAGATTTCAAAAATTCCCTTGATGTCACACCCTTCACATTCCCACTTGGTTCTCCAGTTTTCTATCTAGGCACCAAAACTACGAATTTATTCTTAGTTTAGGGATGGAAGAAGAATATCATTATGACCATTGTAAGAACCTCTTATTACTAGGATGGATGGATGAATGATGTGGTCTCACTATCCAGATAATCAATCTCTCATAACTTGACAACATAGAAAAAACCTCACCTCAATGGGCTACATGAGATCATTTTATTCACAAGCGAGATTATTGACAAAGGAAATGTAAACAACATGGGGAAAAATTTGGAAAGAATAGGAAAAATTTGTATCAAGAAATAAGAAAAATGATAAAAAATTTTAAAACAAAAAGATGAAAATTACCCATTAATTTTGAAGTTTAGGATGGGGCATCTCCCCACAACTAAGTGTTTGACCATGAAAAGAATTAATAAGTGGCTAGGAAGGCTTCATGCATTTATGAAACAACATTAATCATTCATTTTCAAGCCATTTGGTGTCTCTTGGTTTAGTGATGGCTATGTAGAAAATTTTTTGTGCACACACTTGGTTGTTAAATGTACAGTGGACCAGAGTATGAGTTGTGTAAACTATATGGATGTCTGGCCCACAACTACATCCTTGATCATGATTAGGTATGCATGGATTTGTTTGTCTTTCCACACTGCTAGATTCATTGCTTCTATTAGGTGTTGGAGTAATGATGGATGTTGGCCTTTTCTTAGGATTGAAGGACATTGGTTGTGAAAGGAAGGGTGTTTTACTAGGTTGGCATTGTATTGGTCTAGATGAGTTAGTAGGTCCATGAGTGTTGTGCTTACATGTGGAAGTCATCCTAAAGAAAGGGTTTTTTCAAAATTTTGGTGAGGACCTATTGGCATTATAATTTTCATGTATGTTCATAGCACAATTGACATTCTTTCATTGGTGGTATGGTGCTAAACCTTGTTGTGTTACTGGCGGTGACATGTGATGGAGTGGAGTATGAGAATATGAAGGATATGATGGAGGATGAGAGGTGTGAGATGGTGATCTATCAAAAGATATCATAGCACGATGATATTTGGGAGAGTGGTAGTAGTAATTTGAAGTAGAGGAAGTAGAACTAGTTAGAGAAATAGGTTGTTGAACATAATACCCATACAAGTTTAGGCGATAGTAAGGGTAGGGCTAGTTTGATGATGGCCTTCCCCACGATTGTGGGTTTTGCCACTACAGTTGATAGTAGTGTTGAGGTTGATAAGAAGTCCCACTAGGATAGTACAATTGGTTGTAGGACTATTTATAATACATTGTGAAAAAGGTAATTTCCTAGGCATTTGCCTTTGTACAAACTTGGGATTTAATGCAAAAGCCTAATACTCATGTAGATATAACATGACTAGGTAATAGCCCTTCGGATGGTCATATATGCAAATGTGAGATCCATTATCTAATTTTGTGGTTGAGTCTGTAGCCTCTTCTTCTATAGCCATTTTCCCTTTTTGCTGATAAGTGTTCTTACTTGTTTCTTGGTTCTTTTTCCTCTTTTCATTGTGATCATTTGATTCATTTGGTGCTACTCTCTTCTCTATGGTATCTACGCATGTTGTAACTTTTTCGTTTATCCATTTCAACATCTTATCTAGCCTTTCCTGAAGTTTAGCAAGAGATTGTTGTAGTGTCAAGCTTTGTGGTGAAATCACCTCATCAAGAGTTGCCTCTTTTTTCTTTTCATAGATATGGACCTTTTCTTTAGGGGTTGGGTCCTAGTGATATTTCTCAACATTCTCACATTTACATAACTCTCCTTCTTCTTTTTCCACTTGCTTGATTAGCTCTTAGACCTGATGGGTTCCTAGTTCATATAATTGACCTTGAGCATACATCCCAAGGCTCTCTGCCATTTCATTATGAAGCCCATATATGATGTGGAAAAGTTGCTCTTCTTGAGAGAAACCATGACCTAGGCATCTATTCAATAGAGAATAGTATCTATCTAGGGACATATCCAAAGGTTCATGTTCTTTTTTTCATTCTTGGATTTGTTTCCTTATGTTGGATACCCTTGTATAGGTTTGGTATTTTTCATTGAAGAGTTCCAGCATTTTGGACCATTGATGGATTAAAATGGGTTTCAACAATCTATATCACACTTTGGCTTTGGCTATTAGTGTCCTAGGAGAGAGCTTAAGCTTTTGCCACCCACTTTCAATGTTTTGTAAGGTGCATGCATCATGTAAGGCTTGCAAATGATGTTGTGGATTAGAATCATAGCCTCCCACAAAGGTAGGAATATTGTTCATATCAAGCCTTTTGATGCGACTTCCCTTGCCATGATTGGTGGGTATTTTAACCACCTCTATGATCTACATCATGCTCTTAGTGGAAAAAAATGGTTCATCATCATCAGACATGTCAGGATGTATGATGATTTCATCTATGTTCATGTTGATATCTTTGGTTGCTATTTCTATCCTTATTTTGACCGCATAGTGAAGCTCTATTTTTGTATCTATGTTAATCTTTGTTAGAACTAGACAATGAAGAGAAAGAGGAAGATGAGGAACTAGGAGAGTCACCATGGCTTCTATAGTATTCCCCATGATCCCTTGCTTTATTGTTTCTAGGTTTCAAGGAGGTCTTAGGCCTTAAAACCCCCCTATTCTAGGAGTTACTTTGTCTCCCCTACGATTGTTTTCCTTAGGTGAATGTAGTCTTTGAGTGCTGTTAGGGTGTTCATGAACATATGGAACCTCTACATGAGGTTGGTTAGTTCAATTTTCTTTATCATATATCTCATTAGATCTCCAATGAATGTTCTCTACATACAATGCATTATTACTTCCTAGTGAAAGAGACATTTTTGTTGGTTTATGATGTGTGTGACTTAATATTTTATGAAAGGTAGTTCGTGAATGCATTTACAATGATCATGTATAATATAACAAATCTAGATAACTAACACCATCCTCAACAATGGTGCTAAAATGATGAGCAACGAAGTACCCATATGCCCAACCTTACGAATCACAAATGTTCACACATGATCTAGTCAAATTCCATGGATGGCACAAGTTGTGGCATCTAAATCATTGTGCCTTGATCGCAATTTTCTATCTTCCTGCTTGGACTAGTGGTTACTTTGTCACATATGGTTTAGTCCAGAGTGAGGAATATGATAATTGATGTTGTTTGGCCCTAAGATACTTCTAGTGATAAGAAAGAAAGTAATTATTTAAACTAATTAATAATGGAAAGTAAAGTCTAAAGTGGCCTAAGTGTAATGAGCATCCATTCCTAACTATTCATACATGCCTTAGACTTCATGTAACTATTGGTAGGATTACCAAGCATATTGTTACTGGGTGTACCAAATGATACACTATTGGGTAACCAAGTAATTACACCTAAGTGCTTGTGATTAGTGGTACTCATTCTGCTTAATGATAGGAAGAATGAAGAACAATAAATGATAACATTAACCGAGGAAAATAATAAACATTTAATAAATTAAAAGTAATAATAAATCTAAGTGGATACTCTAATAACAAAAGTAATCTCAATCTTTATTATTGATCATGTAACATGTCTAAGTATGTCACACTTGAATAAGGATGTCGTACAATCACTTAACATCACACTACAAGTATGCACTAGAAAACAAAACTTCTCTATGTCTACTTCTAAAATCTATCAAAAAACTATCCTCCAATCATGCACCCAAGTTTGGTATTTGTAGGCTAGCATAGAAGAGGTGATATCAAATGCTCAACATCAAAGGTTATGCCCTGATATCAAATACTCAACATCACGGCCCTACAAAATATGACTCATCAAGGTTTCTGTAATTATATTTTAAAAGTCTACATATACATAATAACATACTATTAGACTCTTATATAGTCATTTTTTTAGTTATTTATTGAACTTACAAGACTTTAATAACAAAATACATCAATGATATTTGTAAATGTTACATGAGAGATAATATAACCACACAATGTTTGCTTTCAAAAAAACTTTAAATTTATGTAATGTAACTTCTAAATGATCTTGTAACAAGTTGAAGAATTCTATTATAAATAAAAGAGATATATGTTGATAGTATACTAATTTAAAAATGCATAATAAAATTAGATACAAAATTCAATAAAATAATATAGGTAGAAACCCTTTATTACTTAGATGAAGATACTTTTAAATTAGATGTTATTTTTTCAATGTTAGCAAATTTCTTAATTTTTTCTTCTATGAGTTGTGGTTCTATCATTTAATGGGCATTATATTATTGCTCTTCCCCTTCTCTAAATTTTGATGTAGTAACATAAATTTCAAACTCAAATAGTTTCCAAGCAACATTGTTAAGCTTTTCTTGAAAGCTTTTAAGATCATTTTCCTAGAGAATATGCATAACTTTAATATATAGTTTTTAGTTAAATTCTCTTAAGTAATTAATACATGTACCTATTTTAATTTTAATTCATTAATTTCATGTCCAAATAATAGTTTAGCATTCTCATTATATACTATCATCCAAGGTTGTGTTGTATCATCAACTACCTTCACATAGCAGAAGATGGAGGATGAATTGAACCTATGAAATCTAGCCCCCATTTCTAGAAGGGCCATATGATTTCTAAATTCCTAAGCTTTTGAGTTGGAACATAGATAAGTGGAGCATGACACTGACTTATATCATAAGTTTTAACTATCATATGTACATTCCAATGTAACACAATGTTTAATGAAGATCTAAAATTAAATCATAAATGAAAATCACATACTTTATCTAACATTAAACATGAAAAATTTTATGATTCCTAATGTCCTCCTTACATTTCCAAGTTATCATACTTAATATCATCTAATGACTATTCATAACGTTTTCAATTAAATACTAAGTTTACAATAGAAGTGATGGTATTCTAAGAGATTATTGTGCCTTGAATGGCAATTTTTAGTCTTGTCTATTATATGTTATGAGTTTTTCTCATATCAGTAATTACCTTAATTTCTAGCTCTTATACGATTTATTATACCTATATGAAATACATGTAAGAAAAAGCTTGTACTTTTCAACTAGATATTCATAACTCTTGAGCCTCTTGCAATAGATCACAGATAACATGAGGCTAAGGCTACATCCATTAGATTAGTTGAATTTGATTTATCAAACATGAAAACTTTCATGATTTCTAATGGCTTAGGTTTTCAACTCATTATACTTAACCATCATCTAATGACTATTCATAAATTTTCAAATTAAATACTAAGAGGTTATTATGTCTTAGGTGTTAATTTTTAGTTTTAATTATTATATGTTATGGTTTTTTAATATTTCATTAATAAGCTACAGAGAGTGTGAGCCAATGCTACTCATAGCTTCTTGTAGTTCATGTACTAAAGTCTTCCAGAAGGTATCATGCCTTCTAGTATATGTAAAATTCAAGCATTTTTTACCTTCTAGAAGGTTAGACCATCTTTTAGTTGGAATTAAGAAAAATTCATATTTTATCTACAATTATTAAAAGCAACTAATCTCCACCTATTTTAAATTTTAGTTTTTACTCATCTCTTTAGTGAATTCACATTTTATTTATTTCTTATGAAGGCATTGAAATTTCATCAAGCTAGCCAGAAGGTTAAGAATTTATGATGGTGAAACTATATGTAATTGAGAGCATGATACTCAATTTTTATTTTCATATGGCATAGATCACTTGCCATATTCCTATTCTTACATCCCTCACATCTCACTTTTCTCATTGAATGTTATATGCTATAAGCCTACAGTGTCTGCATTATCCTAAATCCCTTTTCTAAAATAAGTTTATTAAATTATTTTTCTTTTAAACTTTTTCTTGTCAACAATTCCCTATTCAAATTTTTTAAAAGATTTGTGATATGAGTGCTATCTCAAGACTTATGAATGCAACTATTGTAATCGCAACTCTCAATAATAGTTCCTTTTAAGGCGATTCAAGGTAACTATGCTCAATTGCTACTTCCATTATTTCTACTTTTTATGAACATTTATTTCAGTGTTGTGTTGTAATTCCATCACAAAGCACCATAGCTCCCTAACAAGCATCCAAAAGAAAGAGTGTATAAATAATATGGTGAATCAAGAATGACTAAATTTCAACCCAAGCTATGGTAGAGGTATTGAAAAAAACAATAAAATCAATTACCAAACTTTCAGTTTAAATGACAAATATGAGGCCATTCTTGTGGTAACCATTACAAATCGTTGGTTTTCCCGTAACGGTCTTTTCAAAATAGAAGGAAAATACAAAAAGATGTCTTTGTCTAGGCAAGAAATTTTTTTGAAATATCAATTTTGGGAAGCCATCTTTGTCTAATGAAACATCTTTCCAAAATTAACTTGCATTCTGATGAGTGGCGAGGTACCTCTACACTCAACCATACGAATATAAGCATTTCATGCATGATCCAATTGAACTCTGTAGAAAGACAAGTTGTGGTATCTAGATAGTTATTCTTGGGTCATAGTTTGTTGTCTTCCCATATGGACTAGTGTTAACTTTGTCACATATGGTTTAGTCTAGAGTGAGGTGTATGATGTGTTCCTATACTAATGCTACTCCTAGAGATAATGGAAAATAATATTAACTAAGCTAAGAGAGAGGGGGTGAAAGAGAATCTAAGCTAGCCTAAGTGCAATGGGCATCTGTTCCTTAATCATTCGTACACATCTTGGACCTCGTGTATGACTACCACTGGGATTACCAAGCGCATGGCCTAAGTACGCTACTGGGTTACCAAGTGGTCACACTTGAATGCTCGTGATTAAGTCGTACTCATTCCGCGTTACTAGGAGATAAGGGTGAGAGGTATTAACTACAAAAGTAGTAAATAATAATTAAATAAATAAATAATTAAACTAAGTGAATGTTGCAATGATGAAGTAATCTCCATCTTTATTATCAGTCATGTGCATGTCCAAGTACATCATACTCAAATAAGGATGTTGTACAATTACAATCACCACACTGCGGGCATACACTGGGAGAGAAGGGTTGAGAGAAAAACTAATGTAAAAAGAAACTTAAACTTAACAACTCTAACAGCTAATGCCTATCAAATATGTCTACCTCTTATTTATAGATGAGGAGACACACTGTGATATCGCATACGCAATATCGTGTCTAGGCTATGATATCGCGTACACAATATCGCGGTCAACCAAAATGATAACTCATCATACCCCCATGACTGAATGAAAACTCATCCTCGAGTTATAGTGAGAACAAGCTCCATTGATTACACAATGGATAAGTATGGGATTATTGAATGGTGAGAATGGGTTCATGCCACAATGTGGAATTAGAACAAAATTGAGACACAAGACAAAGAATGTGAGAGAGAATCCTATAGCTACAAAAATTGATGGAACTCATATAGTTCCTAGTGGTGGTGGCTTCTTCATACGTGCCTTTTCCTTGTCTTGTGATCCAGGCCTTGGGGCTTGTTGGCGTTGAAGTATGGCCTGGAGTTTCTCCTCTTTGGTTTGGGGATCTTATGTCGTCCATGCTAATGTTCTAATGTTTGATGGAGTCAGCACCTCCTATGGGTAGGGTAGTTGCAGAAACATTTTATTTGCCTTGACATACCAAGCCACAAACACCCGTCATTCCTCCTTGTAGACTTTGTCTTTGTCTCTGTATTCTTTGAAATCTGCAAGCCATCGAGCCAAATCCGTTGCGACACCTTTTTTTTCCCTGCTAGCTTGCTTTAGCTGCCTCAAGTTTAGAATTTGCAATCTCCAATTATTGCAATATCTTCTTGCGTTCTGCAAATTCTGTTTCATATTTGCTATAGGTGGTGGCTACCTATTGCTCGAGTTTTATTCTCGGGCGCCCTACTATTAACATGGCAAGGTTGGCATATTGTAGGTTTTCCAACTCTATGTATTCTATAAGGTCTTGGATCTGCAGGTCCCAGTTCTTAACTTTCGCCTAGTGGGAAAATGCATATGTGTCTAATATGGTCCGCCAGTCAATGTGTTGAGCACTAATAGCATTGATGTGGGCCTTGGCCACATGGATCTCCTTCTCAATGATCTGTTTGTACATCCCCACCTAGTCTTGGAAGTGCTCCTTTATCTTTTCATGCCATTTAGCCACGTTCTACCATGCGCATATTTCAATAGCCATCTTTTGGTGGATGGCATGTACTTCCTCCATTGAGAGGATTCGATTCTCCCTGGCTAAATGGTTCATATCCTGGTTGACCCAGATGAGTTGTTCTCATAACTGCTAAAAATGTTCTTTGAGAACATTCTTTTGCTTTTTCATAGAGGTCAACCGAAGGTTTTCAACAACAAGCTACTTGTTTTCCTCCTATAAGGCCTTAAGTGCCTTGGTATGTGCATAAGTTTGTGCTTGCACTACAGAGGCATCCCAAATAGCCTTCTCTTGTTCTTCTGCCACCTTCTTGTTCTCCATCAGTAGTTTGTCCAGTTTCTTAGTTTTGAAAGCATCCAGCTGGTCCGTGGAAACCAATTGCAAAGGATCCCATTGTGTTGCTTATAGGACCACAAGCCTTTCTTGTAATTTTTGCACTCTACTTCAGTGTGCTCAGCCCTCATCTCTGTCAAGACCAGCTTCCCCTTGGTGGAAATAAGGTCTGATTGAATTGCCGTAACATCTTAAGGGATGTCAAATAAGGACGTCATTACTTGTCCTGTTTGTAGCAATTGATCAAGTACATCCTCATGTTCCATAGGAGTCACTAAGGTTCTGGCCAAAGTTTGAGCATCCTGTGCTCCCGTGAGATTTTCTAATGGCACAACAGGTACATTGAATGATTTTTTAATGTGGTTTGTGACAACTTTTGCGGCTCCCACTGCATCTTGGTGTTGCATGACCATCACTGTGGCCCCTTCACCAGTTTCTAATTTCACTTGGAAAGATGCAGCATTCCTTGAGATCTGTTGTGACCAAGTGCTCTTCCTTCCTCCTGTATGGATGGATACTTCTCCTCTTGCATGATCCAAAGAAACCATGGGCTGTATGGCATCGTCGATGACGTGAAATAGATTTGCATCATCACGACTTCCTCAATTGACTGTCTTAGCGATGGCCCTGAAATGACTCATCAACAGTCTGTAATCTTGTAGCGGCAGTGGCTAATTTTGGCCCGTGCTAGGCCCTACTTCTTGTTGTTGGCTAGGCCCCATACTTGGAAGTTGGCTAGGTCCTGCAAGTTGAGTTGCAGTTGGCTCTGCCATCTATTCTTTTTCTTGTTTCTGTTCCAACGTCTCACCAGTGATTTTCCTTGCGGATGGTGGCTTTAACAATTTAGCATATGAAGCATTTTGGGCTTTTCAGAGGACATCATTAGTGTATCCTCTGATACCAGCACATCGGTATAGCTTCCTGATAAGGCAATGGAAGGGTAACGACATCTTCCCCATCTTCCATTCTTCGAACCGCCTCAAGATCTTTGTAAAGTATAGATGAGGCAGATTAACATTAACCTTTCCCATCAATATTGTACATTCCCTTGATAAATATGTTAAAATCCTTTTTAAGCCCTTCGTGGGGAAGAAGTGATATGTTCCAATTTTGAAATAGATCCTTTCTTCCGTCGTCAACTCTCCAAACGTCTTATCCTTGCAATATGCCTTTTCCAACCAAACTCGTCATGCATTAAGGTCTAAACAGGTAGATAACTGAGCAATCTTTGGCCCTGTATTCAGAAGGTTTAATACTTCCGAAATGTCCTGAATAGAGAATCGAATGTCACACCACAAATGTTCACCGTGGTGCCTTGTTCTCTATTTTGCCAAAATTGGTATGTTTCCCCTAGGTACTAGGCGTTACTTCCAAGAGGATAGGTTATAAGGAGGAACCTTTGAGGTGGTCCTTAACAACCTGAGGAGCAAACTCTACGAATGGTTCAAAATTTAATTCCACAATCACCACATTGAATGTGGATCTTTCATGGATAGCTTGAAGATAATCTTGGGACAACATGAGATGTTGTCCCTATTTAGGTGCTGCAGTAGCTCCTCCTTCTGCCTACCTTGATTGTATAGTAGCAGGGTCTTCTTGGTGAATGCTAAATGATTGTTCTTCCTGCTCTACATGTTGTTTAGTAGAAATTTGTCCTTCGCCTCTCCTAGGTCGTTTGCTTCCACCTTGAGCAGGACCTTCCTGTTGTCCACATTTTGGGACCATCTGCAATCACATGGGGCCAATCATTAGTAAGGTTGTTTCCGAAATTAAGTTATATCTTACTGCTTACCTTAATGAGTGAAGTTTCTAGAAAGATTATAATAATAAGCCCTTTTTACTTAGGTGGTCTCCCATTCTAGTTTACTAAGGGGATGAAATTATTTTTGGCACAATTATCCTTAATGTTATAACTAATTACCATTGATAATGTCCTTGGGGCAATGACAAATTCCAAAAAAGTTATGTGCTATTCCGCGTATACCCCTCCCCCACAACTAAGCTGAACACTCACCTCCAACGACCGAGGTATAGGTATGAAAGCTAGGGACGTGCAATCGTAGAGAGAAATTCAAAAAACTTCCCCGCGTAAATAGTTGAAAATGAGAGTAAGTGATAGTTTTATGTGATGCGATATCCCAATCACGAATCTGCCACAGCACAGCACAGCACAGCTGAAAGCAATCGTAGAGAGAAATTCGAAAAACTCCCTTGCATGAATAGTTGAAAATGAGAGTAAGTGGTAGTTTTATGTGACGCCATATCCCAATCCCAAATCTGCCACAGCACAGCAAAGCAAAGCTTAAAGCACCACAGAAATCCACGATTCTGCGTGGGGAATGGGGAAAATCCTCGGGGATTTTGTGGGGACTGAGTGAAAAAAAATTTCAAGAAACTCACAGGAAGGAAGCAGCAAGGGAAAATAATAGATATATTTCTTCCCAACGAAGGAAGGAAGGAAGCAAGCTTCTTGTTGCCGATTATGGGATTGAAGGACTGCAGGAGAGTTTTGTGTGTTATTGTGGTGGGTGCAAGAGATAAAAAAGATCTTCCGACAGATTTCCCACCCATAAACTCGCTGATTTTCACCCCCCGAAATATCTGCCCCACCCCCGATTTCGGCCCTGAAAAACTTTGCTTCACAGTTGGTGATTCTCCGCGTCCTTGATTCTCCATGTTTTTTGGTGAGAGCTCAACAACAACAACAAATACCCCCACCAGCAAGCAACAGTGGCCTCCTTCCTGTGAAGAAAAGAGGACCACAGAACATTGTTATTACTTCATCTTTGGAGCAGAGAAAGTTGCAGAGAAGAAGGAAGGAAAGCATAGGGGAAGAAATTTGCTAAGAAGGAAAAAACAGGGAAGGATAAGTGGAGAAATTTGCAGTGAAAAAAGGAACAGGGAAGGAAAGGAGAGAGAAATTTGGAGGAGGACGAGGAATTGTGTTAGGTGTTTGCTGCCATTATGGGAATAAATGGAGGAGTTTTGGTTCAGAAGCCTGAAATTGGAAATGGGGTATCTGCTGAAGAAGTTTTGGATGGACCTTTGACTTCTCAGTTTCATGTTCTTGCCGTGGATGACAGCGTCGTGGATCGTAAGATTATCGAAAAATTGTTCAGGAGTTCTGCATATAAAGGTAACTTGCAACTTGCATCTTCTGAGTAAAGAACCAATTAGGAGCGGCCTCTTTCTTATATCTGTTTTCCCCTGCAACTGCCTCGGCCAATGTATTTTTGGTATTGGTTTCAAGCGCTTGTTCTAAGGTAGTTATGTTCAATGTTTTGTGAGCCTTGAAAGTTTACAAATTCCGATTATTTTTGGCTGCTACATTATAGTCTCATTTGCCGTGATATTAGTAGAATTTAGTACCCACTAGTTTCATGAGAGTTCTTTTTTTTTTTTCAAATTTTTCTTTTTCCACCTCGTCCTCTTTTAAGTTCTCTTGTTCGTCCTTAGCGGTGGGAAATCCATATATGAAAATGAAACTGAAAACTTGTCTCGCTAGAAAAGGATCTTAAGGAGTAGCGAGAGAGAAGCAATTTGGTTATGCCTTGTTTTTTCTAATTTTTTTCTTGGTTTTCGAGTTTATGCTAGATTTTGATTTTAACACGGTGTATTCTGTTCGATTGATTTCTGCAGTGACAACAGTTGATAGCGGACAAAGAGCTCTCAAATTTCTGGGCTTGGACAAAGAACAAAGTTCTGTAGCCATGGAGGTAATAATTGTACTGCAGAATTGCAGCTTAAAAAGGTCTGATTTTTAATAGCGATTTCAAAAAAATTGAAGTTAATGTAACTGTTTTGCTTGCAGAACATCAAAGTTGACATGATCATAACGGATTACTGTATGCCCGGAATGACAGGCTACGACTTGTTGAAGAAGATCAAGGTTTTTTCTTTTCTTTTTTTTGCAATTTCCTGCCCATTTCTGTTAATGAATCCACAAACTAAATGGGTGGAATTCTAAAATGTCTTTAAAAAAATACAGGGATCGGAAACATTTAAAGAGATTCCTGTTGTGATCATGTCATCGGAGAATATCATGGACCGTATCAACAGGTAACATTCAGAACCAATACATTCAAAAGATTTAAAATCAACTCATTTAGAAATTCAAACATTATTAATGAGATGATTTTTTTTTTCAAACACTGATTTAAGAACCCTGCACACAGGTGTTTGGAAGAAGGAGCAGAAGAATTCCTGTTGAAACCAGTGAAGCTATCAGATGTGAAAAGATTGAAAGAACACATAGTGAAAGGCCCGTCAAAAGATCAGAGAGATGAGAATAAAGAGGAAAAACAGCCTGTTTCCTCAAAGAGGAAATCCATGTCAGATGAGAATAAAGAGGAGGAAAAATAGCCTGTTTCCTCAAAGAAGAAATCCATGTCAGATGAGAATGACATGCCCACACAGTCATCAAAAAGAAGACCCAGGATGGGAGAACTGAGTGTTGCTTAGGTAGATGCATTGGCATTCACATTCATGCCTCTGTATTGTTTTTCTGTTCATACACCAATTTTGATAGACATGGGGCAAATCATGAAGAAATTCTCAATGATGTTTCAGGGAATCATGAATAATTGAAGGATGATGTGTAGGTAAAATAAACGGTTTATTTTCTGTGCGGAATGTTCTAACGGCTCCTTCGTTAGGAGGGGAAGAGGTGTATTTTTAATTCTTAAATTGCATCAGTTTTATTTTAATTTGAATGATAAGATTTGCCAGTTAACGATGCCAAGGATGTTGCAGTTCAACTGGCTCTCAACTGGTCACCGTCGATGCATTTATTGTTAACCGGCGGTACGGTAGGATGCGATTGTTAAGTCAACGGTAGCATATGTTCGAACTGGCCGTAACCTGTTCCAAATCGCTTAGTTGAATGAATAAAATTGAGAACTTTGAAAACTTCATCAAGTAACTTTGGAACTTCTCAATTAAGACTTTTTAACATTTGATTAGCATCTTATTGTTAAAGTAAACTTAATTAGTATTGGCAACATAGTTTAATTGTTAAGCTTATTACAATATAAGGGCCAATGAGAAGTGGTTTACCTAGTAGATTCCAAGTTTAAATTACATGAAGTTCAATCTATTCTAGCCTATGCGATAAGTGGTACACTGCTAGGGTTGCCACATGTTAACAAGTTTATGACCCAAAGTTAATTGCACTTATTCTACATAATTAATGTGAGATAATAATGTAAATAACTATGTGAGCGCATAGAAAAATAAACATCAAGCTAAGTTGCATAGAATTAGAGTGCATTGGAAGTAAAATTTATGTGTCAAATGTGTTACAATAAAATGGAATAGTCTTGATTTTTATCATCAATTATGCAATGTGTCTAGGTAAATAGCACTTGTGAAAAAGACTTTGTTCAACTATTTTATGCTACATTGCGTGCACTCATTGATAAAATTCTAACATCTATAGAATTATACTACAAGAGTTTACCTATGATATCAACAAGGTATCATAAATATGATTAGTGTATGCATTTATATAGGCATTTATTACTTTTGCATCAATGCAATAGATCATATGTTGATGTAACTATATCAATGTTGCCATAGTCACCAAAATAGATTATTCATCATACTCCCACAACTAACTTAAAACTCCTCCTTAGGTAACAAAATTGCGACATAGTTTGTCTACAAAATGTGGGAGTGATGCTACTAACTTACTTACTTGAGTCTTGGGTAGTAGGGAGCCAACCTGGAAACCAGGGGGTATGGAAGAAAACCTTATTTATGACCTAAATTAGCCAAATGACCTACTCTAGTGACCCCTAGACCTTTCTAGGACCCTTTGGAGCTTCCAAATGCCTCAAAATTAGTCAAAAATGGCACAAAACTACCATCCCCATCATCCACATCGGGGCCATCATGCCTAATGTGGAAGAAAAGGGGGTTGGTTGCATGAGGCACCTAGGAGCCTCCAAAGGAGATTTTGACACCAAATCTCAACCATCGACATTGACAATCCTAGAGGCCAACATGCATGGTTGATTTGCTATTAAAATAGCCTAGATCTTACATTTCCCTCTCATTCATGTTGGGGCCATCATGCCTAGTGTGGAAGAAAGGGGGGTTGATTACATGAGGCACCTCGATTGCTTCTCCCTTGGTTGGGATGGCCCTTCACCTTGTGGTCCTCTCTTTGATAAGATTTGTGATCATGATCATAATCAAGGATTAGTGCTCATTGTGTAACCTTTAATCCCTTGAGATACCATTATTGTTTTAGGGCAAGTTACACTTAGTTTAGTTGTGATCTTGGCAGATTGATTATTTTATTATTATTTTATAAAATAGTTTATTCATTTAGATACTCGAAAACACATACATATATATCTGTTACCATACAAAACATAAAAGTTCTCCTTGAATATTTTTCTAGCTTGTCAATTTGTCATTATTCCCTGAGACATAGAAAGAATGACAATTCTCATTAATTTCTCCAACTAGGTCTACTAATACGTTTTAGGGTAATTATTTTTTCTACTCTTTTCCTGTATTTGAAAGTGAAAATTAAAAAAAAAAATTTGTTCATCCTTATGTTCTCTAATATTTCTAGTAAAGCCTTCTTGTAAAAGGATTTTCCCGAAGCTTTCATTAATCCACATTGCATTCACTCATGCTATTTGCTTTTTTACTATGTAAGCATTTTTTATAGACATTATTAAATTACCAATAGTATCCATGCCAAATGTTTTTTCTATCTAAAAAAAGGTAATGTATGAAAATTGAACTATGGAACTTCTTATTACCTAACAACACTCATAATACTTCGGGAGCAAGTGATACTATTGTTGTAAAATTCCATTGTCCACCACCCTTATGGAAAATTTTTTTCTATTCTCAACTAATGCTTCTAGTAAATTTTCCTTATCGGATCTATACTTTAATATTTTTATAATATAAAAAATTAGGTTTCCATAAGAAAAAATGATTTTACCTATTTGAATTCTTTACATGTCCTCTTTTGTAGCTCAATGCCTTTAATAGTATCTTCACAATCTCCTTGTATACAAGTTGCTTATTTTTTTTACTCTTTTTAATATATAGGATTTCCTTGATAGTTTGAAGCAAACGCACATTCTCTTGAATTACATTTGTAGAAATATAACCTTAAAAGCCTAGTTTTTGAAGCTTTTCCATTATTCCTAGAAAAACCCATTCTTTGACTTATTTTGCATACTCTGTGAATGCATCAAAAACTTTGTATGAATTTCTTCTTTTTTAAAGTTCCTATAGTCTTTTGCTTTATTTTTTGACCTTCAACTATCTTTGCTCCAACCTCCTTACTTCTTGGCTTCACCATTTTTTATTCTTGGAAAAATTTTATTCCTTTATTTCCTCTAGCTTTTGGGTTCTATCAATTTCCTTCCAAGCACAATGACTTCCAAACTTAATATTTTGTTGAATTTAACTATTCAATATTGATTCATTGAATAAATGGTTTTTTTGTGCTACAATAGTTCAAGGTAAAAGTTCAAATTCTCTATAATATTTTGTTAACAAAAATAAGAATGTTTATCATAAAAATTATAGTTCTTTATCAATTTATTAAATTTTATTAAAAATGCTTATTGGACCTAAAATACAACTTCACAAATATCTTTAATGTGGAGACGGAATGATTTGATAAGATAAAAATGGCTTTAAAAATGGAATATCCAGGATGAAGACTTAACTTTAACACCCAAGAATCTTAAAATAATGTTATAAGAAAAGACCTTAAGGTCATATGGAAACAAATTACAAAAAATAATAAAAAATAAAAAATCATTGTTACATCAAGTCCAAGAAGGATCCTTAATAAAATTAATAAATTAATAAAGAACTATAATTTTTATGATAAACATTCTTGTTTTTGTTAACAAAATATTATAGAGAGTTTGAAATTTTACCTTGAATTATTGTAGCATAAAAAGGACATTTATTCAATGAATCAATGTTGCGATATTGGTCCTCAAGGATTAAGTATTGATCTAACAAACAATCCAAAATAAGTGTTGCACTAACAAACCCTCAAGACAAAGTGTTGGTCTAATAGACCCTTAGGAGGAAGTGTTCTCCTAATGGATCCTATGTACCAAATATTTGCATACTAGATGCTCAAGACCAAGTGTTGATCTAGTGGACCCTCAACATGAAATGTTCTCCTGATGAACCAAGTGTTATCCTATGGATGCTTGGGATAAAGTATTGACCTATTGGTCGTTTGTGGCTGTGTGTTGGCATAATGGATCCTAAAGATTAACTATTGGCCTAACGGACCCTTGGGATCAAGTGTTGACCTATGGATCCCTTGAGACAAAGTGTTCATCTAATGGACCCTTGGGACCAACTATTGGACTGATAGATCATCAAGATCAAGTATTAGTCTATTAGTCCTCTAGGATCAAGTATTGGCATAATAGATCATCAAGAATAATTGATCGACTAACAAATAAGGCCAAGTTTTGGACTACTAGATTGTCAAAATTACCAACAAAGGATATTTCAAGGAATCTATGCCTTGCTAGTACCAAAGATAGGCAATTACCTAAAATGAGTTTATTTGAGTTGTTCCTCATGCCAACATTGATTCTAATTCTACTAAAATAGCTTACAACTAGCACTAGGAGGAGGGCATACTTTCATACAACATTTCCTTTAAACATCAGGAGTAGGCGACAATAGTATCCTAAGCATTATACTATCTTTAAAAAAATCCACATTGAAGCAATGACAAAGATAGCTCTAGGGAGAACATGAGAAACATCAACATAAATATAATATCATGGCATGCATGAGTAAGTAAAAAATAAGATGAAATTTCTTAAATAAATACCAAGTTCATTAAACACATACATGAAGTAATATCTCTCCTCCATGACTAAGTTATAATATAGTAGGCTTGAATCAAAACATTGACAAAAAGAAATAAGAAGAGAATGTGTCAAAAATCTACTAAATTGAACCTTGGTAAAGAAAATTTGATAGATATTTACTTTTTTATATCTTAGGAGAAAAAGGAATGAAAACAATCCACAAAAGTGAGTTTGGAATGACTTGGAGTAGATTCCCTCTTATATACTAGCTCATTTACTTAGGGGGATGCACTTGCTTAGGGGCATTACAGGCCCTATGCTGATGTAAGGGATGCATTAGTGCATCCTTTAAATTTGGGAAGATTTAAAATTGTTATCTTCTTCCCTCTCAACTTACCTTAAAAATCCTTCAAGATTTGAAGAAAGAACAAAATCATACCTAAATCACCTAGGAACAACCAAACAAAGCATATGAAGAGATAGTAGACAATAAAAACATGATAAAATTAACTTAGTTCATATTCAAGATTATTGGAATTAAATTGTATGATTAATTTATGCATTCCCATGAATCAAAAAGCTATGAAAGAGGGATTAAAAAATGAAAAATTGATTAGAGCATTAAGATAATAACATAATATTGTAACTAAGGTAAACTACAAAGGGATTTTCTTGATCAAATCTTGAAGCTTGAAGAGTTAATAGTCACAAGAGGAGAAGAAAAATCAAGTATCTTATGTCAATCAACCATCATAATCATTGGGAAATAAGCTTAAGCTTACTTGCTTATAATTCTAGAAAATTCAAAATTTTTGTTAATTAATGGAAAATATTTTCCGTCACCCAAGGTAGGGGTGGCTATTAAACAGGGATGGTGGTGAGGTACGGAATGTTGACTAGGGTAGTGATAGGCAAGGAGGTGCACATGGACATCGACAACATGACATTGGTGGAGGAAAGGGGGGTGGGAGGTGCCTACATTGGGCATCATGGCCCAGCCTACATAGCTTGTTTCAGGGTCCACACAACCATCCATGAGGCTTGTGCAGCGCTCTACTGGGCCTACATGACCCATCTTAGGAACTACATAACCCTCCGTAGGGTCTACATGGCCCTTCTAGGGCCTACTCGGCCTTTGTTGGCATAATGCATCCTTCTATTTACCAAGGTTTTGGTACTTCTCTTGAAATCATTCAATGTCAGGTGTAAGATTGAATGAGTGTGTGTGCATCTCCATGATCATTTGTAGGGGTTGGTCATTGCGAGTCTTATGTGTGTTATGTTTGAATCTTAGCCTTATGTTTGAGATGTTTGCTATTTATTGGAGACATCTTTTCATATGCATCCTTCAATTTTGCTAAGACATCTACTGTTTCCCAAAGAAATTTTTCTTTAGTTTCCTTTATCATTTGAAATTTTCGTTCCAAAATACATAGGAAGCTCCATAGATAAATTTTCCTTTATAAAGTTTGAAATATGTACAAATTATTATTCCAAAATACACAGGAAGCTCCATAGATAAAGCTTGAAGCCTATTAAAGTTGGCAAGTTATGTTCAACGGTTCACCTCATGATCTAGGTACTTCCCAACTTTGATTGCCAAAATTTCTTGCTAGTTCCCAAGTTGGATCTGTAGCATTGGTGGTGATAATGGTGGATAGGGTGCTTGGTCTTTTGATGCTATGGAGAATTGGTAAACTTAGAAAGTTGGATAATCAAGTTTTAAAATTTCTTAATATGGCATGATCATTAAATATTTTATATAATATAATGTTATCACATGTTGTTGCAACTAGACATTTCAAATAAATCTAGTAGCCATGGCAGCTAGCACTGGTTCAAACTTGAGCACCTTATCAAAACATCTTCTAATGATTCCATCATCTCAAATATATGGGCCTCTAGGATTGAATCCTTACATCCTTATGAAGTGATATTAGAAGGACACAACCTAGGTGGCCTAAGCATGGCTCACACATGCGAATAATTTGGTGCTAGGGTTGTAGTGGCCATGTACATTAGAGCACAGATGTATTCAACAAGTTTAGGAACTTGGCAATGTTTTCTCCTAGGGACAGGCCATGGGGAGTAGCTTCCATAGAGCATCAAGCTTGTCTAAGAGTTAATTCTCTAGAATTTATGACATCCATAGCCATAAGTAATCACATGTTTGCTTAAAATCCTAAAAATGCATGTTACATCATTTTAGACATGACTCATATTTGTTATAGTAGCATCAATTTTCAATTTTGGAATTTGAGGTTGAGATGCTTATTATAGGGCAAAACAATTTGAACACATATGTTAAATATATCTTCTTTTAAAGATTCAAGAGAATGTAAATTAATACTATTTAATAAAATATATAGAATTTAAAATAATAATGTAATAATTATTATCATAGTAAAATGGGGTCCATTTAAAATGATACTATAATATTTAAAAATAATCATTTAGAATATACTTATTTGTTAGTTTTTATCCTATTAGAATAGGTGATAAAACTATAAACTTCTTTTCTCAATAGAAATGTAAATGAAATGTTTGGTAGTGCATATCTGCTACTTGAATATTAAAGCATGTTTTACAACTCAACTCCAAATGTTTCTGAGAAGGAAAATAAGGTATTTGCAATGAAAATTCATCATGCAATCATGGTCTATGAATAGTCATTCACTGATTCATTATAGAAAAGTAGTGGTTTCATTGTACCGTAATGTTTTTTCTACACAGGTTGAATTACTCTAAGTTGTAACTGTGACCCTCTCACTAATTTAATGTGTGGAATAAGTGTGTTGGTCCTTACTTCTTAGTTTATTTAATGAACTAAAGCATAAAGGCACTGATAAAATTGGATCCTTGCAAGAAAATATGTTATATATCAACCCACACTATACCCAATCACATGAATATTACCAAGTAAACACAAATTATTGGGTTCATGACTAGTGAGACTTTCAAGTTGGAAATTCCAAAGTGGAAATAGCTAGAAAAAGATGAGAATAGATAGAAATATTTGGAAAACTCCAAGATGAACATGGAGAAATATTTCTAGATTTCATATCTTTAATTTCTAATAAATTGTATATGTGTTTCATGTTTTAAAAACATGGAGAATGAGGAGAGGCATGAGAGATGATGAGAATGGCATAAGAACATAAGTTGAGAGTGCATGAACATGTATGCAGCTCCATGGTCAAATTGAGTATATGTTTGGCATGTGTGTATCTCTTGTGTACTTATGTTAGTTTGATTTCATTTAGTTGTACCATGCATTAGGGACAATCCTTGTGCAATTGTAGAGCCTCATTCTTTACAATGTTGTTTGAGTGTTTGTGAGTGATTTGGATGTTTGTGGGTTGTAGAACCTTGATGCAATCTTATTTACATTAATAAAAAATAACTATTTTTTATCTTTTCTAGAATATTTATTATTTTTCATAATATTTGGATTTATTGTAAACCTACTTCAATTGCATACTCTCATAAGTTGCATATTTCAAGGAAAGTTAAATTCTCTTAAAGATGTTCTTAAGGATATGTGAGAACATAATTGGCATTTTTAGGGGATGTAATGATTAAAAGAAAGAAATATCTCTTGGAAGGATGTGCAAAAAAATTTGCAAAATCACATGAAATCACAAAAGCTGCACAAACAACCTAACTACACAATGTTAGGAAAACAACCATAACTTCATTGTTATGAATCCAAATTAAATGACAAAACATTCGTTAGAAAGCCTAAATTAAGATCTAAAAACCCATAACCTTAAATTACATAAATGTGTAACCATTCTCCTGAGAAAAAAAATACAAAATTGATTGCTTTTCCATGCCAAAATATTAAAAACCTCAAAACCTAGATTTCACATAACCATGGAAATAGTCGAAATAGACAAAACCATTGAAACCCATTAGAATTTACACCAAAATAATGGGTTAGGATTTTTTTGAAATTTAATTTTAACAAATCCTAAGGCCTAGATCTAAAAAAATGGCCACACCCCAAAATCTTGAGAAAAAAGCCATGAAATAGTAAGCCCTATTTTCAAAATTGAATCTAAAAAAGCTAAAGCAAAAAAAATGACTATATATCTACAAATAGGAGGTGGTATTTCATTAGAATTCCATTTTAATCCCTCCACTAGAGTATATCTAGAAAAATGACCTTAACAAATAGGAAGCAAAAAACTAGAAAAACCATAAGAAATAAAGGCAAAAATAGGTAGAACTACTTACCTTGGAGAAATAATAGAAGAAGACTAAATGGAGATGGGCCTAGGTACTTCTTCTATCTCTTGAACATGTTCATCCACTTTTTATATCATAGGGTTTTCGCTCTTTCCCCCTCGTTGCTTTGGTACCATGGTAGGCTCAATGTTGGGAATGGTTGAAAATTGAGAAGGATGAGAGCTCAATGCTAGTTGTGAGGAAGATGGGAGGCTTCCACACTAAAAATTGATTACTACTACCACAAGAACATTTGCCAAAGCTCTCCTCCAATGCGTTGTTATTGTAGAATCGCAATTTTGATCAAAACTTGCAAAATTTGACATATAAAACTCATCTAAAATCTAAATGCATACCTTGAAACCCCAATACTAATTCAGTGCACCATAACTACAAGTGCAGTGAAGTGCAAAAGAAGCAAAGTCTAGTTCACATTAATTTTGGATGGGAAACAACTTCACTTTTCTAAATTTTAAATTCTTGGATTATGGGCCCCACCTTGCACCTTCTCTCTTGGTCAAAATCAACTCATAGCTTTTTTCTAATTTGACACTTAAAACCTTATGGCAAAATTAATCCCCATGCATCCATGCTGAGGAGACCATGCCCAGCATGTAAACATAGCTTATATTTCAAAAAGTCTTAAAAACACAAATATTTTTCTATTTTTGGTAATCCAAACTTGCCGTTTTCAACCCTAGGTTCCCAAAAGTGGATAAGCCATGAACAAAGCTAGACACCATGGATTTTCACATTAGGGAAATAGTGCCCAATGTGGAAGAAGAGGAGTAACACCCATTCTTACTTCCCCACATCCATCTAGCCCATTCTTGACCTTGAAATGAGCCCACATGACCTAGAACCCCTCCAAGAATCTTTGGTAGCCTTAGAATCTACTTGGCCTCTGATATTAGTCAAATTTGCTTCCTCATCCTCCTAGCCTAATCCTACATGTCAACATAAGCACATCAAGTGACATATGCATGACAAAATTGTTAAAAAATTTTAAAATAATGCAAAATATTATGAAATAAGATCAAACAAGATTAAAATAAAGTAAAGCAAGGCTAAACAAGGCAAGGTAGGATTGCTACTAGGTAAAATAAGGTAATAACAAAGAAAAATATGGCTAAATAAGATTGAAACATTGTCAAAACAAGGTAAAATAAGGTACAATAAGGTTAAAACAAAATAAAAATATAACAAACATGATCAAGCAATGTCAACATAGTATTAAGTTTAATATATAGTTTTTATCATTTTTTATTTAAGATAGGAAAAAATCTAATAAAATGGGTGACAAATTGTCAAAATTAGGAAAAATAATCTATAGATTGTTATAATTAGAAAAAAAAGACTTTAAATTATTAAATTAATAGGTTTTCATGATGACACTAGTTTTAAAAAGCCAAAAATTACTATTTCCTAGCATGTAGAGGCCATGGTCGATTTTACGTCAAGGTTCAATATATCTAGTTAATTTTCTAATCACTTTTCTCACATGTAGTGTATGGAAAGAAAAATAAAGAATTATGTTTATATTTTTTTTATTTGCATGTTCTTAGGGAGTCTAATAAGTAGTGTATGAAACTTGGATTTTTAGCAGGTAAATTAAAATAGTAATTATTTTTTCTTTTATGTGTTCATATGCTCTTCTATACACTACCATAGTGATGAGCCGCGACATCGTGTATGCGATATTGCATCCACAATATCGCAGCCTGCCTCAATGTCTATAAATAAGAGGCAGCTTTCCCTATTTTAGGCACTTAGATTTAGACCCTTAGCCAAACTCTTGCAGTTTTACCATTCTAGAGTTAGAATAATTTCCATGTGCTCGTAGTAGGAGTCCTAAAGTGAACAAATCTTTATTTGAGCAAATTGTACTTGCGCACACATTTGTGTACAGCAATAAAGATAAAATTTCTGATAAACCTTGCAACATGTGGACTAAGCTAAAAGGAATTAATTAATGTTGAATTTTTAAATGCTTTCCTAGTTAATTAATCTCTCTCAACCCTTGACTCTCCTAGTTAAGTACACTTAGTATGATAGCTTTGAGCATGTGTGTAGTGCTTGGTAACCCAGTAACGAATAGCATTTGGTAATCCCAGCAGCATTACACTAGTTCAAGATGTGTGCACAAGCGGGAATGGATACTGGTGTTAGGAAAATTAGAGCTTAGTTAGTGAATAGTTAATGAAAGTTAGTCACTTAGTTCTCTTCACCTTCCCCTATTAGTATAAGACATTAAAAGGATAAAAGATATAAAAATCATATACCTCAAGCTTGCTCAACCATACAACCATGACAATACAAGTAAGTTTGGGAAGATAACGAGTGATTAACCTTAAGTGTTCCATTAGGGCACGTAAGCACTTAGTCCTTAGAGTTTGATCGGATCGCATGTGAAATGCTCGTATTCATATGGTTGAGTGTAGGGGTACCTCATCACTCATCATTGGCGTTGTTGCTAAGGACTTAGTTGTTTGTGTGCTACGTAGAACATAGGAGATCATTTATATCATTGGGAAACTAGAAAGAACCTTTAGGGTTGATCAAAGGAAAAAAATAAGAAAATGGTAATTAACACATTGAACAAAACAAAAAATTCTTCTTCTTCACACAAAAGCACTTCACAGCCTAGGAACAACACAAGAGATAGTTGGCGACACAACACACGTAACCAAGATCCACCAGTTCCTCAATAGTTCTGTATGGTATATATTCATCACGATGAATATGTACGTGACTTTACCTTTATTCTCCATCAAGATGAACAACTGCATTGGAGAGACTTGGAGGGTAACATAGTTTTGCCTCTAGACTGAGCAGTCCCCAACATGCTCCTTCGTGCTCTTGCATGAATAGGCATGTCACAGTTATATGCAGAATATGTTGTATATGACCATGACACAAGGGACTACCATCCCACAGAAGTGCAACATCAAAGAGACTTACAACAGGAGAGATATCACACATCTTTGAATGGTAAATGGCCCCATAATGTCCCACACATTTTAAGCGAAATTGGAGATGGTGAACTAGTTTCAATAGGTTCCCCATCAAATGATGTCCCCCCATCCTAACGATGGTCAAGAGGTGGGGTATCGGAACCTCCACTCCATGATTCACAACCCTAGTTCTGATCCCCATGAACACCAAGGGTTCAACGAGGGAACACAAACACATGATAAGGATGGGCAATTTGATCATAATCATGATCAGGGTCGAGATCACCAAAGAGAAGGTAGGAAACATCGTCATGAAAATGGTTCTCCTTCTTCTTCACCTTCATCGTCACATTCACCCTCTCCTTCAATTTCAAGACATAGTCATAAGGAACCTAATTGTGAGGATAAAGGTAAACAGAGTGAGAAACCTCGACGAGAGAGTCGAGAACAAGGACAAGGGCACTCTAGAGAATTGTGACATAGAAGAAGGGAGAGTAGGGAACCACATAGACATCATAGACTCTATGAAAAAAATGATCATGAAGAACCCCTACTTGCAACCTGAAGCATGTTAGATATCACGGAGGCCGTAAGAATTCCCACAAGGCACCAAAAAGATAGCAGGATCAAGAGGTTAGACATGAATAACATCCCAAAATTTGAGGGGGGATACAATGCTGATCCTCAAAACTACTTCAAGCATTTCATGATGCATGTGCCTTGAAAAACATTGAGAATGAATGGAAAAAGCTAAAGTTGTTCCCAAGGATACTAGTAAAAGAAGCGGAAAGCTGGTACCAGTCCTTAGAACCAGAATCCATTCGAAGGTGGAGTACGATGCTGTAATTGTTTAATGATAAGTATCAAACATACTCCCAGGTGTTCAACCTGCAAAAGATAATCCAAGGATGGAAGCAAGGAAATCACAAACCCTTGGATGCTACCATGGGCTATTATTATGCACTGTTACATTGTTTCCCAAGCCATGGTTATGCACAACAGGATCAACTACGCCATCTCGTAGATGGACTTAGGCATGAAACCAGGAGAATCCTTAGAACATATGCAAAGGGAGATTATCAAAGCTTAGGTTCCATCAAGTTCATAGATTTCTGGAGAAAGTAGCTAAGGAAGAAGGAGAGCTACGTAAGAGAAAAAGTTATGAAAGAGTACAACCGAGATCCTTCCCTTCAAAAAAGGGGAGTGATATTTTGTGAGGAGGAGGAGTCACCACTCGAAGAGATGGTGAATAGGAAAAATGTGCTACTTCAAAAATTAATAATAGAAGTGTTGGCAAAGGTAGACCAAATGTGGGACTCCTTGGATAGTAGATTTAAAACCATTCTTAAAATCGTAGAGGAGTCTAAGGAGCGAAGTAGTGACTATGAACAAAAGAAAAAGAGGGACATGGATCATGCACGTAACAAAGGTAAGGGTAAAATGGTCATCATTGAAGAGGTTGTGGATTCTAATATGGACAATGATGGTGGATGTGAGATATGCCAATATGACCATCCTAAGGGATGTTGCCCAGTAATCTCACATCTACAAGAGTCTAGGGTGTATGCACTCAACCCACGACTTAACAAATGACAAGCACCCCGATGGTTACCTTATCCCCAAGGTAACCCAAGGCAATTCCACCAACCTTTAACGTATTATCCAAGTGGAACTCGACCACAACCTATTGAGCAATACCAATAGTGGCAATACCCATAGTCATGGGGGATGCCACCACCAAGGCAACAATACCTTTACCGACAACTAGATCCATATGACTATTACATGCAACAGCCAATCTCTCCATGTGATTTTGTTGGTCATGTGACATCACAACATCACTACCAAGATTAGGATTATTATAGGACTCATTCTCTTAGGAGAAACAACCCACAAACATACCATTCTACAAACCCATCCGCAACTCTCATACCGATAGCTCCATTACCACTTGCTCCAGCAATGCAAGGGAAACTCCCCACTCAACAGTAGCAATGCAATGCTACGAGAGCTATGAACCTCCAACCCACTATTGGTTTTGACAACCATACAAAGAGAAGACATTTCTTTAGAACCAATAGTCCAACCAAGCTCTCACAACCACAAGCAGTTGAGCCTCTGAATGCTTCTCCATCAACTAAGGCTTCAAAGCTCCCTTCAAATCAAAAACAAAGCTCAACACACATGGTTATGTTAACACATGCCATCACTGACTGGATTAAGGAGGGCCACCTTCCTAGGAAATTCTCTGACCCCGAAAGCCCTTTAATCTATCTCCAAGTCATATGGAATGAACCATGTAAAGCTCTTCTGGACTCAGGTTTCGGAGTTAACTTAATATCATAAGAGATGTATAAAGCCTGGAACTTTCCTCCACTAAAGAAGAGCAATATTCACTAAGAGTTGGCTAACCAGTCCATCACTATTCTCTTGGAACTGGTGGAGGACATTGTTACCACTGTGTGTAGGTTGTCATACCTAGTTGATTTCCTAGTGATACAAGTAAACAATGACAAATGGGACTTTCCAATAATAATGGGAAGGGCAAGGCTAAGTACCATAAATGCATGCCTAGGAATTTGTGATCTTTCCCTAGAAATATCTAAGGAAAAAAATTTTGGGAAGATCGATAAGAAGAAAGTTCCATGCATCATGTACAATGATACAAGGTGTGATTCCATATAGGAATGTTCAACATTGCTTGCATGCAACCGGTGTGCCCAAGAATTTAACATACAAAATTGCTTGTATGTAGCAACCACACAACAAGAAGAGATCTAGTGGTTGATAGTTAATCAAGAGAGTAATTCACCAACGTTCATGGAACTAACTAGGGGAACAACTTGCGCCCACGTTGAAGGCATAGATGCACTAGAGCAAGAGTGTCACCAACTTCCAACCCTTAACCTGGAAACATTAATAGGGGGAAGCTGGAAATTTCCAAAAACTTCAAATAAATGCTTTAATAAAAGATTACTAGTCCATGTGCCACAGACCAAACCTTACCATGAATCTAGAACGGTCAATGCACATAACACATCAGAGCAAGGAAGACCTCACTCATTATTTTCAACTCAGTCATGGGGAAGATGGCCACCTATGCTGATCAATCAAGGCCCTCATTTCCTTTTTAAGTTTTTGTTTTACACATTTCTTTAAATTTTCTTGTTTTTTTTTTGCAACATCATTCATACTTTTCGTTTATTTGTGTGTCTATTTATTTTGTTAGGTTTTTCACCTAATAAGTGCTCCTGATGATGGTATGAACTATATTCCATTGATTGCTAATGTTTGGTTTTTACCTTTGAGTTATGATGTTGATACTAAGGTATGGTTCTTTTGATATAATAGGCAATGAATCCACATCATCCATGCATCCATGAATATTCTATGGTCTCTCTTGGCCTGGAACTGTATAGTCCCTTTTCTTAAATAATAAGAACTATCAATGAATCGGTGACTGGGCATTTCTCAAACTAAGAAAGGACTCAAGAATTGAAAAGGGTGTGACTTCAAGGGGATTTGATGCATTTGTGCTGGCCATTCTCTTGGGTGCTTGGATGTTTTCTTCTTGAGTTTTCCTTACCATTCCAATGTTGCTCCATTATTGGGAAGCTAAGCTAATAAAAATAATAAGTCTTTGCATGGTGTGGTTCTCACGCAAAAGAAAAAAAAATAAGTGAGAATTCAAAGAAAATCCTTAGACGAAATAATCATTTGGGATACAAGAATTGGTTATAAAACTAAACAAACATGTTCCCTCTAACTAAGACCCTTTCTCGCTGCATACTTTCTCCTTTCTCATTTCGTCGGAATGGTGGTGACTTCTTTGGTGGAAGCATTCTTGTTACTTCAAGTGGATGGATTGGCCAAATGTATTAATGCGAAGTCACTGGATGTGGATTTTTTGAGGCTGGATTTGGAATGAAATCTACTAGGTCACATTAACCATTAATACACAATGGGTTGTACACCACCTTGTTCTTGAGACTCCATTCCATTCTCTTCTTTCCATTGTTCTTTCTCCATTTTTCACCTCATTGCCGGTTGTATCAATAGTCTATACTTTGGTTGATGCATTGTTTTCTTTTTGGTAAACTCTTGTGGTTAATACTCTAACTCTTGTTTCCAAATGGCAGGCATGAGCCTGCTTTTGGGAGGACCCACTAGCATTCCTATTTGGTCCATCAGTTAATTTCTTTCCCTTAAGCATTTTCACAATCAAAATTTATTTTGTCCATTTCCATCCCTAACATGCATTTTATCGGTGTTGTCGTTGTTTCTTTTTCTCCATCTTTCTTATTCCTTATCTTTTTCCATTCTATCGCTACCGAAGGATCGCTCGTAGTCATGGGGGTCCTGGTCCAATTTTTTTCGATTTTTTCTAAACCCCTACACCTTGGGTAGTCACCAATGTTATATCTCCAAAATCCACATAAGCCATATCACAACTCAACAATGGACCTTTCACCAAGGCAAGGTATCAACTGCATTGTGATTCATTTACCCTTACTAATTTAAGACTATGTTGTGTGTGCAGATGGCAATCATACACCAATGAATTGGATCTGAAGGGAACACTTGGAATGGATTGGTGCTGGAGTAGTTATGCAAGGAACAAGATCGATGGCGTGCTTATGGATGGAAAACGGAAAGCGCAATCTTGCCATCAACAGCAACAAACTTCTTCTTTTCTCTCTCTCTCTTCTCTCTTCTCTCTCAGCTGCCAAATAAGGATGGATGTCAAATGTGTATAGTGTTCACTCTTGTTATCATGAACACTAATATTTTCATGTAAGGTAATGATGATCTATTCACATCTCACCCCATTAGTGTCATTCAAGTCAATAATCCCATACCTTCCCAATATTTTGTAAGGAACTCGAGGATGAGTTTTTATTCATTCATGGGGGTATGATGAGCTATGATATCACAGCCTGCTGCAATGTCTATAAATAAGAGGTGGCTTTCTATATTTTAGGCACTTAGATTTAGACCCTTAGCCAAACTCTTGCAGTTTTACCATTCCAGAGTTAGAATAATTTCCATGTGCTCACAGTAGGAGTCTTAAAGTGAATGGATCTTTATTCAAGCAAATTGTACCTGAGCACACATTTGTGTATGACAATAAAGACAAACTTTCTGATAAACCTTGCAGCATGTGGACTAAGCTAAATAGGAATTAATTATTGTAGAATGTTTAAACGCTTTTCTAGTTAATTAATCTCTCTCAACCCTTGACTCTCCTAGTTAAGTACACTCAGTACAACTGCTTCAAGCATGTGTGTAGTGCTTGGTAACCTAGTAACAAATAGCGTTTGGTAATCCCAACAGCATTATACTGGTTTAGGATGTGTGCAAGAAGAAAGAATGAATATTGGTGTTAGGACAATTAGAACATAGTTAGTGAATAGTTAATGAAAGTTAGTCACTTAGTTCTCTTCACATTCCCCAATTAGCATAATACATTAAAAAGATAAAAGATATAAAAATCATATAGCTCAAGCTTACTTAACCATACAACCGTGACAATACAAGTAAATTTGGGAAGACAACGATTTATTAACCTTAAGTGTTCCATTAGGGTGCGTAAGCACTTAGTCCTTGGAGTTCGACCAAATCGCGTGTGAAAAGCTCATATTCGTATGGTTGAGTGTAGGAGTACCTCGCCACTCATCACATAGCATACATAGCTTGGATTTTCAATATGTGAATTAAAATTGTAATTTCTATGTGTTCTCATGTACGCTCTTGTGTACGCTACCATAGCATATGTAACTTGGGTTTTTAACATGTGAATTAAAATACTAATTTCCATGTGTTCACATGTACACTCTTCTGTAAGCTATTGCTGTTCAAGGTCACTTCATGTTTTACTAGTTACATTTATGATTATTGTCATGAATGGTTGCATGTATTTATTGTTTGCAAGCCCCAAGTTATGATAGTATTACCTTTGGCAATGATGTTGACAATGGTTCTCCTCCTCTTCCCATGACATAGTTTTATACATTCATGGCCTAGCTGTATTTTATTGTTTTTGTTATATCATTGTTTGATGTGGTTCCATTTGGCCATAATGGTTCCAAAAACCATGTGTTATTCTTCTTTTTGTATGTTGTAATATTTTGAATAGTGCAACCATGGTTAAGGACATTTATTTTTATTTGACATCACATAGTGTGACCATAGCTACTATGTTGTAATATTTTGAATAGTGAAACCATGGTTATGGTTAAAATGTTTTTGGTTATTTATGTTTTATATTTTTATATGCTTCAACTTTCTTACATAAGGGCTATGAGTTAAAACAACATGGTTATAAAATTTGGAAATAAGATTAAAAATGTAAAAATGTAAAATAGACATGCGTTTTAAAGTGAAAACTATGAATAGTGCAATAAGGCAAATAGGTCCTGATGTACACATTAGGGAGATAAGAGGAATTTCATAAATTCACTCATTTAGGTNTCAAGGGTCATCCTAGTTTCATAATTCTTGTTCAAAATGATAATTGGTAGGTGCTTTTATTGATTGTTTAGAATTTTAGAGTTGATGTTGTTAACATTATAGGTGTTCTTATTATTGGCCCTAGTTTTAGTATCCCGATTTTTCTCTTGAAACTCCACCTTTGAATGTTGCTCAATGTTGATGTTGTTGATAGATGGTGAACATGTGTTATCCCCAAAAATGACAATCTCACCACCCTCATATGGTAAGTGGATCTCCTAATGTATAAGTTATGAGACCATATAGAGCTTATTCAACCATGGTCTTCCTAGAATCAAGTTAAACTAGGTGTTTCTTCAACTATAAGGAAATTGATAGTTATTTTGCCCAAAATTGTGCTTGGGTCATGTCCATGGTAGGCTTGCCAGAAAAACCTTAACCAACCCCATGCCTAAGCTATAGACATCAGATTTGTTGGAGATCCCTTGATTCAGAGTAATGTAGTTAGGGTCTATGTATCCCATCATCCCTTTCAACTCTATCATCACATGGAACATGTGCAAAATACCTTTGAAGGGGTTTACACAAGTCAAAATTAGAAACCTTAGGTTTCCAATAATGGTTCAGCAAAATATTCGATAATTTTATTTCTCTGTGGAACATTGGTAGTTTAGGGCTATGCATAAAGGCAAGTGCCTCAACTAACTATGTTAGTAGCAACACAAAGGTGGTCGTACCATGCCAAGTACCCTAGTAATTACATTAGCACCCTTTCTCTCCTTGGGAGGTTATCATGCAGATGATGGACTAGGGTGCTACTGGCTACACACTCAAATATTTGCATCAACTGGTTGGTGTTGGAGGAATTTATTTAGCTATACAACTCCAAAACACCACATGTGAGGAGGATGATGCATGTTACTAAACACCTTCATCTCCTTCACAAATTTTTGGATAGATGTTATCCAAGTTATGATGGATATTAGTTTGTTGCTAGTTAGATTTGTTGATAAGAAAAAGAGTAATGGAAAATGTTAACTATCAAGCTTATACTTTCTACACCACCTCTAATATGCTTGGGGTAGAGGTTAGGTAACAACTAGAAATATTAGTTTAAATTAGGAATTTTCAAGATTTATTGAACACTAAGAGGATGCTAGTGTAACATCTAAAATAGCATTTGAACTTTCCAAAATTGGTAAGATGATGAAATGATGCTATTGTAGCATCAAACCAATGTATTTTTAAAAAGGAACTTTTAAAAATCAGTAAGATGCTAAAATGACACTACTATAGTATCAAACCAGCAACTTCTAAAAATGAAATTTTCCAAAATTGGTAACACATTGAAATGATGCTACTCTAGTATCAAATGAGAATCTTCCAAAATTAGAAGTTTCCAAAATCATTTGGATGCCAAGATGATGTTGCCATAGCATCCAAACTAGCATCCATTAAAAATTGAAAGTTTCCAAATTCGTTAGGATGTCAAGATGATGTTGCCATAGTATCCCAACTAAGAAATAAGTCAATCAGTAGTAAAGAAGGGACACACATGAAAAACAACACTCCTTGTTGAATAATAACATTTCGGTCTAAGGATGGACAAGAAATTGCATGTTGACTAGTAAGTCTTAGGCATACAAATTATAGCCCTATTGTAGAAATCAATGTAAATTGGATCCACAATAACATCTATATGAAGTGAAATTTGCAAAAGGAGTATAGACAATTAGATGAGTAATAGCATTGAAATATGAATGGTGTACAAGACATTACAACTAGGATGCTTGAAAGGAAAATTCAACATTAGATTTTGAGAGGAACAGAGTGAAGACCATTAGTGGTTGGCTGTAATTAATATGTTTGTTTAGGAATACCACCTATATAGAAAAAGGTTAATAGTGAAGAGGAAATTTTTACCAAATTTTGGAAAATTTTCAAATAAATGTTGTATATCTAAAGGTTCCTGCATTACTAGGTCAACTTGAATTTTCATATAAGAATGTTGTATTACATCTTGTTGGAGCACTACTATTCTCAATAGTTATTACTCTTATTTAACATAAATTTTAAATAATAATATTGTCCTATTTTGAAAGAGTATGAGATTGTTTTAAGGATGTCTAATTATGATATTCAACTTTAGCATTTTAAATGAAAAAATTTAGAAACAAAAAAATTTAGCATAATTGGTAGATAGTAAAAGATGTCATTATCATACAATATTAGAGATGTAGAAATTAATAGTTGATGTAAAATTATTATAGTAAAAAGGAGGAGTACTAGAAATTATAGGAGTGATGACATTGAGACAAAGAACATTAGAATGTCAGATATTGTAACTAGGAATCTTAATTTTAGAAAGCTTCAAATTGACCATAGTTAAATATGATCAACATGTAAAAGCAATCCAATTTGGACTTTTCTAAGAAAAACATACGATGATAACATTGATGTTTTGGAGTAGTTAAAATTGATACATAGAAGCTTGTTTGTAATCTGTTGTAATTTTATGGAGGATCTTGTAGTTGCTCTTCTTTTGACCTTTTACTTGTTACTTTTATTTATTATGCTCATCTATGCTTGGGTCCTTTTGATGGGATAGGAGTAGAATAGCCAAATTTTTTACTTGTAATTTTGTTGCTTTGGTATGCTCTCTTTGGGGTGTGGAATCCTTTAATATTTTTTGTTGATGCTTTTTTATTATAAATTGTACTTATTGCATTTGTGATTGTAGACTCTTTGTATATATGTTCATGTTTAGGTTTATCATGAATTAGGGAAAAAATATTGAGACATGATGCAACAATTACTTCTTTCTAGAAGGGTAATCAACCATATGGGCTGTGAAATTGAGAAATACAAATATGAAGAGATGTTAGAAAACTACAATAATGGAACAGGAAAAATTAGATTGCCATTAGCATGGGTATGAAGGGACTCAAGAAGATTGTAATAAGGATGTTTAATAATTTAGTTTAGGTTGAGTGGTTGTAAAGGACAACTAGATTTGTTTAAATCAATGAAGAAACCATTACAATATGTAATTTGAAAATTCTAATTTTGAATAGTAATTTGGTATGAAGTTGATGAGACGCGATATGCACAAGCCGTGATATCGCATCCCCTGCGATATTGCGTATGCGATATCGTGTTGTCCCCTGCGATATCGCGTACGTGATATCGTGGTCTGCCGCCAAATCTATAAATAAGAGGTGGCACTCCCCTCATTTTCCAATCCTGGCTAGAAGTAGCGAAGCTCTGGCAGTTTGATCCCTCCAGAGTTAGATTAATTTCCCATGTGCCAGCAGTAGGAGTCCTAGAGTGAACGACTCTTTATTTGAGCAGCTTTGTACCTGAAC
>MNCI01032607.1:412784-438289 GCA_015680685.1 Gnetum montanum | reverse complement strand
GGGATATCACTCACATCATTGTGAGCCTTAACGAACCTTCAGGTTAATCAAAGAAAAATTATATACGGTAAATTAGCACACCGATAACAATTCCTTCTTCTCATAAGAGCAACTCACCACCTAAGGATCATACTAGAGACAGTCGACAACATAAAAAACATAACCAAGATCAGCCAGTGCCTCAACAATATAGGGTGACATATACTCATCCTGATGAGTATGTGCCTAATGTTACCTTTATCCTCCATCAAGATGAATAGTTGCACTGGAGAGATTTGTTTGGTAACATAGTGTTACCTCCAGATCGTGCTGTCCCTAACATGCTCTTCGGTGCTTTGGTATATACTGGCATGACAGAACTTTACGCTGAATACGTTGCGGCAGATTCTAACATGAGGGATTATCATCCCACAGATTTACAACGTATGAGGGACACAAGGTGGAAGAGCCAACATACTTTTCTAAAGGGCAAAGCCCCACACGTCCTTAGCGAAATAGGAGATGAGGAACACCTTATCACAGGTTCTTTAGCAAAGGATGTTCCCCCTCCTAATGATGGTGAGGAGGAAGGTTATCAGAACATCAGATCAACGATCCATATCCCTGGTTCTGATGCCCGTGAACACTAGCTATTCACAGAGGGAACAACCACTCATGCTAAGGATGGGCACTTTGATCGTCACAACGATCAGGGCCATAGCAGCCAAAGAGAAGACAAGAAACATTGTCATGGAGATGACTCCCCTTCTTCTTCCCCTTCTTCACATCACTCACCCTCTCCTTCCACATCTGGGCACAGCCACCATGAACATAAAGGGGAGGATAAAAGTAAAAAGGATGAGAGACCTCGATGGGAGAGTCGAGAGAGATGACAAGGGTAAGGACGTAGGGAGAGTAGGGAACCACGTAGACATCACAGGCATCATGAAAGAGATGACCATGATGAGCCCCTACTTACAACCTAAAGTATGCTTGACATTACGAAGGTAGTTAGGATTTGCACAAGGCACTTAAAAGATAGTCGGATCAAGATTTTGGACATAAATAATATTCCACGTTTTGAAGGGGGATACAACGCTAATCATCAACATCATTTACAGGCATTCCACAATGCCTGTGCCTTGCAAAATATGGATAATGAGTGGCAGAAGCTTAAGTTGTTCCCAAGGACACTCAACAAAGAAGCAGAGAGCTGGTACTGGTCCTTAGAACCAGAAACCATCAGGAGGTGGAGTGCGATGCTTGAACTGTTCAACAACAAATATCAAACGTACTCCAGAGTGTCCAACTTGCGTAAGTAGATCCAAGGCTGGAAACAAGGTGCTTATGAACCCTTGGATGCTACCATGGCCCACTACTATACATTGCTACATCGTTGCCCAGGCCGTGGGTACACTAAGCAGGATCAACTATCCCACATCGTGGATGGGCTGAGGAATGAAATGAGAAGAACAATTGGGACTTATGCCCAAGGGAAACTTTCCCAACTTAGAGCCCATGAAGTTGAAAGTTTGTTGGAACAAGTAGCACAAGAAGAGGGTGAGCTACGTAAGAGGGAAAGTGCAGAGGAGTACAACCGCGATCCCTCCCTTCGAAAGAAGGAAGTGAAATTTTGTGATGAAGAGGATGAGTCACCAATCAAAGAGTTGGTGAATCGGAAAACTTTGCCGATCCAAAAATTAACAACCAAGGTATCGACCAAAGTAGATCAAATGTGGGATTCCTTGGACTCAAGAATTGAAACAGTCTTGAAAATTGTAGAAGAGTCTAAGGTAGAGCAAAGTAGTGACAAAGGAAAGAATAAGAGGAGAGATTTAGGCCTTGCACATAACAAGGGTAAGGGAAAAATCACTAACTCCGATGTGGCTATAGATTTTGACACAGACAATAATGGTGGATGTGAGGTCTACTACTATGAACATCCTAAGGGATGTTTTCCTATTATCTCACATCTATAGGAGTCTGGGGTATATGCACTAAATCCAAGACTCAATCAACGGCAAACACCTCGAAGGTTGCCTTATCCATAAGGTAACCCAAGGCAGTTCCACCAACCACTAACGTATTATCCAAGTGGAACTCCACCTCAGTCCATCAGACAACATTAGCAATGGTAATACCCATAGTCATGGGGGATGCCATCGCCAAAACAACAGTACCCTTACTGGCAGCTTGATCCTTATGGATATTATATGCAGTAGCTGATTTCTCCAAGTGACTCTATGGGTCACACAACCTCCAACCATCACTACAAAGCTTGGGAGTACTTCTAAAAGACTCCTCCTCCCGGAGATACTCCATACCCACACCATCCTCCTAATCCATCCACACCTCTTCCACCTCATGTAGTTCCCGTAACACCTCCTGCTTCAACAATGCAAGGGGAACTTCCTCCTCAACCGCAACAACGTCACGTTGCGAGAGCTGTAAATATCCAACCTACTGCTGGTTCTGACAACTGTAAAAAGATAAGACCTTACTTCAGAACCAAAAGCCCAGACAAACTCTTGCAACAACAAGAGGTTGAGGCCATGTACACACCTCCACCATCTAACACTTCGGAGCACCCTTTAGTCCAATGGGGCCTAATGCATACGGTTATGTTAACGCATACCATAACTAACTAGATCAAGGTAGGACACCTTTCTAGGAAACTAATTGATCCTAGGAGTCCCTTAATCTATTTACAGATCACCAGAAATGAACCATATAAGGCTCTTCTTGACTCAGGTTCTGGAGTCAACTTAATTTCACAAAAGATGTATCACGCCTGGAACTTGCCCCAACTTAAGAAGAGCAACATTTAACTAGAGCTGGCGGACCAGTCCATCACCATTCCCTTGGGATTGGTGGAGACGTCATCACCACTATGTGTGGTTGGTTCTACCCAGCTAACTTTCTAGTGATTGAAGTGAACAACAATGAAAGGGACTTCCCAATAATAATGGGAAGGGCATAGCTAAGCACTGTAGATGCAGGCCTTAGGATCTACGATCTTTCCTTGGAAATATCTAAGGTAAACATATGTGGAAAGATCGAGAAAAGGAAAGTTCCATGCATTACATGCAGTGATTCATCGGGTGATGACATGGAGGGATGCTCATCTCCTCCATATAGTAGGTGTGCCCTTGAAACTTTGCAACAAAGATGCCTGTATGTAGCAACCACACAAGAAGTAGTAGACATCTTGTGGTTGATAGCTGTAGGTGTGCCCTTGAAACTTTGCAACGAATGAACTGAGGAAACTCATGCTAACAATGAAAGCATATATACATTGGAACATGAGTGTCGCCAACTTCCACCCCTGAATCTAAGATCATCAATTGGGAGAAGTTGGGCACTTCTTAGAAATTCAAATAGATGCTCATTATTTCGGATCTCTCCCTTACAACTCAGTCATGGGGGAGATGGCCACCTATGCTAACCATATGGGGCCCTTAGTTCTTTTAAGTTTTTGTTTTACACATTTTTGTTTTACAACGTTTTTGTTTTACACATTTTTGTTTTACAAAGTTATTTAAATTTTCTAATTTTTTTTACAACTTTCTTTAACTTTTTTAGTTTTTATTTTACATCATCATTATACTTTTTCATTTTTTGTGTGAGTATGTGTGTGTATCCACCATGTAAGTTTGTCCCATAATAAGTGTTTGGAATGATGGTATGAACTGTTTTCATATTGATTGCTAATGTTTGGTTTTTACCTTTAAGTTACAATGTTGATACTAAGGTATGGTTCTTTTGATATGGCAGGAAATGAGATCACTTCATCCATCCATCCACCAATTTCTATGGTTTCTCTTGGTTTGAAAATGTACAGTTCCCTTCTAATAAGAAATTTAATGAATCGGTGACTAGGTATTTCTCAAACTAAAAAAGGACTCAAGGATTGCAAAGGGTGTGACTTCAAGGGAACTTGATGCTTTTGTGTTGGTCATTCTCTTGGATGCTTAGATGTTTCTTCTTGAGTTTTCTTACCATTCCGATGTTACCCAATTATCAGAAGCTGAGACAATAAAAATAAAAAGTCTTTGCATGGTGTGGTTCTCACGCATAAAAACACAAAACACAAAAAGAAAAAAAAAAGAAAAAAAAAGTGAGAATTCAAAGCACACCCCTTAGACAAAATAAAAATTGGGCTACAAGCACTGGTTATGGAACCAAAAGTGTTCCCTCTAACTAAGGCCCTTCTCACTTTCCATTGTTTCCTTTGTTTCATCAGAATGGTGGTGACTCTTTGAAGATGCATCTCGTTATCCAAGTGGATGGTTTAACCGAATGCATTGATGCGATGTCACTGGAAGTGGTTGGTTTGAGGCCAGAGTTGGAATGAGATTTGCCAAGTCACCTTAATCATCAAACACAAAAGGGGTTGTACACCACCTTGTTCTTGAGATTCCATTCTCTCCTCTCCTCTCCATCCTTCTCTCCATTTTTCACCTCATTGCCAGTTGTATCATTAGTGTATATATTTTGGTTGATGCATTGTTTTCTTTTCGGTAAATTCTTGCGGTTAAGACTTTAACTCTTGTTCGAAAAGACATTCCTAGAGCCTACGGACTCTTTGAATGTGGGTCTTTCAGGGCATTCACGGCATGCGCCTGCTTTGGGGAGGACCCACTGACATTCCTATTTGGTGCATTCGTTAACTTCTTTTCCTTAACATTTTGGAATTAATTATTATTTTTTTCATTCCCATCTTGACATCCATCTCATTGATGTTTTCAGTTTTTATCTCTCTTTCTTACTCCTTTCCCTTCTTCATTCTAACGCTACTGGAGGTTCGTGATTAGTCATGGGGGTATGGGGCCCACTTTTTCGATTTTCTCCTAGCCCCGAAATTTTTGATTTTCTTCCTAACCCCTACATCTTCGGTAGTCATCAGTAACATCTTCCCAGGTCCATATCAGCCATACCACAACCTAGCCAATGGACTTACACCGAAGCAAGGTATTAATTACTTAATGATTCAATTACCCTTGCTAATGTATGGTCGTGTTGTGTGTGCAGATGACGATTAAATAAACAACGGATTGGATCTGGAGCTGGAGCAAACACTTGGAATGGAGCAGCATTGAATCAGCTATGCAAGGAGCAAGATCGATGGCGTGCTTATGGATGGACAACGAAGGCACAATCTTGGCATTGGCAGCAGCAACACTTCTTTCTATCTCTCTTTTTCTCTCAAGCTGCCAACAAAGGCCTGATGTCATTGTAATAAGGTGTTCACCTTTGTTGTCATGAACACCAATTTTTTCAAGTCTTGTAATAATGATCCGTTCACATGTCATCCCATTAGTTCCATTTCCCTCAATAATTCCATACCTTCTCGATATTATTGTACGGAAATCGAGCACGAGTTTTCATTCAGTCATGGGGGTATGATGAGACGTGATATGCACAAGCCGCGATATCGCATCCCCTGTGATATCACGTATGTGATATAGCGTCGTCCCCTGCGATATCGCGTACGTGATATCATGGTTCGTCGTCAAATCTATAAATAAGAGGTGGCACTCCTCTCATTTCCCAATCCTGGATAGAAGTAGCGAAGCTCTGGTAGTTTGATCCCTCCAGAGTTAGATTAATTTCCCATGTGCCCGCAGTAGGAGTCCTAGAGTGAATGGCTCTTTATTCGAGTAGCTTTGTACCTGAACACAAGTTGTGTATGACAATAAAGACGAACTTGATTGGATAAACCTTGCAGTGCATGGATAGGATTTTATTTATTGTTATTTATTGCTTTCCTAGAATGCGGTACGAGTACAACTTGATTACGAGCATTGTGACTACTTGGTAACCCAGTAGTGTATTCCAGGATCTACGCTTGGTAATCCCAGTGGTAGTCCTAGTGTGTACTACTAGTCAAGAAATCATCTGCTCATCGCACTTAGGGTAGTTAGGTTCTCTCACCCTTTTCTCCTAGAACGTGGGATAAGTACGACTTGGCTACGAGCACCCACGGGTGTGTACGGCTAGTCAAGGAATCGGCTGCTTATCACACTTAGGCTAGTTAAGTGCCTCAGTACGACCACTTTGAGAACGTGCGTTACGTGTGGTGATCCTAGTAACGATTAGTGTTTGGTAGCCACAGTTGCATCGGTTCAGGGTATGTACGGTAAGTGGGAACGGATGTTGACGCTAGTTAATTTAGACTTAGGTCCTTAGTTAGAATAGTTAGTTCTCTCAACCCTTCACCCTCTAGCATAGGAAATAAACCAGAAAAGACCAAAAAAATCATATACCTCGAACTTACTTAACCATACACCATGACAACAACAAGTAAGTCTGGGAAGACAACGAATGATTAACCTCAAGTATTCCATGGGGCGTTTAGGCATTTAGTCTACGAAGTTCGACTGGATTGCACTTGCTACGCTCATTTCGTATGGTTGAGTGTAGGGGTACCTCGCCACTCATCAAAAGTAAAAAGATGCTAAGCAATCAAGAGGAAATTAAAGCGTTGACATACAAAGCAATCTTGAAATATTAGAAAAAGAAGAATTAAGGAAGATATTCAGTATTTGTTTGGATGAGGTTGACTTGCCATATAGTACAAGTAGTGTTTAAGTATAATATTTGAAAAGAAACATTAACAATATAGTCTAGAAAATTTAGAATTTAATTTTTAAGAATGAATTAGTCAATTAGAGTAAAGGAGGAATAAAATTTAAATTAGTAGTGTTTTTTTGATGTGGAATGGAGTGTGAGACATGAAAATATGTTGGATTGGTGATGTAATTGAAGCTTGATATTGGGAAAGAACATTAAACTAAAAAAAACATTGGATGAACTCAAATCTATGTTTTGTTGCAACTATTCAATCTTTAAAATGGATGGATTATTAGTGAAGAGAATGCAAATTTAGAGTAATAATATAATATTGAATAACAACTTTGAGATATGTGGTGGGATAAATCATTGTTGCTATATGCATCATTAATGAAGAAAGTATGTTAACTAAATGATGATTAGTTCATATGCTGAATCAATGGTTGATATTGAATTAATGGATTAGTTAATATGCTTACTTCAACAATTAATCATTGTTATTGACAAAATATGCATGAGTCAGTATTAAATGTTAGTAATAAGGATGGAACCAAAACTGAAAAATTGGAACAAGGATAATTACAAAATATGTTAAATCATAGATTGTTGAGGGAATTGATTGATCATTATTACGAGAAGACGTAATGCACAAATTAAATTGATATTATGAATGCAACCTTTGAACCTTGAAAAATCAATGGTTGACTCAAATGTAAAATTATTTAAAATTAGATGAGTGATAAGAACATACTACAACAAGGATGATTAAGAAAGTCACAAAACCATCATTTGGGATGAAAAATTTTATAAGAAGCCTTGATAAATTGAGATAATAATTTGGTTAAAACTATTTAATATAAGAAATTTACCTATTTCATCTTCTTTTGCTAGCATTTCAATTTTTTTCTTCAAATTCTTAGGCTTTCTTGGCTTCACTATTCATTTTTGTTTGATGATCTAAATGTAATTTTAGTTTTATCATTGTTAATCATTTTCATACTTTTTTTTGAAAAAAGTTCAAGTTATTAAATTAATCATAATCAAAATGTACAGTTGTTCTGTACAATCTCAAAATTGAGGGTAATTTCCACTTTCACTTCCTTGACACCTCTACCTCACTGAACCCCCAAACCCTCATCCTCCAATCCGTTAGATATCCCTTGAGTAATCCAAAAATGGCATTTAGTGGTACAAAATTCCCAGCCCCACCTACCTTAGGACCCCACAAAGAAAGACAAAAGTCAAAAGGACACGTCACCCTAGATTAATTACCTATAAATGGCATGGAAGGTCTGCACATCGGTAGATGGCTCTCTCTTGGTAGTGGATAACATCAAGAATAGCTTGATGTTTCTTGGTATCCACAATTAGCCTATTGAAAGTCTTTGAACTCCTTTTCTTTCATCATGCATTCCTCCATATTCCCTTCTCTATTAGGCTGAAGCTCCCTCTCCCCCTACGATGAATGTAACGATGTAGGGAAGAATAGAATATGCGACATGAGAATTTTCCTACATTCTACTAGAAATGGAAAGAAAAAGATCATATAATGAAGTCCCAAGAAATTAGAAGTAAAATGTAAAATGACAGTTATCATATGCAAAATAGTTTACTCAAATAATGGATCTATCTTAGCTTATAAAAGAATTTAAAAAGCCCCCACTATAAGCATAGAGATCCATATTTGGGTTGTATAGATCCTTGCAAGGGCTACAAAGCAGGGATTTAAAGCCTCTGTGTAGGTAGCTCAATTATGTCCATCACTCATAACTCATTTCATGCATATTATTGGCTCAAACTTTAAGACATATTAAAGAATAAGAATTCATTATACAATCACTTCCAAATTTCATAAGATTGAATTCTAAGATAAAGCAACGAAAAATCAAATATTACAAATAAAAATATTTAATGGAGAAAGTGACTTCATTAAGAGTAAATGGAAGAATATTAAATTGTAACCAAGATTGAAAAATAAGGATAAAGAAGAATAATTGATGAAGCCCTTGAAGAAGCCCTTGAAGAATAAAAGGTTAAGTTACATATTTCCAAATTCGTGAGTAAAAGAAAGAAAGAAAACTCAATATCTGAAGATAAAAGTAATATTTAAGACCACTCATGAATTTTTAAATAGGAGAGAATAAGTTAAGAAACTAAAGAGCAGCACCAAAATTTTGACTTACGCCTTGGAAACTTGCCTCGTCCATTATTCCAATAACAAGAAGTTCGAGGAGAATCTTTATCCTATCCCTCCGTATTAAACGAGATTGGCGGCATTTGTGACTCGGTCTCTGTCCTGACCGAGATTCCTGCTGCTCTCAGCGATTGCTAAAATCGTGGAGTAAACTGCATGACAAGCTTTCCTGCTTTGTATCCTTGTTACCGAAAACATGCATAGCTTCCACGTTTCAACGTCAGCAACCCTGTCGGCAGCGTTCAGACGTGGTCCACAGCGTCATCAGGCAGAAACGCCAACGACAACGTCTATGTTGTTTCAGAGTGTCGGGTCGAGGCGAGGCGATGGCGGATCAATGCTTAAGCGCCCTGCAATGCCGCTGTTGCCTGGTCCGACCTCTTCATGGTGCACTGGAATGTCCACGACGTGTACTATGACTCCCTCCATACAAACGCCGTGGCTATCCCCATGGATCTCGTCAACACCTCTTAAACCTTACTGGACCCTCTGAGATCCTGCTTTCTGAGATGTGCATTGTGGTTACCGTTTTTAAGCAATGACCCTTATGACTGTTTTCTGGGTCACTACTTTTGAAACAGGAATGGTTATTCATTTCATGGTTACGTGATTCCACTTCTTATATTAGAATATCTGTTTGATTTTGTGAGGTTTTGCGAGGATGAAGAGCGTGATTCTTGTTCAGTTCCGTTGATTTTTGTACTTTATCTGAATTTCACTTCCAGGCAGGCCCTAAAGCAAACCCTAGGATCTAGGACCCAAAATCCAATTTGAACCATTTCTTTATGCTTCGGTTCGACACGAAATTCAGTTTCCATTGTATATTATCACTGTTACTCAGCATTCGGTATGTATTTTCTCTTCTTGACCCATCCTTGACGAAATCGCTTCAACTTCAACCAAAACCAACTTCTTCAATCAACCATTTCTCCCTCAAAAATTTCAATTCAAACCTTGAATTTCCATCTGGCTACTTATTCTAATTACAATCCTATAATTGCAATTGCAGTCAGTATCAGTCCATCTCTCAGAGATGGCACCACCAAGACTACGAGGAGGTCTAAGCATGTGCTTCCAGCTCTTAATCACAATCGCAATCCTGGCAGCAGTCCCAGCCCTGATCATGACCTGTGGATCTCTGGGATCATGACCTGTGGATCTCTGGACTTCCCAGACACACCCAACAGCCTAATCGAGCGTGATAAGCAAGCTGAAGCCCGCTCCATGCTCCAAAAAAATCCGAGGCATAGACTCCGTAGACGAACTCTCCGGCCTAATCACCACAAGCGAGGCTTCTCGCCAAGTGAAGCGTCCATGACGGAAATCCTGCATTTGTGGTGACACACAAAAGCCGTCCTATTTTGGCATTGCAGGAGGGACGGCATCACGTGTGGCAGCTCTGGTCGTGTCAACGCAGGGTGCAACCGATTGCAAGGCCTGTGCTGACAGGTGGTGGCTGTACAGAAAGTGCAACAAGGGTTTTTACTTTATTTGTTTTATTTTGCTTTGTTTCATTTTATTTTTACTCGGACATCCCAACCTACATTACTTATGCCATGAATAAACCCTGCCAATCAGCACAGCGGCATACTGAAAATAAATTCCGTTTATGGGTTTGATTCGCCATTTTAATGATGATTTTAATGTTTTCTTCATTTTTTCAGTCTTTTTGTTAATAGTTAATATCATTAACCTTAGGTACCAGCTTGTCTTGTTCATAGACTTGAAGAGAAGCTGTACCTCACCTGGTTTCTTCATACACTTTGCAGTTTGAGAGTTTCGTTTCTGCTCAGCGCTGCTGTGCCGCTAAGTGCTCCTGCACTAGGCATCTCGTAGTGCCATCGTCGCTTGTCACTAGTCCAATGTTCAATGGGGTGTGGGGCGGCTTTGCCTGTGGTGCCTTTCTCTTTGATTGTTGTCGTGGCAGCTCCCTGTGTGTTTTTTTGCTTTGGCATTGTGATCCAGTGGTAGTTTGGGGTTGTTGTTGGGCGTCTTTGAGTTGCTGCTGTGAAGTGGCTATGTGGGGGGCTTTGCTGTGTTGCATTGGACGTGCAGGGTGTCCTTGTTGCAGTGGGCTTTCAGGATTGTTTGGGTTTTCTTTGTGGTTGCAGCTGTGGTGCTGTTGTTCTAGCCATTGTTGTGCTTGCTTCGTGGGTTGGTGTGGCGCAATGGTGAATTCATCTTGTTCTGGTTCTGGTTCTTCAAGGAAGTTCCTCTACCTCACCTCAAATTGACTTCATTTTTTGAAGCAGTTTCCAAAAATTTTGCAACATGTTTTATTTTCTTCCAAATTGTGGAATTTTTACCAAGGTCTTCAAGTATTAACACTCAAGTCCAAAACCTTCTTCAGCCTCAAAGCATTAGGTTTCTCATGCCCGATACTATGCTCGAAACTTCATTTTGGCAAAGCTATCTAATGTGTCTCAGGTCGAGAAGGCTCTTTCTTTAAAATTTTTCCAACACAAAATGCAACCCTAATAGTTTGTGCCTAGAGGTTTGATTTTAATGTCAACGACCCAACCTTTAACATAATTCCTTGTTACATGAAATTGCTCAATCTTCCACTTATTTTTTCATTAAAGGGACTTGATGTTGGAGTAGATGACAAATGCATGTTCATCATAACCCCACAATTAAATAAAAACTCAACCTTAAGTGAAGAAGAGGAGAATCAAGATCTTTACAACACATATTGGGTAGGTATGGAATTATTGACTAACATTACAAACTAACTCAAATGGAACAAACAAAATTTGAGTGCCCAAGTGTACAAAATTATAATTTTTACAAAATGGGATGTTCATGATAAGAGAAGTGAAAACACTAACATCCAACACCTCTTGGTAGCAGGACAATAAAAGAGAGAGAAGAGATCCTTCGATCACAAACGATACTCATTATGTGGTATTGCTGCATCATCCTAAATGAAGATAGTCCTGCTTGCAGCCCATGCTTCCCACTATAATCACAAAAAAATCATGAATTAGTATGCAATGTGTAACACTTAACTATTAAATGCCTTATCTCGTTAGTGGTCACATGTAGCTAGGTTGTGACTTTGGTTGATTGGTTCCTTGAGTAGTGTTAGTAGGAAGGTTGACAAATAGGGTTAATGCAATTTAGTGGTCCAGTAAATTTGAAAAATTTTAATACTGTTGAGGCCAACATCACCCATGCTAGGCATAGGGCCTTGTTTGAACAAGTTTTATAAAAATAAAAAATAAAAAATAAAAATATAAAATTAAAAAATTAAAAATAGAGCACCATGAGCTTGCACATGGCCACTGTCCATGTGTTGGTAGGCTTCGTTGGCCCATAAACAAAACAGATTTTAAAATATTGATTAAGCATCCACCCATGACTTATGACCCATGATGATTATCCTATTTTGTTTTTTTTTCTTTTGCAGCGATATGAGGAAAAAGGCAAAAATAATTCACAGCAAAGGTGGCTGGCAATTTAGGGTTAGGGTTTTCTCCTGCAGGGCCGCTATAAAGAGGGAGGAAGCTAGAGTTTACCGGCAGCGAGGGGGGAGCCGGCAGCCAATGCCTACGCCTATTCTTTGACAATGATCAGGGGATTTTCAGTTCACCATCGGAGAGGATTTTCTGTTCAAATAGCGGGCATTTTTTTATTGTTGTTGTTCAAGAGCCGTAAGTCTCTCGCAGGATTTTTCTGTTCAAGAGGTGCAAGTCTGTTGTGCACGAAAGAGATACATTTTCTTTCCTGTTTTCTTTTCTACCCACACGGTAGAGACCAAGCTAACACCGGGAAGACCAGTGGTTGAATTTTCCTTCTACTTAGAGCACCAGATGAATTTTTATTTTTAATTTGAATTTTTAGTTTATGTTATTTGTTTTACTCAAAATTACACAAATTTTTAATTTTGATTTTTATATGTTTTTCGAAACATAACAGAATGCTTCTAAAATCAAATTTAAGTTTTAAATATTTTGTTTAAAATATTGTTATTATTGTTTTTTCACATAGCCCTTTCCAGCTGAGACTATTCCCAGGTATTCGTACCCATACGGGAGGCGCCCTAGGTGATAGTCTCCTAAAACGAGTTTTCACAGGTTATGGCGGCATGTCCAAAATTTATGCATCAACAAATACAAGGAAATATTTGAAGAGGTTATAAGAATTCACAACAATGAAAAGAAGAATTTATTAAAAACTATTGTAAAGATGTCATTGATGAGGTAAACAAAAAGAATTTGATTATAAGAGTGTCTAAGGATAAAGAACTTAACTAATCCAACCAAAAGATATGCAAGTGGATCCTCCCCAAAGTGGGCATAGGCCTTTTTACCCTTACATAACTTCAAATGAAAGAGTTCCTAGGCTTTGTGGATGATTAATGGTTATAGAAGTTAAGTACAAAAACCCAGAAGTAACTAACTAAGAATTCTAACACCTGAAACTAGGACATCAACCAAAACATGAAATTGGCAGTTTGCGTGAGACATGGGAAGCATAGATGGATGAGAGGAAGAGTGGAATGGAGATCCTAATTACAGTTACATGAAGTCCCTTATGGATTTTGTGGTTAAATGACTTGATAGGATCCATTCTTAGTCTAGACCAAAACCAACCATGTTCAGTGACTTCGCATTGACATTCTAAGACTAATCCATCCCTTAAGACACAAGAGTGCTCCCACAGAACAACCACTGTTCCAAATTAGAGAAGAATTAGGAAGTGAAGAAGGGCCTTAGTGAGAGGAGAAAAGTCTCATAATCAATGCTGGTGGCTCATTTATTTGGTCTAAGGGGGTGTGCTTTGAATTCCCATTATTGTTTTTTGAAATGGGAACTACACCATGCAAGGACACATGTAGTTATTTTATCCAAGGGGTGTGCTTATTCAACTTCCTTTATTGATTGGCATGGAATGGTAAGAAATTCAAGAAAACACACATGCACCCAAGCAAATAGAAAAGCATAAAAAATACTGAATCCCCTTAAAGCCACACCTTGTTCAAACCTTTAAATCCTTCCCAATTCCAAAAACTACCAAAGTCACAAATTTATTAAAATTTTATTAATGAAAAAGGGATTGCACATTTCCAAAAGAAGAAAAACCATAGAGTTTGTGAATGGGTGGATGCTGTGGAGTCACTACCTATTACATGAAAAGAAACTAATTTCTAATTATCCGTAATGAAATTTAAAGTTAGAAACTAGACACCAATAATCAAATGACAAAAATAGTACATACCACCATCAAGTAACGCCTTACCAATGTACCTGGCACTTATTAACAAAAAGTTAGAAAATCATAACAAATAAAAGAANTGTAAAACAAAAAGTTGTAAAATAAAAAAATGTGTAAAACAAAAAAGTTTGAAAAACGCAGGAGCTGCTTATAAAATTAGCATGATTGGCCATCTCCCCCATGACTAAGTTGAAAGGAGGAGATGATTCAAAATCTAGAGCATGGTTGTCCATTGAATGAGGTGCTTATTTTGTTAGCTGGCATATGCTCATGGAAAGGTTTAATTTGTTGGATGTTGACTAGCTGTTTCTTGTTTGGGCTCTTATGTTTATAGATCATCATGGCTTATAAAGGAAAAGTTTCATAAATGATGTAAGGTCCTTCCCACAATGTTTGAAACTTAGTTTGTTGAGGTACATGTGTGGGGTTCAAGTAGAGAATCTTGTCTCCTAGTTAATATTTGACTTTATACTTTTTAGGTCATGATGCTTTTTGTTGTAGGCCTTGTGCAACTCATTAGATGATAGGGCCACTAATCGAATTTTGTCTAATAGGTTGAGATTCATTAGTTATTCTTTTTGGACTAGACTCAAGTAAAGGCAAGGTTATAAGTTGTTGAAAGTGTATGGAGTTTAGATTGAATAGGAAGTGTTGGTAGTTTCACGTACACAAGCTCATAGGGAGAGTAGCCTATAGGAAGATTTCAAGTTGAGGTGTAGGTGCAAAGGACCTCATTCAATTTTGTGCACCAATCCTTCTTATACTTGCTAACAGTTCTTGTTAGTATCCTTGTGATTTTCCTATTGGTAACCTCAACTTGACCATTAGCTTGGGGATGGTAAGGTGTTGTGAGTTTTTGTTCAACCCCCAAGCATTGTATGAGCTTCCAAAAAGTAGTGCCTAGAAAGTGAGTTCCATTATTGAAAATTAATGCACATGGAATACCAAACCTATTAACAACATTTTTTTGTAAAAATCAAGTAGTAGTAGAGGATGTACAGTTGATGATGGCTACTACTTATACCCCTTTCATACAATAGTCAACATCAACTATGATGTACACCTTTCCATTTGACATGGGTGTAATGGGACCCATGAAATCAATGCCCCAGATGTTGAATGGTTCCAATAGTTGAATCCATTGTTGAGCTCCCTCCATTTGAGCACTTATTCCACCATCTCGTTGGCATTGTTCACAAGAGTGGATGTAATGGTAAGCATCCTTGAAGAGTGTTGGTCAATAATACCCTACCATCAAGATTTTAATGGCCATGTGTCTTCTAGCATGGTGTCCTCCACAAGGACCTTCATGAGTGTCTTGGAGAACACATAGTTGATTAGCATCAAGGACACATCAATGAACTAGGCCATTAGCACATACCTTATAGAGGTGTTTGTTAATCTACATGAAGTGCTTTGCCTAGTGAAAAAAATGTTGTTTCTTCTAGTGGTCCAACCCTTATGGCATCTCTTGAGTGACAAGATAGGTGAGTATGTTATCATACCATTTTGGCTTATTGGTCATTTGTTTAACTACAACCCTAGAAAAGAGGAGTTCATCAAGAAATGTATCAGATAATGGACTCTCTTCTTCTTTGTCATCCCATCACAACTAAGACAAGTGATCGGTGATCACCTTCTCAGTGCTCTTCCAATATATCATTGTGAGATCGAATTTCTACAAGATCACCACCCATCGTATGACACAGGAACTCATTGTTGGCTTGTTCATTAGGAAGTGGATGGCACTATAGTACATGTGCACAAACACCTTGTATCCAAGCACATAATGCTTGAACTTCTCTAGAGTAAACACCACCACCATCAATTATTTTTTTGTAGCGGTGTAGTTTAGTTGTGCACCCACAATGCTTTAGTTGGTGTAGTGGATGTAATATGATCATTTCTTGTCATCTAACTATGTCAACATAGCTCCTAAGGTATAATTTGATGCATTCATCATAATATGAAATGGTCTAGACTAGTTAGGTGCTTGTAGGATTGGATTTTCTACAAGATTCTCTTTTAGGTGCTAGAATGCTTTCTCACATTCTGTAGTCCAGACTAAGGGAACATCTTTGCTAGCTCGACCAATGGTTTTGTGATCTTAGAGAAATTCTCTATGAATTGCCAGTAGTAGCCAATATGTCCAACGAATGAATGAACATCTTTAACTATTATTGGTTGGTAGGTTATTCCTTAAATGACCCGTATTTTCTCAAGGTCTACCTCAATTCTTACTTGTGAGATTTTATGCCCTAGTATAATGCCCTCCTAGATGATGAGGTGAATTTTCTGCCAATTAAGTTGCAAGTTGTTTTCAACACATCATTTTAGCACTTGCTCAAAGTGGGCCAGGGCTTGCTCAAATGTAGCTCCATAGGTGGAGAAGTCATCCATGAAGGCTTTCACACCACTACCAATCTGCTATTGAAAAATTCTTAGGACTAGGCATTGGAATGTGGAAAGAGCATTACATAGACCAAATGGCATCTTACGATACACAAATGTTTCCCAGGAACTTGTGAATGTTATTTTTTCTTGGTCTTCTAGTGTAATTTAAATTTTGTTATAACCACTATAACTATCTAGAAAGTTGTAGTAGTAATGCCCAGATATGGTGTTGAGCATCTAGTTAACAAATGGAAATGAAAAATGATCTTTGAATGTTACCATATTTAGCAGCCTAAAGTCGATGTAGACCCATTTCTTGCCACCTTTCTTTGGAATAATTGCAAGTGCTCTAACCCACTCACTATTTGCAATGGGATAGATGAACCCTACCTTTAGGAGTTGTACAATTTCCTCCTTGATGATTTTTTGGCGTATCCTAGGATCAATCCCTATAAGTTCAAGATATGACCAAGAAAAAGTTGCTGACCATCTTTCAACTAGTTTTAATAGCATCTTTTTTTTTCTAGAGCAAGTTTTGCATTGATTATAACTAGCTTCCCATTCTTCAAAAATACATATTCCATTCTAGCTGGTAACATTTTCAGCTCAAGAGGCTCTTGTTTGAATTTGTCAAGAATTTTCAACTCTCCCTAGTGAGTATAATCATTTGTATCATTAGAGACTTGGTGATGAACTTGCTTGAGTTCATCCATGCCTATGACATATGCACATGTTAGGGTCTTAGTTGGTTCCATGCAAAGGGTGCTACTTTCAAAATCAATGGTTAACCATTGGGTACCTTTCTATTTGGTGGTTGTTGCATATAGACACCTTTGAATTTCTACCTCTAGTGCACACTACTTGCATATAGAGATAGATGCTTGATTTATGACCTAAAGTTTCTGCACACAATTGCATCCAGTATCACTATACATGATGCATGGAACTCTCTTCTTTTTAACCTTTTTGAATGCATTTTCCTTTGATATTTCTAGGAAAAGATCTCTGATGTCCATTCTTGCATTGATAGTGGTTAGCCATGCCCTTCCCATAATGATTGGGAAGTCCCCTTTGCAGTTCTCCACTTTGATTACCAGGAAATCAATAGGATAAAACAACCCATGGACAGTGGTCACAATGTCTTCTACTAGTTCCAATGGAACAATGATGGACTGGTTTGCTAATTCTAATCTTATGTTGCTCTTCTTGAGAGGAGGTAGGTTCTAGGTAGTGTACATCTCATGAAAAATCAAAGTAACATCAAAATCAGAATTTAGAAGAGCCCCACATAGTTCATTCCCAACAATTTGCAAATAAATCAGTGGACTTTCAAAATTGGCTGATTTTTTGGGAAGTTTTCCTACATGGATCCAATTAGACACAGTTTGAATAAGCATTATGATATGGATCCTTGGTAGAGTTTGGTTTGAAGGAGGCCCAAAGTTGTTAATTGTGGGTGTAGGTGAAGGCTTAGGTGAAATACAGGGTCGAAAGAAAGCTCTTTTCTTTGATTGAGCATTTGATCCCTCTGATTGATGATTGGATTAAAAATTAATAGCCCTCATAGCATTGTGTTATTCCAATTGAGTAGGTAGTTCACCTTACATTGGTGGAGTAGGTGGTAGCTATGCAACTGGAGAAGAGGTGTGTGCAAGGATAAGCAGAGGATAAGGATAAGAGGTGGTATCCCTTCTTTCATGTGGAAAATGATCTCAGTAATAATTTAAAGGGTGGTAGTGAGGCTAGAAATTAGAAACATGACTGGAGGAGTCATGTGGAGACATGGGTTGCTACATATGATAACCATATGAATTAGGTTATCGGTAAGGGTATTTTTGTCTTGGCGGTGCCAGTGCCCATGATTGTGATTACTATTATTATTGATATTGTTCATATGGTTGTGGTGGAGCTCCACTTGGATAATACAGTTATTGTTGGTGGAATTTCCTAAGATTACCTTGAGGATAAGGTAACCTTCTAGATGTTTACCTTTGTGTAAGTTGTGGATGTAAGACATACACCCCAAACACCTATAAATGTGACACAACGAAGCAACATTCCTTAGGATGTTTGTATTGATAGACGTCACACCCACGATCATCATCTAATTCATTGTCCACAACCTCTTCTATTGTAGTAATCTTGCCCTTGCCTTTATAATATGCACATTTAGCTTCCTTGCATGTCCTAAACTCATGCTCACTACTTTATTCTTTGGAATTCTTAGTAATTTTGAGAATAGCTTGGAATCTATTGTCCATTGAGTTCCTTAACTAATAACTATTGGCTATAAGTTTAGATTGGAATTTTTGAAGTGGCACGGATTTCTTATGCACCTCCTCATCAAATAGAGATTCATCCTCACTATCATAGAATTAAACCTCCTTCTTGCGGATGGAAGGATCACAGTTATACTCTGCACTTTCTCTTTTTCTTAGTTTTCCCTCCTCTTTGGAAACCTGCTCAATTAACCTTTGTACAAGATGGACACTTAGTTTTGATAATCACCCTTGGGCTTAAACACCCAGGGTTTTCCTCATTTCATTACAGAGCTCATCTAGAATGTGGTGAAGTTGAGCCAATTGAAAATAACCATGACCAAGGCATTTATGCATCAAGGCATAGTACCAACCAATGGTGGCATCCAAGGGTTTGTGTGCTCCTTGTTTTCACCCTTGAATTTTCTTCCTTAAGTTGGACACTTTGGAGTATGTTTGATACTTATCATTGAACAGCTTAAGCATGGTACTCCATCATCTAATAGATTTCAGCTCAATTTTTTGCTTCTTTGATAAGTGTCTTAGGGAACCAATTTAGTTTCTACCACTTGTTCTTTATGTTTTTCAAGGCACATGCATCTTGGAAAGCTTGAAGATGATTTTGTATATTAAAGTTGTATCCTTCTTCAAATCAAGAAATATTATTCATGTCTAATCATTTGATCTGACTATATTTCACATGCCTTGTTGGAATTTTGACTACCTTTGTAATGTTAAACATACTTTAGGTAGCAAATAGAGGCTCATCAAGGCCTTGATCATGGTGTCTATGATGCCCTCTACTACCCCTTCATTTATTGTGATGTACCTCTCTTGAATGTTTTTTCCCTTGATCTTGTCTGTCCTGATGGTACCTTTGGTTATTTTGGTCCCATCACTTATTTCATTTATTTTGATCACCTCCATCATGGTGTCACCTTCTGCGATCACAGTTAGAGCTAGAAGAAGAATAAGATGATGAAGGGGACGAGGAAGGAGAATCAGGACCATCACCATGCCTACTACCTTTTCTTCAGTGATCGCAACCATGATCACAATCGTGCTTCTTATCTACATCCCTGTCTTGACTTGCTCCTTTGAATCCTTTGTTATCATTAGATCCCTTGTTACTAGAATCAAGATTGTAAATGGTGGAGTGCAAGTTCTTATTTTGACCTCCATCACCAAAGTCAAAGAGAGAATTTTCATTAAATTTAAAACCCCTAGAGAAGGATTTCCCACTAGCTTGTTGGTATAATAGGAATGGAAAATTGTTCAGCCCTTTTCCCTTCAAAAATTTATAGTGCTGCTCTAGCTATCGATCTTGTAGGCATTGTGGTTCGGTCCTTAGCATTAGCATCTTCTATAATATACTCCCCATGGCACTCTTAAAGACCACATCATGCAAGCATTTGATAGAGTATTGTTGGAGCAGCACAATTGGGTGGCAACATAAAGTTTCTCTCGATGTCACACCACTATAGCTATTCATCCTAGTGTAGGATAAAGGTGAAGTTTGGCACATACTCATTAGGATGAGTATATATAATTCGATACTTTTGAGGCTTTGGCAGATTAACTCCATTGAACTTGGAAAGAGAAATGCTTCTGTGAGAAGAAGACATTTTTAGCTAGTGAATAGAAATCATAGTATGCTTTGAGAATTAGTTGTAGTAATTGTGAAATAAGATATGAATCTAAGGTTCATTCCAATGATTTAAATACTTTTCACTAGGTCCTAGATAGTGCATAAAAAAATAAAAAGATCCCTAGCAACAGTGCCAATGATGAGTGGTGAGGTACCCCTATGCACAACTATACAAATCACTAAGGCATTACACGTGATTTGGTCTAATTCCATGGACATATAGTTATCTAATGCACTAGCTCTTCTAGAAAGTGAAACGACATTGAGAATGTTCATTGTCTTCCCAACTACACTTGTGAGGTTCAAGGGTATGGTTTAAGTATAATTAAGGTATATGAATTTTTGTCATTTTATATTTTATGGATGTAATCACCTACAACAAGAATAAGGGTAGAGTAGATTGAAAACTAATGTCTATTGCCTAGCTAGCCTAACACAAGTAACCTCCCCACTTTCTTGAACACATATTGAACACATATAGCACTGCTAGGCTACCAAACATTAGGCATTGCTAGGTTACCAAGTATTATATGAATGCTTGAAGTGGTCATGCTCATGTTCATTAACAATCAAAAATGAATTGCTTAATCAAATGCATTAAAGTAAAGAATAAGAAAGTAAAGCACATTAAAGAAAATATTAAGCTATTCTTAGTGCTGTAACGATTGTCAATAGAGTTCATATTATTCTTGTCACACTGTTGTGCTTAGGTACATCAATGCTTGAACAAAGAACCATACACACTTTAGAATCCTTTTGTAGGCACTCAAAAAATATTCTAACTCTGAGGAAAATAAACTATAAGAGCTTCGCTACTCTACTTGAAAACTAAACTGAAAACTACTATCAAAATTGGAGCCCAGGCCTAGTATTTATATATTAGGGAATATACCCTGACATTGGATATGTGATGTTATACCAAGGCCCTAATGTCATGTACGTGATGTCTCGGCTCCAACGTTGCATACCCGACATCAGAGTAGACAACAAATGCATGTTCATCACATGGCTTAGCACAATTGATGCTAAGTTAAGTATGAAACACTTATCTTTTGAAATCTCTAAGGAAGATATGTGTAGAGCCATATGTACACAATAGATTCCATGCATTACTACTAATAATAAAGGGTACAATTATGGATTAACACTTCAGAATGTCAACATAGTCATTACACCAATCAACAATAAATGTTGAAAACAAGTGTATGCATAAGAGAAAGTAGGGACCACTAAATCAAAAAACACCTAGTGGTCAACAACTAAGAACTTTCAAGAGTTCAAAAAATGCATGGAATAATTTGAACCATTTATTAACTCCAATTCCAAAAAAATGACCTCAATTGAGAGCCCAAAAGTGAAAATATTAAACCATGATCATACACTAATATGAAGAGAAAACAATGACTTAGATGATCAAAACTTAATTACCATCAAGATCACATGCGGCAATAATAAAAAAATTAAATCATTACAAATGGTAAGTGAACCACCCAAAGTTTATGATTCAGGAGATCTAGGGAGCATTTTTCAAGCACTCATCCATAAGTTCAATTGTGGAGGAGATTCCTTATCTTAATTCAGGAATTAATAAGTGCTTTCTCAATTTTTTGTTTTACAATTCCTTTTGATTTCTAATTTCTTAATATACCTTTTCACATTCTTTGATATAATTTTTTCCATTCTTTTATACTTTTTTGTTTCTTAAAATTTCAATATTCTTTAACATTTTTCAATTCTTTAATGATTTTTCATTCTTTGACATTTTTCATTCTTTCATCTTTTTCCAATTCTGACTATCTTTTTCATACTTTGCTTTTGTGACCTTTGTAAATAAATTTGATTGTTAATAAAATACATTAAGAATAAGGCAAGATGTAGCCCAATAAGGTGAATATTTCTCTATGTTATTAAGTCATAAGGGATTGATTATTTGAATAGTGAGCCCACAACATTCATCCATCCAATCCATTAATAAGAGGTTCTTACTATGTCCATAATGATATTCTTTCCATCATAAAACTAAGAATAAATTTGTGATCATTATGGATGAACTAAAAAGAGAAGAACCAAGTGGAAATGTAAAGTGTGTGACATCAAGGGGATTTTTGGACTCTCTTGGATTACTTCTATTAGTTTTATCTTATTTCTTAGGATGTATTATATCCTTGTAGATCTTAAAAAAAAATAAGCGTAAGGGTAAAATAAGTGTAGCCTTACCCATGCTTAAAGGTAGTCCTTTGGTAAGGTTGACATAGATAAAAATAAAACTCATGCACAAAATAAATTTTTGGAGGTCCCACTAGAAAGACATGTTACCCATGCTTGAAGGTAGGCAACTTCTTAGGAATTTTAGAAAATAATAAGTGCAATGAATAAACTTTGCCCTTGGACAATATTCCAAGTGACAATGCTGCTTGTAATAATGGTAGTCTTATAGTTGTAATTCTAAGAGGTTAAACAATGCAATGTCACTGGAGTGTGGTTTGGAATTGGTTTGAATCTTTGACAGAAAGACTAATGATTACTTTAAGCATTAATAACACACAAGGATTCATTATGCCTATGGTTGGATACATCATGTACCAATTTCAACAATCCCTTTTTCCCATTTCATCTCATTGTATATGTAATCATAACATGTGGTTTTGTGTAATATAGTGTAATTTTCCCAACTTAGTGGTACTAACATGTGTGTTTTTCTAGACAAGTATGTCTTAGATTCAACTCCTTGAGTGCCTAAGGACACTTTTAGGTGTGGTTATGCAAGGGCACTAAGGGCTGGAGCCTACTCTGGAGAGGATCCACTTGTATAGCTTTTGTATTTCATACTTTCCAAGAAATTCCGCATCATCTTATGCCTTTCAAACATCTAATATACTTCCCATATCATTTAATAATTTTTCCGTTCATCAGAAATTCATTATACATTTCTTATCCATATCATAAACTTTCATTGCCTAAGTTTCCTTCTTCATGAACTTTCTATGCCAAATTTTTGAAAAATATGCATCATTATTAGCCCAAGACCCTTTGAATGTGTTTCATTCCTTCAAAATACTCAAAAGGACTCATTTTTATCCTCAATTCTCAACAAAAAATATGAAAATTTAGACTCCAATATCGGAGCCCACAAAACCTATATATTTGTAAGGGACTTGAATTTTCATTTTTCACTTTTACAACCAAGAGAGTTTTTGTCATTTTTTCTTCCTAACTTAGACCTATAACCTTTTCCCAACCCATAACTTACACACTATCATTCTGATTTTCATGATTTTTGAATCTATTTGATCCTAAAGTGCTCACCTTACTCATGGGATTTTTTTTTTTTTTGGGGGGGGGGGGGGGGGGGTTGTGCTGTGCAAGAATGATGCTAGTGTGGAAAGGAAAATCTAAGAAATATTTTAGAATTGTCTAACAGTTGGAGGGTATTATAAGGATTAATACAAAGGAAACGTTTAAAAAATTATAACAAAAATTAATCACATTAATGCTAGAAACTCTTAAATCATCCTCTTAATGAACCATACCAATCATTATGAGCCATAAATAAGAACAAAATGGACAACTATGAGGGGCTATAAGGAAATTAATGCCTATGGGGTTTCTCTTTGGAAAATTTTCCAACTCTATAATCATAATGAGCTAAGAATTGATTTAATTAAGAATATGAGAAAGGGAAGTAGTTATCCAAATCAAAGTAAATAGTCTAATAATTCTCAAATCCTTAATGATTATAGATGGTCCCAAAGAGAGAAGTAATAGGAGGATCCTCATAGTTGACAAGAAAAAGACTAAGAGGCTAAGGAAGAGGTTGAACACAAGAGCAAGATCTAGAACATGCGAAGTAGGAAGCCCAATCCTTTAGCATCCATTAGGAAACTCTGGCTACTAGACATTCGGCCCAAGTGAAGGCAGAAGGATCACAAGTCCAAGGACAACACCTCACGCTATCACGAGAATGCCTTTAAATCATTTAAGAGAAGATGCTCTTGACAACAATGATTATGAAGATGAACTTTGGTTCATTCATAGAGTTTTTTCTAGAGGCGATAAAGGCACAAATCCAAGTGTCATCACTATGGCCCATCCTTTCAAATAGTGGTGAATGGTATCTAGGGGAGACCCACCAATTCTGACATAACAAAGAAGGGGATGCTATAGTCAACATTGAAGGAGTCTCTATTTCAGATTTAGTTAAGACAATAGAAAAAGCTCTGAATGTGCCTAATGAAGAAGCAAGATTAGCACATTTGTCCACAAGATCAAACATAGAAACCAAAAATCTATGGTGAAAATGGACATATGGAAAAGAAGATAAGGAGTACAATGAGTTGACTCTAGAGGAAAGAATCTATTTTAAAATTGGTACATATCACTTGTTTCACACAAAGAGATTAAATAGATTATCCACCTATGAGGCTAGAGGAAGTACAATTCTGATGGGAAAGTATAATATAAATCTCACACAACTCTATTTCATGGAGATTGATGAGTCATCATTAGTTGGCTACATTGACAAGGAATCATTGATGTAGTTGACCATGTTTACAAGGCCTCATCCATGATGCCTTGTTGACACATTTCAACCTGCACTAATGATGCCTTGTCAATGCGGTGTTCGTTCATTGCCTATGAATGCATGCCTACCCATTGCATTTATGGAAGTCCAAATTTCAATTGTAGAGAAGCTCTTGCATTTTTTCCATTTGAAAGTTAGAATTGTTGTCCTAAGTTCCCATAACAAGATTCATTGAGTGTATGAATCTTTATTTGAGCATTATTGTACTTGAGCACGATAGTGTGTGTAGTAATAAAGATGAGCTTTCTAATAAACCTTACAGCACTCTGGATAGATTAGTTCTTTTATTTATGCATTCAATATTTTCAATTATTTGTTAATTATTCTCAATTATTTCATAATTAATTTCTAGTAATTGAATTATTGAGATTTTTAAGCTAGATAGATTAAATACATAAGTACGACTGATTCAAGCATAACATGTATTCACTTGGTAATCCTAGCAACATTATTGCTTGGTATGCCCACTAGTGTAACATTTGGTCATCTAATAGTGGATACGTAGGTTCAAGACATGTATGAAAAGTGGGAATGAATACTTATTTTAGTTAATCAAATTTCTTCTACTTACATTTTGAGCACCCAAAACATAAAACATAATATGATAAAAATTNTTACACTTGTGATGCACATTGGTATGGTTAAGTGTAACTAAGGCAG
>MNCI01032607.1:364943-411760 GCA_015680685.1 Gnetum montanum | reverse complement strand
TACCATGTTAGAACTATTCAATGACAAATATCAAACATACTCTAAAGTGTCTAATCTAAGAAGGAAAATCCAAGGATGGAAACAAGGAATATATGAACCCTTGGATGCCACCATGGGCCAATATTATTCAGTCCTACACAGATGTCTTGGCCATGGTTACTCTCAAAGAAAACAACTTCACCACATCATAGATGGGCTTAGGGTAGAAACGAGAAGGACCCTTGGGGTATATGCCTAAGGAAGGTTGTCTGAAATGATATCTCATCAGATCCAAAGACTAATCGAGTAGGCAGCAAAAGAAGAAGGTGAGATACAAAAATGGGAGAGTGCTAAAGAGTATAATAGGGAGCCATCCATTAGAAAAAAAGAGGTCTGATTTTGCAACGAGGACGATTCACCACTTGATGAAGTGGTGAACAAGAAAACCTTGTCTATTCAAAAATCAATTTTTAACATTTTAGCCAAGGTTGACAAGTTATGGGACTCTTTGGATGAAAGGTTTCAAATTGCTTTGAAAATTTTTTAAGAATCCAAAGAGCAAAATAGTGATCGTAATCATAGACAACAAAAAGAAGCTGAATGTGCCTACCAAACAGATAAGGGCAAAGCTGTTGCAATAGTGATAGTTATGGAGTCTGACTTTTTATGATGAAATTGAATGTGACATCTATCAATACGAACATTCAAAGGGATGTTGCCCTATCTTGTCACACTTACAAGAGTATGGAGTGTATGCATTGAACCCATGCCTAGCACATAGGCAAGCTCCAAGATGACTACCTTACCCTCAAGGTAGTCCAAGATAGTTCAACCAACAATAATATGCTTACTATCCAAGTGGAACTCCTCCACAACCTTATGAATAGTACCAATAGTGGTACCAACCATAATTGTGGGGAATGCCACCACCAAGGTAGCAGTACCCTTATAGACAACCAGATTGATACGGGTACTATGATCAACAACCCATATCCCTGAGAAGTTCAACAAGTCATGCATCATTCTAGCATCACTATTACCCTCCAGAGTACCATAGAACACATTCACCATCTACTCTAGGGGAAATCCCATATTAGTATCCTTACCATCCTTCATATCCCTCTACACCTACACCTCCATCTTCAACTTAGTTACCTCCTACTCCATCCATGCAAGGTGAAATTACTTCATAGCCATAGCAACGAAATGCTATAAGGGTTGTACACTCACAACCAATTTTTCAACCAAGTGGTCTAGATATTCAAGCAAGAAAACAACCTTTCATTTGGCCCAGTAGTCCTTTCCAACCCTCACAATCTACTTCGACTGATTGCCTTGCCTCTCCAATACCCTCATCCTTTGCATCAAATACCTTCAAACACCCTTCAAACTAAGTGCCACCTAGGATTCGCGCTGTAATGCTAACTCATGCTATATCTAACTGGATGAAGGCTAGTAACCTTCCTACAAAAATATCTAATCCATAAAGTCCACTCATCTTTCTACAAATGTCAGACAAGAGCCATGTAAGGCTCTTCTTGACTCTAGTTCTAGAGTTAACCTCATCTCCCATGATATTTATAAATCCTGAAACCTACCACCTCTTAAGAAGAGCAACATTTGTTAAGAATTAGTAGATTAGTCGATTACGATTCTTTTGGGATTAGTAGAGGACATTATGACCACAGTTTGCAAGTGGTCCTATCCTACTAACATTTTGGTAATCAAGGTGGATAACTACAAAAGTGACTTTTCCATCATCATAAGAAGGGCTTGTTCAAGCATGGTCAATGCATGAATGGGTATAAGGGACTTATCTCTCAAAATATCTAAGGAGAATGAATTAGGAAAAATTGAGAAGAAGTGTATTCCATGCATCATGTACAACAAAAATGGGTGTAACTGTCTATAAATGATTTGGTCCATCAAAAGCACATACATTAAGGCATGTAATAATTGTGTGCAAGAAGTTAATATTTAACGATGTCTGTACACAACAACCACAAAGCAAGAGGACACCTAGTGGTTGATAGCTGATTCAGATAGCAACACAGTATGCATGGAGCCATCTGAGAGTTTAAATTGTGCATATGTTGAAGGCATGGACAAAAGTGAAGAAGTCCATTCCCAACTCTCTAATAAAGGTGATGATAATTGTTGGGGAGAGTTGGAGATCCTTGAACACTTTAAGCAAGATCCCTTAGAACTAAAAACTTTAGTAGATGGAATGGAGTATGCATTTTTAAAGAATGGTAAACTGGTCATCATTAATGCCAAACTTGCTCTTGAATAGAAAGAAAAGTTATTGAAAGTAGTGAATAAATGGTTAACAACCTTTGCTTGGTCATATTTAGAAGTAACAGGAATCGATCAAAGGGTATGCTAGCACCACATTTACATTGACTTGGCCATGAAGCCTAGAAGAAAACCACAGAGGAGGAAATAGAGTAACTCCTCAAGGTGGGGTTTATCTATCTAATCATGGATAGTGAGTGGGTTAGCCTACTTGTAATTGTACCAAATAAGGATGGTAAATGGTGGGTTTACATTGACTTTAGGCTATTAAACATGGCGACATTTAATGATCACTTTCCTTTGCTAGTCATGGATGAAGTACTAGACACCATATTCAAGCATTGTTATTATAGTTTCTTCGACAGTTATAGTGGCTATAACCAAATCCAAATCATGCTTGAAGACCAAGCCAAGACAAAATTCATGAGTCCCTGGGGCACTTTTACATATTGTAAGATGCGATTTGGTCTATGTAATTCCCCTATAACATTTCAACACTTGGTCCTTAGTATCTTTCAACAACAAATCGGTAGTGGTGTTGAAGTTTTCATGGACGACGTCTCCACATATGGAGCTACCTTTGAGAAAGCCTTAGACTAACTTGAGCAAGTACTAGAGAGATGTGTTGAGATAAACCTATGGATCAACTAGCAAAAAATCCATCTTATGGTCCAAGAAGGCATTATGCTAGGACATTTAATTTTGCAGAAAGGAATTAAGAAAAACTTAGAAAAGATAAGGGACATCTAAGGAATAACATGCCAACTAGAGAACATCGAAGATATTCAATCATTCCTTGGACACAATGGTTACTATTAGTTCTTTATTAAGAATTTCTCTAGGATTGCTAAATTGTTGGTAGAACTTACCAAGAAAGATGCACCTTTCATATGGACCAAATAATGTGAAAACACATTCCAATAATTAAAAGAGAAACTCGTAAAAACACCAATCATATGAGCACCTGATTGGTCCAAATAATTCCATATCATGATAGACACATCTAACTATGCTTTGGGAGCCATGTTCATGCAGATGGATGATAAGAAACATCCATATTATATCCACTGCATGAGTTAAAGCATTGTGGGAGCATAGTTAAATTACACCACCATAGAAAAATAATTAATGGTAGTGGTGTATGTGCTAGAAAAGTTTAGAAATTATGTGCTAGGTTACAAAGTATTTGTACATATGAACCACAATGCAATTCGATTCCTTATGAATAAGCTGATGGTGAGCCCTTGTGTTATACAGTGCCTTGTGATCTTACAGGAATTTGATATTACAATGGTAGATCAAAAAGAAACTGAGAATATGATCACTGATCATCTTTCTCACTTAAGATGGGATAACAAAGAGGAGGAGAGAGCACTCTCTGATCAATTTCTAGACAAACTCCTCTTTACTAGAGCAATAAATGAACAAACACCTTTAAGAGAAATGTGGTATAATGACATCCTCACATATCTTCTCACTTAAGAGATGTCACAAGACTTGGATTTTAGGAAAAAACAAAAATTGCTTCATCACGTCAAATACTTCATGAAAATTAACAAACACCTTTACAAGGTGTGTACTGATGGCCTGATCCATTGTTGTGTCCTTGACAAAGATCAACTATGTGTTCTCCAAGATGCTTATGAAGGACCTTGTAGAGGCCACTATGCAAGGAGATGCACAGCGATAAAAATCCTAATGGTAGGATACTAACAATCTTTAGGGATGTCCACTAGTTTGTCAAGCCTTGTGAATCTTGTCAACATGATGTGGGGATGACCGTTGGTATGGAAGGTCCTCAACAATGGATTCAACCACTAAAACCTTTCAACATTTGAAGCATTGACTTTATGGATCCCATCACACCCATGTCTAGCAGGAAAGTGTATATTATAGTAGCAGTTGACTATTCCAAAAAATGGGCTGAAGCCACAACCATTATAGACTGCACATCATTCACTGCTACTAACTTTATACAATAGCATATCATTAATAGGTTTGGGGTGACACGTTCATTAATTTCTGATAATGGAACTCATTTCATCGGTGCCAAATTTAGAAAATTAATGCAACACTTGTAGGTAGAACATAAATTAAAAACACCTTACCACCCCCAAGCCACTGGTCATGTAGAGGTAACCAACTAGGAGATTACTAAAATATTAATGTGAACCATTAGAAAATATAGAAAGGATAGGAGAACAAAACTTAATGATTCTCTTTGGGCTTATCGATCAACTTGGAAACTTCCTATTGGATATTCTCCCTATGAGTAAGTGTACGAGGATCTTCCAACACTCCCAATTCAATCTGAACTCCGTACATTCTCAATGGCCTATAAATTAAACCTTAACATAAGTTTAGCACAAAAGGAGAGATTAATCAATCTAAATGTTCTAAATAAAATTTCTTAGTGGCCCTATCTTTGAATGAGATGAAAAAAGCATTCAACAACTAATGCCATGACCTTATACTTAGGAAAGTAAGGTTTCAACCAGGAGATAAGGTCCTATATTGGAACCCCACACATGTACCTCAAAAAGAAAAATTTCAAACATTGTGGGAGGGGCATTATATAATTTATCAAACCTTTTCCTCTGGGGCCATGATAATTTACAAGCTTAACAACCCAAATAAAAAGCAATTGGTCAACATTCAACAAGTCAAACCTTTCATAGAACCAAGATTGGCTAGTGCAAATATCACCTCACCTAATGGACACCCATGCTCTATTTTTCAAATCTCCTCCTTCCAACTCAGTTGTGGGGGAGATGGCCATCCATGCTGACCATTACCATGACCTCTCAGTTTTTCTACCTTTTTTTTCACATTTTTTATTTTCAAATTTTTCTAATTTTATACCATTTTTAGTACATTTAAATTTTCTTGATTATTTTACACTTTCTTATATATTTTACCTTATTTTGTCTCTTGTGTTTCTTTTGAGTAAGTGTTGTATTTTCTTATTCTTGCTAATAAATCTACTTTATTATCACAGGACACAATGCTACTATTGTTGTTTACTAATGATGGTTTGTGCTTAATGTGTGATTATTGGTGTTTAGTTTCTATTTTTTAATTTCGATGTTTGATGACTTCGACATGGTTTATTTTTCATGGAATAGGTAGTGAGTCCACATCATCTAGCCATCCGATGAACTCTATGGTTTTCCTTGTTCAAGAAATTTGAGGTTCCATTTTCATTAAAGAAACTTTTGATCAATTGGTGACCTTGGTAGTTCTAGAATTGGGAAGGATCCAAAGGTTTGTAAAGGGTGTGCCTTCAAGGGGACTCAATACTCTTTGTACTCTTCTTCTTGTTTGAGTGCTTGAGTGTTTTTCACAAACTTCTTACCATTCCATACCACGCAATGATAGCAAGCCAAATAACATCATTACATGGTGTGGTTCCCGCCATTCAAAAAAAAAAATCCTAACAAAAAAATAAAAGAAATGATGGGAATTCGAAGCATACCCCTTCAACATGAATAAAGTCCTTGCATGGTGTTGTTCCCATTTCAAAAAAACAACAACAACAACAAAAATGGGAATTCAAAGCACACCCCTTAGACAAATAAAAGGGCTACAAGCACTAGTTATGGGACTCAAAAGACATACATCTATGCCTAAAATTCCTCTCTAATTAAGGACCTCTCTCTCTCACTTCCTACTTTTGTCTCATCTTTGTGAAATGGTGGTTGTCTTGTGAGAACACTCTTGTTTCTTTAATGGTTGGATTGGTCTTAGAGTGATGATACGAAGTCACTGAAAGTGGAAGGTTTTGGTCTAGATTGAGGATGGAACTTCTTAGGTCATTTTAATCACAATTCCACAACGAACTTCTTATGACCTTAATTTGGAACTCCATTACACCTTCTCTATCATCCATCCATGTTACCATAACTCACCTCATTGTCGGGTTCTATGTTATGCTCTATGTCTTGGTCTAACATATTTGGATTCTTGAGTGGGTTCTGTTGGGTTGGTCCTTAACTTGTCATGATCATTAAATCGACTATGGGGCCCACAGACTTCTTAGTTGAGGTTATGCAAGGGCAAAGAGGGCATGAACTTGCTATGGGGAGGATCCACTTGCATAGCTTTTGGCTTGATTAGTTAAGGTTCCTTACCATTGACATCATTACAATCTTATATTTTGTATTTTCCATTGTGTAAATTGCTTAGTACTCCTTAATTTTTCATTGCATTCATCCATTAAATCAATTTTTCTCCATTTTTCAAATTTATGAACTTTAATGCCCTCTTCTCATGATTTCATACTATTCTTGCTCTTCTAAGCTTTCATTTGACCTCAATTTCATCGAAAAATTCCTTGTATTTTAAGAGTTTGACCAAAGTCAGTAGTGGCCAGCAGCTACGTCATCAAGGCCTTGTTGACGTAGTCAACCCTATCGATGGGGCCCTGTTGTCAAGGCCTCATCGACAAAATACAAAAATGCTATATACATCTTTGGACACTTTGGAATTTTTTGTCATTTTCTCATAACACATGAGAAATTGTTGTAATTTTTCAAAGCCCAAAATATTCCATAGCCCATAACTTTCAAACCATTTATCCAAATCACTCCATTTTTCAATCCTGCACTTATCGAAGGTAAGATCTTTATCGTGGGGGCCACAAACCTTAAGGTTTCTAATGTAATTATCAAAAATGTTTTCTAATTCCCCTAAGAGTTAGTAACTTTAATTATACATAAATATCAACTTTTTCCAAGTTAACCCCTTCCAACAACCTCTAGGATGATTTATCAATGATAAGGTGTATATAGAAATAATAATTAAGTTGATTAAATCAACCATAATCACAACATAGCCAAGTGTAACTACCTTCAAGAGTTAAGGTATCCCAACTATTTTAAGGTTACACAATGATTTTTAATCCATGGTTCTATTGTGATTACAGATGGCACCCAAAAAAAAGCACCCAAATGAAGGAGAACCCTCACAACCATAAGAGATATGACCTAGAGCTAGAAGGTGCCAACAAGAATAAGGCAAAGAACAACAAGAGGTGACCCATGCAACGATACTTCTTTGAGATTTACTCGAAGTGGAATCTGTTTGATAGATTCTGAAAGAAGAAGTGCCTACTAAACAATCTCAACGAGGAGAAGCGCCTAGACCTATGCCTAGGCTTGAGGTCACTCTAACTCAAGCCTATCTAGATATCATCAAGTCCCGAGAGGTCCAAAGATAATTCCTTCAAGAAATAAACTTCAAGCCATTTTTGGAGAAAGCTTTAGAAGTTAGAACAAAATTACAAACCTCTCCCATGTGGCCAATAATCATGACCAGTGGGGAGTGGTACATGGGAGAGACTTACCTATTTTGGAATAGTTGGAGGCCAAGTTCTGTTGTGAAGATCAAGGATGTTCAAGTGTCATATTCAATAAAGTCCATTGCACAGGCATTGTGGTTGCCTGACATCGAAACATAGCTAGTAGAAATATCAACAAAAGGTGATCCTAAGGCAAAAAGGGAGTGGAACCAGTGATGTTACGAGGTGAACCATAAGAAGTATGGTGAACTCACACTAGTGGAGATAATTTATTTCAAGATTACAACCTGTTACCTTAATCCAATGGTGAGGCCAAGTAAGGTGACTACCTTCTCCACTGATGCATGCACCACTCCAAGTGGGAAATTTCCTGTTAACCTTCCACAACTAATTTATTTGGAGATTGAGAAGTGTTTCAAGGAGAACAAACATGGAAGGAGGACCCTGCCCTTTCCATGTTTGATAAGAAAACTTTGTAAAAGGATAGGTATTGTTTTCTATTCCAATGAAACTGTTAGGTATACTCCCTTGGCCTCATGCACAGAAATAATGAAGGATAAAACACTAGTAGCCATTCAAGAAGAGGAGCTGCTGCCAACACCACCCACTCAAGAGACAAGATCGAAGGCACATGTAGTCCTTGAGCATCTATGTCAAATTTGAGAGGAACTCTTGAGTGAACAAGAGTAGCAATTAGGAATGAGAGGGGTAGATCCATCTGTGTACCGACCAGCAATGAGTCACCTTAATGAGGTGGCTTGAAGAATTAGCTAGATGAAGAGGGATGGTTCCATTTTATTTTCTTGGAGAATGCAACTACCTTTGAGGTCAGATCTCAACACTCAAGAGGTGAAAATATTACTAGTGACACATCATTTCTTCCTAGAAATATTTGAAATGTTGCTACTTTCTGAATGAAGTTGAAGGAAGGTGAAGAGGCAACTATCTTGGTAATGTAGCACCAAGGCTAGGAAATAGTGGTAGAAGTGGTACCTAACCATGTAGTTGAAACACTAAATGCACCTGCAACATTTGTATTAGACATATCTACATTCCAAGATGTGCAAATGTTCATAGGCACAGTTAGTAGGAAATTGAATGTAGCCCAGCATGAACAACTATTGGAACGACTAGTGGGAATTAGGCAACTGACTCTTGATATCTTTGATCTTTCAGAGAACATGATTATAACCCAATTGGAGTTGCTGAATGCAAGGGGAAAATGCATCATTTTGTAAGGACAACTAGAAATGGCCTAAGAGAAAAATGAATGCTTCGCTGTGGAGGTTGCTGAACTTCATCCTCGACTTGTAGAGCAAATAATCCTCAGCTCAACAATGACAAGAGATGAAGCTATCAAATAGCTTCAAGAATGAATTCAAAAGGCTAAGGAGGAAGCAACAATGGCCATCTTCAAACAGCCCATTTTAGAAGCTAAAATGCATTCAATTAAGAAGGAATTAAATCATATGCCCTATGAAAATGAGACATTGACCACATAAAATCATCACCTGTGAAATGTTGATGCTCAAAGAAATTAAATGCAGGAGTTCATTCATCAATAGTAGGAGCAACTTACTAAAGTCAACACTAAATTGAGAAAATTTACCATAAAGAATCAAAATTTGTAAATGGAGGAGGTGTGCACCTTACAACAAAATTTTGCCATTAAAATTGCTATCTAGAAAAATGAAGCTCTCAAGTTTGAAAGGGTGAAAAATCACTACAGGGACCAGGTTGTCTTGTAAAAAGAAATTAATCAAAAATAAATCTAGATGGAAAATGCTAAAGTTAATGAAGCCCTCTAGCAACTCTAGTAAGGAAGAGAGATGTGGTAGCCTATCCTTAATGGGATTGATGCCTACAACAAAGCATAGATCTGCTTAAAGGAGTTATAGATTAAAGAAATGAAAAAATATATAGAGTTGGCCAATCTTTGTTATGCAAACCTAGTAATGCTGATAGTAGGATGGTCATAGTCAAAATTGGAGAAGCAATTGGCTAGCTCATCATTGCTATTTGAGGTCAAATTCAAACATCACAAAGACACGAAGAAAAAGATTGAGATTGCTAATGCTAAACTCAAAGTCCTTAAAGGGAAATTCATAGATCAACGATCCATCACTGAGGACCTAGCTAGATAGATGAACAACTACTAGAAGCTAAAGAACATAATGTGAGCATTTGACATTGAATGCACATAGTTCACTACCTAGTTTGTCAACGTCAAGGAGTTGTTTCCAGTAAACCCATGTCTTTGGGAGGTGCCCATTCCAACCCACATTAAGGAAGCTATGTGGATAGTGCATGATCTTAGAAGTAAGGAGGAGAAAATGAAAGAATTTTTGGATGCTTTCCACCTCCCACTTGAAGTTGCAGTGGTAGCAAGACAACCATAGCCTCAACCATCGCTAGTGCGTGAAGCCAGTGAAGGTCCTTCAGAGCCTCAAGAACCACCACCACCTAGGACCATTTGATCTTCTCTAATAAGCTTAACATCATTAAGGAATATGTTGTCCAATTTTTGATAAGTTGTATCATGGTGTTCAATTTTGTGTCCTAAACACCACCATTTTTGTAATGTGTTGATCCGTATACCCAAGCACTATATTTTTTGTCAAGTCAGTCAAGTTTGTTTTTGTTGAAAGAAAAGTCAATTAATAATTTCATACCTTTCCAATTTTGTAAAAGAACTTGAGGACGTGTTTTCATTCGTGAGGGTATGATGAGTTGTTGTTGGTTGGCTACATTAATGAGGCATCATCTACATAGCTGACTATGTCAACAAGGCCTTACTCATGAGGCCCCATTGATGCATTTCTACCTACATTGACGATGCCTTGTCGATGTAGTGTTTTTCTATCACCTATAAATATGCACCTACCCATCGTATTTATGGAAGTTTAGATTTCAATTGTAGTGAAGCTCTTGGAAAAATAGGAGTAATTGAGTGTACGGGTCTTTTTTTGAGCATTGTTGTACCTGAGCATGACAGTGTGTGCAACAATAAAGATGAGCTTTCTAATAAACCTTACAACACTTTTCATAGATTAGCTCTTTTTTATGCATTCAATGTTTTTAATTATTTGTTAATTATTCTCAATTATTTCATAATTATTTTCTAGTAATTGAATTAATGAGGTTGTTAAGATAGATAAATTAAATATATAAGTACGACTGCTTCCAGCATAACACGTATTCACTTGGTAATCCCAGCAACGTTATTGCTTAGTATGCCCAGTAGTGTAACATTTGGTCATCTAGTAGTGGTTATGTAGGTTTAGAACATGTACAGAAAGTGGGAAGGAATACTTATGTTATGATTAACTTAATAATAGTAGTTAATTAATTTATATTAGTTAATCAAATTCCTTTTACCTACATTTCGAGCACCCAAAACATAAAACATAAAATGATAAAAATCAGATGCCTCAGTTACACTTAACCATACCAACATGCATCACAAGTGTAATTGGAAGGACATTGATGGACCTTAAGGCTAGATTCACTTCCTAAAGGGCTAGTGCACTAGAAATGATAAAGTCCATAGAATTCGACTGATTTGCGCATGAACACTTCATGATTCATATGGTTGGGCATAATGGTACCCCGCAGCTCATCAGAGATCCAAAGGTGGTTTGAAGGAAAGAAGGTAGGGAAGCTCATACTTCCATTTCCTTGCCTAATCAAGAAGCTATGTAAATGTGCTAGAATCCTAGGGTACACTAATGACATCCTCAAGAAGGCCCAAAATGCCTCATATGCTAAAATGTTGAAGCTAGCATCACCAAAGAAAGATTTAGTGGAGGAAGAAACAAAAGCTAGGGAAACCATGCAAACCACTAAACAACAACAACAAGTGAGACCAAGTGGTCAACAACAACAACAACAACAACAATAGTAGCAACAACAAGAACAACAACAACAGTAGGTCCCACCACCATCACTGTAGAAGTATATACCATCATTGAGTCATCTACAACAAATTGGAGAGACTATCAATTGGGAAATGCATGAGGAGGCTAACCTCTATAGAGTAATTGATAGTGCCATTCAACCGAAAATTTCTTCAAATCCTATAAATGGAAAAATATCATTATAGTTAGGAGGAGAGGCTTAATGGTCACAACAGGTTTCTAGGAACGTTGCATCATTCCAAGTGGTGCTTAAAATAGGAGAAGGAGCCATGGTTGTGGTTATGCAGGACCAAGATGCAATGGGATTCATAGAAGTCATCACTAATCACATTAAGAAATCCTTTAACATAAATGTTGTGCCACCAGTAAATCTAACTAAAGCTAGAGATGCTTAGATGTTAGTTGATACCTTAATGACTCCTACTGATCATGAGGATGTGCTAGATCGATTGCTACAGATGGGGCCAGTAATGAAAAATCTTTTTGACATCCTAAGTGATGTCACTACAGTGTAATTAGAATTGATCAGAACTAAGGGTAAGTTGGTCATGGAAGAGATAAGGGTAGAGCATGTAGAATCTGAAATCCTTAGACTATAGGAAGATTTTGTGACCTTGAGGGTGAAATGCAAAGATCCTACACAATTCATTGTGCTTGACGAGCTAGAGTAATTTAGCATAGAGAAAATTAACCACTTGATAGAGCAAAATAAGCAAATGGAAAACATAAAGGTGAAAGTGGTGTGGAATGCCTCAATAGCAAAAGCACAAACATATCTAGATGCTAAGGCACTTACCATAGCACAAGAAGAAAACACATAGCTCATTGTAGATAACACTTGGTTGACCAGCATTGCAAAGTAGAAAAGCATCCTAGAAGAAAGCATCCATCAGTTGAGAAAATAACTGATGAGGATCAACCAAGATATGAGCATCTTAGCAAGAAAAAATAGAATCCTCTCAATGGAGGAGGTATGCACAATCAGGCAAAAATTAGCTATTGAGATTAGCACACGGCAAAATGAAGCTAAGAAGCATGAAAGGCTCAAAGAACACTTCCTTGACTAAGTGGGGATGTATAACCAAATCAGTAAGAAGGAGATCTAGATGAAGAAGGCTTGAATAAATTTCATATCAGCATAGAATTGAGATTGGTAATCCATCTTAGATAGTTATGCTCACATCCACCAAGTGGAAGTCAAAAAGAAAGACATGCAGATAAAAGATCTAAAAGAATACATGGAGTTAGCTAACCTTCGCTATGCTAACCTGGCCATGTTAATTGTAGGTAGGTCCCAAAATGATCTTGAATAGTAACTTGCAACCATGTATGCATTGTATGAAAAAGAGTTTTTAGATCAAAAATATGCTCTACAAAAAATTTAGATGGAAAACTTTGAACTAGAAGTAGTAAAGGTTGGCTACCAAGGTTAAAAAGATGTTGTAGTGAACTTGGCCAGAGGATTGTTTGATTATCATGAGTTATGGGAAAAGGCCAAAGCATTTGAAGATGAGAGGAGATAGTTTATAGCATGGTACATTAAGGCCAATCATATGTTTTCACAGCTGTCATGTACATGGGATGTACTAGCTCCATCACACATTGCACAATAAGCATTGATGATACATGACCCATGAATGGAGGAGGAGAAACTTTAGGTGCTCCTAAAATAGATATAAATTTTAGAAGATCGATGACAAGGAGAAGTAACTGATGGAGGAGCCACCACCACAGGAACTACATAGGCTACATCAAGCTTCATCCAATTTTTTTTTTTGTAAAAGTTTGTCCTATCATATCTTGTGTCATTTTTGTATAAACACCACTATGGCATAAAGTGTCATGTAAATCTACCTCCCAATTTTGTAAGGAACTCTATCCTCAATTTTTTTAGCTCGAGGATGAGTTTTCAGTCAATCATGGAGGTATGATAAATCAAAAAATTTGGTAAACTATGATATTGTAGCACCAGTTGCATTATCATATATGCGATATTGTGGAATGCATCCCAACCTATAAATACAACACTTACGTACACAGATTTACATAATTTTTCATTCCATAGTAGTGTATCTCTTGCAATTTATTTTTTTGAGTTAGTCTTTAGCACTTAGTAGTGCGAATGCTCGTAGTGTAGTGTGATGTAGTGTATGGAGTCTTTATTTGAGCATCTTGTACTTGGGCACAAGTGTGACTAGAAATAAAGATTAAGATATTTCATATTATTGTAGCATTCTCCTAGTTTACTATTTTACTTAGAATAATGTTTATTGTTTTCTTAGTTAATGTTTACTTTTCCATGCACTTTACCATTATTGTTGTTAAGCAGGATGAGTAAGACTAATATCAAGCACTTAAGTGTAATTTCTTGGTAATCCAGTAGTGCTATCACTTGGTTTACCCACTAGTGAAGTACTTGGTAATCCCAGTAGTAGTTACATGAAGCCTAGGGTATGTATAGAAGGTCAAGATCGGATACTCATTGCCTTAGGATAGAATATATTTATTTGTTGTTTTATTTAGACTTAGAAACTCATTTCACTTCACCATGTTCACTAGAAGCCAAATGACCAAACAACATCAGCATATCATATACTTCACTGTGAGCTAAACCACATAGACTTAACTAGCTTCATGTGGAAAGATAATGGTCTTCAACTTAAACCAATTACTAGCATAATGACATTGTCCTTTCCATGGATTATAATTTGGTTGTGCATGAAACACTTATGACTTGTATGGTTGGGTGTTGGATTGCTCCACTACTCATTAATGATAAACTCTTAGACATCTTCATCTGTAAGATGGAGCACTTCCTCGATATGAATGAGTATGCAGAGGAAATGAAGACTAACATCACCTCCCAATTCCTAGGAGGAGTTGCTCAAACCTGGTAACTTGGCATTCTTAAGGAGATAAAGTTAGGAACTACTCAAAGATTGGTAGAGATATGGAATGACTTCAAAATTACTCTACTCAAAAGCTTTCACCTAAGCACTTCTATTAATAAAGCTTAGGTGAAGTTGGAATAACTCCAATAGTATGGGAAGTCAAAAGATTATCTCCAAGAATACTAAGAAATTATCTTACAAATTTTGGTAATGGATGAAGAAGAAATTCTACCTCTTTTCACAATTATTGCATAGATGGTAAAATAGTCCTAATGGCCTAGAATTGGTACCTAGATAGTAAACTAGTTGTGATAGTCTAGAAATTATTGCCTAGATAGTGAAATATTTGTGATGACTTAGAATTGCTACCTATACGATGAAATAGTCCTATTATTGGCTATATTTTAAAGTAGTCTCAATAACCTAGAAATTACTACCTAGATGACGAAATAGTCCTTGTGGTATAAAAAATTATAACAATGAGACTACAATCAATTTTAAAAAATAAGAACTAAGAACCAATATATTAAAACCAAAATTATTGAAGCATGTGTATAACAATGTTGAAGTTCAAGATAATTAATTGATACACTAGGTATTGAGGTAAGACAACCATTTAAACCTTGTGTGTGGTTGTGGTATGATGTGTGGGAACATTATGTTGTGGTTAAGTTAATAACTGCTTGGACTATTTGCTATGATGTGTTATGTGTTGTAATCCTAACTTTGTGTGTAGGATGCTTATCCACTAGTGTGATGACTTCCAACCCCATGATGCTTGCTTATAAATCAATTAGGAAGCTTTTATGGTTTTTCTTTACTTTGTCATGTAGATTGATGTTTCTCTCTCTTTTTTTAGGTAAAGTTAGAGTAGATAGACCTCATGGCAATGCATAGTTTGGCTAGAGCGTAGAATGGTATTGGCATTTCTATTGGATTATGATATTTTCTGATAACTTTTCTAGTGTTGTGACTTAATAGCCTCATTCATGGCTAGCTATATATATTGGATATGTTCATGGATTATTTTAATGCTCTAGAGACTTGGATATTTATAAACTCTTTTTGTTAACATTAATGTTAGCATCAATTAATGGTTTAATTGCATGTATTTGATTACATTATTTATGAATTCTTAAGTAGACAAGTTAAGCATGTAACTAAGCACTTTGTTTTTGTTGTTCAAATGTGTTTGGATTTTAATATCCCTTGAATTAACATTAACAAGATGTATTTCTTTGTTAAATTAAGCTTATAATATGGTTTGCTAATATTTAGACATGGCTTAGTTGTTGATTTTGTTAGTCTATTATTGTTCCATCGATTTATCCCTTCACATAACTCCATGCTAGCCTAATATAGGGTGTCCTTAATGTTAGAACTTGTTCTATCTTATGAAACACCTCTGAAAATGGAAATGGTAATAACCATGTGGTGTTACATAGTTGGGAGACCTGAAAGAGTTTACAAGTAAAATTTATTCTTTGTATTTTGACATAAATTACGCTGTGGTATCACATGCTTGCTTGAAGAGTTTACAAGCATGCCCTTTAGCATGTTTTGACGAGGTCCACAGGGCTACTAAGATTCAGGAAAAGACATACGTTTGAACTTTGAAGTGATGAAAATAATATTGACCGTGTCATATTAAATGCTTGAAAGACTTGGAAGAGTTTACGAATAAAATTTATTTATCCTCTCTGGCGCGTTTTGACCTGGTCCACAATGATGATAAGATTCAGTAAAACAGAGACTCTGAACTCTGAACCGAGCCTAGCAGATTTTGACCTGGTCCACAATGATGATAAGATTCAGTAAAGACACAGAGACTTTGAACTTTGAACCGAGCCTAGCAGATGGCCTTGGAACGAACATTTTTTCTAAATGAAGAAGCGTTATTCCTCCCAAACATTTGAATAAAGACCTTCGAAAACATGGCTTGGAATTGGTCTAAGTGTATCAAAGACAGTGAAGGTCGTCCAGTCGAAATGACTTCCGCGTGGCTACTGAGTGGGTAGTACTGTTCCTGCATTCAACCTCTGAAAGTAGCTATTTAAGTTGCGTAAACATAACCTTATGCTATGTTCTAAGTTCTATCTACTTCAATTTTTGAGTTCTGCATTCGTACGGATTGAGAAGAGTCTCTGCAGATCTCTACGATAAAACAAGACAATCCTTCCGGCAGATTCATGGCTACCGCTAATGCTATGTGTGCGGCTATTCTGTGTGCTGTGTTATTAACAACAATTTCAACGACAATTTCGACGGCAAATGGCTGCTCATCCGTTATGGCTTTGCAGGACAGACAAAATCTTCATGGACAGAAGTTTGAGCCATTTCTTGCTTCTGGAAGAAATAAGATGGAATCTGAGTGTTTTGATTCGCATGGTTTTGGGCCCCTGTTTGAAGGTTTTGCCATTGGACAGGCTGTTTTTCAGGTTTTGCCAAAACATGGCCGCCAGCCATCTCATCCTTCTCCAATCCACAGCTGAATAACTGATGTATATCGTTTCATCATTCCGGTTCCTCATTTCCTTGAATTCAGGAATTTCTGCAGGTATCTGATACCATCACTATGCAAGTATGCACGGCCAAATATTTTCCCTTTTTATCCACCCGTTTTTAACATGATTTCATAAGTCGCTTTACCTTCGCTTTCTTCCCAGGAATTTTGTAATACAATTTTCTTCGCTTACGAATTGTCCTTACAAGGCTTGGGAAATAATTGAAATCAAAGGTCAGAATGAGCACACTTTTCTAATCTTTAAAATATAAATTTTCTAATCTATTATGAAGTAAAAATGTAAATGCCATGAATTTTGAGAAGCAGGATGATGGCCAGTATCAAAATCGCTGCAATTTTTAATCGCTGCAATTTTTAATGTATTGCTACCATCGTAACAGGTTTCCTTTGTGAACTATGATTAGGGTATGTTGTTGGGCAGGAACTCGAAACTCCCGTGGAAAGGGATTGACTTTGAAATTTTGGTACTTTTTCAACTGGCTGGATCATTGGAGACCCTTTTGACGAATTGGATTTTTACATTCAGATTTAAATGCTTTACTTGAAGTGTTTTGCTAGTTACCTTCATGGGACACGATTGGTTGAAGCAAAATTAATTATCCCGACAGAGTCTGTCTATAAGATAGGCAAGGTGATGATAATTGGTGGTATTGTGGAATATAGGTCAGTGCTATTATTTTATAACTGGTAATGAGAAACAGTGCAAATGTTGCAAATTTGACATATATTTAAAATTTTTTCTTCCTGTATTTTTTAAGTTTTAACGTATCAGCTATACTTTGAAGTGTAATTAAAATCAAACTGCTTTGATTCCAGCATGGAGTAATAAAACCATGAGCTGATTTGTGCTTCCAACATACAATGAAAGGATTTTGCTTACCATGTTGAGCTTGTTTAGTTAGGTGAATTTGTGGACGTTGAATCATCGATAGATGTTGAATCCACAGATTCAACAATTTTATCAAAAATGAATACGGAAAAGAACCCAAAAATCAACAAAAATAAGTGTCTTTGATAGCTCAACTGAAATCCCATGCTTCACGCCCATAAATCCACAATGTAAAAAGTAAAATCGAAGAATTCAACATCAAAGACTTAACGCAACCGTACACGCCCTATCATTTATGATAAGAGTCCGGTCATTTTTAAAATGTTTACTCTCCTCGTTAGAAGGTACGAACGGTCAAATACGAGACGGTCAAATACGTGGGTCAGAAATTGCTCAATTACCTTGTGGAACCCATGTTTTTTTGGGATAAGATGAACATGTTACCGATCTGGAAACCACTGCCATGAAAAAGAGCTATAATCTTGAATTCATGATATGATAACTTGGATGATCAGTGGTTATGCATTGGGTATCATTCTTGAGACTTTTAAATATAACACGGCCCAACTTACTGATAAATAACACGGCCCAACTTACTGATAAATAACAGAGCATTTCTATTTTCATTTAAAAAATGTAATTGATTTGCATAACACTTAAATGCAGCCTTCTGCATCCTCCTTGATATTTCTAAACCCTAGGCTAGGAATAACTCAAAAGCTACTTATTTTATCATTCTTCTCTATTTATTATCATCCTTCTGTATCATGAGAACGTTGAAGGCATTTTCGTTCATCACGCCGAAAGCAGAAGCAGCAGCAATGCCGGTACGCGGTGGCCGCGGCGGAGGCGGAGGAGGGAGCACACATTGGCTTTGGCATCCGCTGCCGCAGTATTCGATTGTACTGCCGCAGTAACCCTCGGAGCTGCAGCACCGGCCATTCTGGCAAACTCGGCCACCGGCCTGCCCTCCGCAGATATGCTGTGCTTGTATTCCTGGCAGAATTAAGATGGTGAGCGTCATTATCACCAGCATTAGCAATGTTTTCTTCTTCATTTCCATGGTTTCTTGCGTTTGTTTCCTGTAAGTGTGGTGTTGTTGAGGTGGGAATTCTGGGATGTTCGTTATAAATAGCTGCAGACCGGAGGGTAAATCCATGGTTTGTGAAATCTGAGATTAATCGTGAGATTTGCTATAAGGGGCAAGCTATCTTTGAAGCTGGTTGAAAATCGGATTGGAGATTTAATCTTGTTATATTTTTATTAGTTTTTAAAATTTCTATATTTGTTTTCCCACTCTCATTGAGGTCCTAGATTGAAAAAATTTGAATCCTAGATCGAAAAAAATTGGAAAACCCCGGCTGGTAACATGAGGTAACTCCTTTATTTTGCTAATAATGACAATTTTAATCTAATTATTATACCGATTTGTTCGAAGTTTTTGCAATCCGATTTATAGAAAAACGTCGATTACCAAATCTATGGGTAAATCAGGCAAACAAGCTTGCCGAGGCCCAAGATTAGGTAGGAAGGATGAGCACGGGAGGCGTCCAAATAGCAGGTTCGGATTGAATCCTGTGCTTGTGCTGATGATAATGGATCTGTGGTGTTGGTAAAACGTGAGGCTCTGGAATTTTGTCCGCCGGTTTCTGTGGTTCAGATAGATGGAAGGAGATGCAGATATATTTAAAATTTCATATATGAAAATAGATATGGTTAATTTCCTCCGTATAAGATTACAAAAGGTTGATAGGATGCAGGGCTTCTATATCGTTGTATGCCGTTCTGGTTATCAATACCGCTGTGTGCTATTCTGGTTATTGAGGGGCCGTGTCTATGAAATTTTAGGAAAGTCTGCGCAATGTTTATTGTCCCGAAAATAAAAATAAAAATAAAAATTTCTTTTCCCTTTAATTTTGCGTTTCGGCTGTAATTTTGGCATTCCTAACCTGCTTGGAAAGGCTCTCTAACGCGAACCAGATAAAATAACTTTAAAATCACATAAGCGTATTTTCTATTACTATTGTTAATTGAAAATAACTTGAACTAAATTTTATTGTTAAAGTAAATGTGTGCATGAAAAGTATTTATGGCCGTCAAAGTTGGGGAGCATAAAATATTAACAGTTGTGTGCGAGTCTTCCAAAGATCTTTAAATAAATTTATATTAATTAATTAATTATGCATCTAATGTAGTTTCTTCCTTTCAAGAGTCGAATTTATAAATTAGATGTAGCAGTTTATTATCTCTTAGGTGCAATTCTCATCAAGGATCAAAATGCTATTAGAAAGCTTCGCTTAAGTTTTCATCATCTTAGAAGTGAGATTGGAAGATCGATTCAACTACCCCAAGAAGAGCGCATTGGTAGATTGTGTAGATAAATGGCTCTTAGAGATGAGTGACATGTTTCCTTCTTGTGATATGACTACCCATTTGAGATGGGCAAAAAGTGTGTATGATTTGTTTTTGATGCTGATGGGACGTGATATCGCATGGGTCGTGATATCGTGTATGCGATATCACGTCTTGCTTGAGATATTGCGTACGCGATATCGTAGTGCGCTGCGAAATCTATAAATAAGAGGTGACCCTTCCTTGTTTCTGAATCCAGATCTAGACCTTTAGCGAAACTCTAGCAGTTTTACCTTTCCAAAGATAGAATAATTTCCATGTGGCTGCAGTAGGCACTCCAAAGTGAACGGATCTTTATTCGAGCAAATATTGTACCTTAGCACAAGTTTGTGTATGACAATAAAGATGAACTGTTGAATAAACCTTGCAGTGCTTGGAATAGGCTAAATAAGACTTTAATTATTGTTATTTATTGTTCATCATTTAAATACTTTATTAGTTAATTAAATCTCTCTCAACCCTTCTCTCATAGTTAAGTGCATTGAGTATGACCGCTTCGAGGATGTGCGTTACGCTTGGTAATCCCAGTAACGACTAGCATTTGGTAATCCCAGAAGGTTGCATTGGCTCAGGGTGTGAACGGTAACTGGGAACGGATACTGATGCTAGGTTAATTAAGGCTTAGCTAGTTAGTTAAAGTTAGTTAATTAGCCTCTTCGCCCTTTCCCTCATTAGCATAGGAGATAAAAACATAAAATCTATAAAAATCACATACCTCAGACTTACTTAACCATACAACCGTGAAAAATACAATTAAGTCTAGGAAGACAACGAACGATTAGCCTTAAGTGTTCCATGAGGTGTGTAAGCACTTAGTTTGTGGAGTTCGACCGGATCGCATGTGTAACGCTCGTATTCGTATGGTTGAGTGTAGGGATACCTCGCCACTCATCATTGGCATCGTTGCTAGGGACTAAGCTTTTTGTGCGCTAAGTAGAATATAGGAAATCATCCACATCATTGGGAAGCTTAAATGAACCCTTAGGGTTAATCAGAAGAAATTTTAAACAATGGTCAATAGCACACCGAGTAAGATAACCATGTCTTCTTCTTCTCATAAGAGCACTCCAGCACCTAGGGATCATACAAGAGACAGTCGGTGGTCTAACATGCATAACTGAGAACCGCCAGTTCCTCAATAGTATCGGGTGGTATATACTCATCCCAATGAGTATATACCTAATTTTACTTTTATCCTCCATCAAGATAAACAATTGCGTTGGTGAGATTTGCAAGGTAACATAGTGTTACCTCCAGATCGTGCAGTCCCCAACATGCTCCTCCATGCTCTTGCATAGATAGGCATGACATAGCTATATGCTGAATACATTGCGTGCGATTACAACATAAGGGACTACCATCCCACAGAAGCGCAACATTTAAGAGACTCGCGGTAGGAGAACCACCATACATTGTTGAAGGGAAAAGGGGTCTCGCATGTCCTAAGTGAAATTGGAGATGGTGAACCAGTTATAATGGCTTCTCTATCGAATGATGTTCCCCCTCCTAACGATGGTGAGGAGGTGGGGTATCAGAACTTATGCTCCACGATTCATAATCCAAGTTCTGATCCCCATGAACACCAAGTGTTCACTGAGGAAACAAAAACACATGACAAGGACGGGCACTCTGATCGTCATCACGATCGAGGTTCTAGCCATCAAAGAGAAGGTAAGAAACATCATCATGGTGATGGTTCCCCTTCCTATTCTCCTTCATCACACCATTCACCCTCTTCTTCCACATTAGGAAGCAGTCACAAAGAACACAATGATGAGGATAAGAATAAGAAAAATGAGAGACCTCGACGCGAGAGTCAAGAGCGAGGATGAGGGCATTCAAGAGAATCAAGGCATGAGAGAAGGGAAATTAGGGAACAACATAGGCATCATATATGTCATTAGAGAGATGATGATGATGAACCCCTACTTTCCACCCGAAGTATGTTAGATATTACAGAGGTTGTGAGGATAGCTACAAGGCACTAGAAAGATACTCGGATCAAGAGACTTGACATGAATAATATTCCATGGTTTGAGGGGGGATATAACGTTGATCCACAGAATCACTTATAGGAATTCCATGATGCCTGTGCCTTGCAGAATATCAAAAATGAGTGGCAGAAGTTGAAGTTGTTCCCTGGGACACTCATAAAAGGAGTATAGAGTTGGTACCGGTCCTTAGAGCCGGAAACCATTAGGAGGTGGAGTACAATGCTAGAATTGTTTAATGATAAATACCAAACGTACTCCAGAGTGTCCAACTTGCATAAGCAGATCCAAAGATGGAAGCAGGGTAATCATGAACCCTTGGATGCTACCATGGGTCGATATTATGCATTGCTACATCATTTCCCGAGCCATGGTTATGCACAACGGGATCAACTCCGCCACCTCGTAGATGGGCTAAGACACAAATCTAGGAGAACCCTTGGGACATATGTCCAAGGGAGATTATTTGAACTTAGGTTCCATGAAATTCATAGGTTGTTGGAGCAAGTAGCTAAAGAAGAAGGGGAGCTACGGAAAAGAGAAAGCGCAGAAGAGTATAATCGCAATCCTTCCCTCTGAGATAAGGGAGTGAGATTCTACAATGAAGAGGATGAGTCACCACTCGAAGAGTTGGTGAATAGAAAAACCTTGCCACTTCAAAAGCTAACAACAGAAGTGTCAGCTAACGTAGATGAAATATGGAGCTCCTTAGATAGTAAAATTGAAACTGTCCTAAAAATCGTAGAGGAGTCTAAGAAGAAACAAAGTAGTGACCATGCTAAGAAAAAGCGAAGAGATGCAGGTCATCCACGTGACAAGGGTAAGGGAAAAATGACTATCGCCGATGAGGTTGTGGATTTGGATACAGACAATGATAGTGGATGTGAGATCTTCCAGTATGACCATCCTAAGGGATGTTGCCCAATAATTTCCCATCTATAAGAGTCTGGGGTGTATGCACTCAACCCAAGACTTAACAGAAGACAAGCACCCCAAAGGTTACCTTATCCCCAAGGTAACCCAAGGTAGTTCCACCAAATGTTAACATATTATCCAAGTGGAAATCCACCACAACCTATCGGGCAACACCAGCAGTGGTAACACCCACAGTCATGGGGGATGCCACTGCCTAGACAACAATACCCTTACAAGTAACCAGACCCATATGGCTATTACGTGCAGAAGCCGATTTCTCCAAGTGACTCTATGGGCTACGCAACCCCACAACGTGACTACAAGGTTCAGGAGTATTTTAGGACTCCTTCTCCTATGGAAGACACACCACATGCATACCATCCTCCGAATCCATTTGCCACTCATACGCCGATTGTTCCACTACCACCCGCTCTAACAATGCAAGGGAAACTCCCAACTCAATCGAAACAATGTAATGCTACGAGAGCTATAAACCTTCAACCCACTGCTATTTCTTACAACTGCATGAAAAGAATACCTTTCCTCAGAACCAGAAGCCCAAACAAGCTCTCACAACCACAAGCGGTTGAGTCTATGCATGCTCCTCCAACAAATAAGGCTTCAGAGCTCCCTTCAAACCAACAACAGGCCTCAACGCATACGGTTATGTTAACACATACCGTTACTGATTGGATAAAGGTGGGCCACCTTCGCAGGAAATTCTCTAATCTTGGAAGTCTCTTAATCTACCTCCAAGTCGTTGGGAACGAACCACGTAAGGCTCTTCTTGACTCAGGTTCTAGAGTCAACCTAATCTCACAAGAAATGTATAAAGCCTGGAACCTACCTCCACTCAAGAAGAATAATATTCAACTAGAGTTGGTTGACCAATCCATCACCATTCCCTTGGGATTGGTGGAGGACATCATTATCACTGTGTGTGGTTGGTCATACCCAGCTGACTTCTTGGTGATAGAAGTCAACAATAATAGGGGGGACTTCCCAATTATAATGGGGAGGGCATGGCTCAACACCATCAACATGTTCCTAGGAATCTACAATCTTTCCTTGGAAATATCTAAGGAAAACATTTATGGAAAGATCGAGAAGAAGAAAGTTCCATGCATCACATACAGTGACTCAGATGGTGATGACATGGAGGAATGCTCAGCATCTCCTGCATGCAATTGGTGTGCCCAAGAAACTCAAATACAAAGGTGCCTATATGTAGTAACCACACAACAAGAGAACACCCATTGGTTGATAGCTAATCAAGAGAGCAGCCCACCAACATGCATGGAATAAACTGGGGGAACAACTCACACCAACAATGAAGGCATAGATACATTGGAGTATGAGTGTCGTTGACTTCCACCCCTTAACCTGAAAACATCAGTAGGGAGAAGTTGGACACTTCTAAAAAATTTAAATAGGTGCTCATTATTTTGGATCTCTTCCTTTCAATTCAATCATGGGGGAGATGGACACCTATGCTAATTATTTGAGGCCCTTAGTTCTTTTTATTTTTTTGTTTTACACATTTCTTTTTACAAATTTCTTTAACTTTTCTTGTTTTTGTTTTACAACATCGTTTATACCTTTTCATTTCTTTATGTGTAAGTGTGTGTGTGTGTGTTTTATCCATTTTGTTAAGTTTATCACCCAATAAGTGATATTAAATGATGGAATGAACAGTTTTATATTAGTTGCTAATGTTTGGTTTTTACCTTTAAGTTACGATGTTGATGCTAAGGTATGGTTCTTTCGATATGAATAGCAATGAGTCCACTTTATCCATACATCCACAAATTTCTATGGTCTCTCTTGGCTTGGAACTGTACAGACCCTTTCTCAATAATAAGAACTATAACGAACCAGTGACTGGGCATTTCTCAAACTAAGGAAGGACTCAAGGATTGAAAAGGATATGACTCTAAGGAAACTTGATGCATTTGTGTTGGCCATTCTCTTGGGTGCTTGAATGTTTTCTTCTTAAGTTTTCTTACCGCTTCGATGTTACCCAATTATCAGGAAGCTGAGTAAATAAAAATAACAAGTCTTTGCATGGTGTAGTTCTCACGCAAAAGAAAACAAAAAACAAAACAAAATAGTGGGAATTCAAAGCACACCCCTTAGACGAAATAAACATTTGGGCTACAAGCACTGGTTATGGAACTAAAATAAACATATTCCCTCTAACTAAGGCCCTTCTTGCTTCCCATTCTCTCCTCCTTCATTTCGTCGGAATGGTGATGGCTCTTTGGTGAAGGCATTCTTGTTACCTCAATCAGATGGATTGGCTGAATGCATTAATGCAAAGTCACTAGATGTGGTTTGTTTGAGGCCAGACTTGGAATGGGATCTCCTAAGTCACATTAATCATTAAATACACAAGGGAATGTACATCACCTTATTCTTGAGATTCCATTTCATTCTCTCCTTTCCATCATTCTTCCTCCATTGTTCACCTCATTGCCGATTGTATCATTAGTGTATATCTTGGCAGATGCATTGTTTTATTTTTGGTAAATTCTTGTGGTTAAGAATTTAACTTTTTTTTCCAATGACATTCCCATAGCCTACAGACTCTTTGAATGTGGGTTTGTCAGGGCATTAAGGACATGAGCCTGCTTTGGGGAGGACCCACTAGCATTCCTATTTGGTGCACTGGTTAAATTCTTTCCCTTAAACATTTTTGCAATCAACCTTATTTTTTTCATCTTCATCTTTGACATCCATTTCATTGATGTTATAGTTGTCTCTTTTTCTCCATATTTCTTGTTCTTTTTCTTTCTCCATTCTATCACTACTTGAGGTTCACTCTTAGTCATGGGGATCTAGATCGAATTTTGTCGATTTTTCAATTTTCTTCTAACCCCTACACCTTCGGTAGTCACCATTATTATATCTCTAGACCCGTATCAACCATACCACAACTCAGCCAATAGACCTTTCATCGAAGCAAGGTATCAACTGCATTGAGATTTATTTACCCTTGTTAATATAAAGATTGTGTTGTGTGTGTAGATCGTAATCATACAACAACGGATTGGATATGGAGAGAACACTTAGAGTGGATCGGTGCTGAAGCAATTATGCAAGAAACGAGATTGATGGCGTGCTTATGGATGGACAAAAAAAGGCGCAATCTTGGCATTGGCAGTAGCAAAACTTCTTTCTTTCTCTCTCTTTCTCAGCTGCCAAATAAGGCCTGATGTCAAATGTATAAAGTATTCACTCTTGTTGTCATGAACACCAGTTTTGTTATGTTCTGTAATGATGATCCGTTCAAATGTCATCCCATTCACCATTAGTTCCATTCAAGTTAATAATTCCATACCTTCCCAATATTTTGTAAGGAACTCAAGGATAATTTTTTATTCAGTCATGAGGGTATGATGGGATCTAATATCGCATGGGCCACGATATCACGTACGTGATATCACGTCTTGCATATGATATTGCGTACGCGATATCGCAGCACGTCGCCAAATCTATAAATAAGAGGCGGCCCTCCCTTGTTTCTCCATTTGGATCTAGACCCTTAGTGAAACTCTAGCAGTTTAACCTCTCCAGAGATAAAATAATTTTCATGTGCCCATAGTAGGAGCTCCAAAGTCAATGGATCTTTATTCGAGCAAATATTGTACCTGATCACAAGTTTTTGCACAACAATAAAGGTGAATTGTTGGATAAACCTTGTAATGCATGGAATAGGCTAAATAGGACTTTAATTATTGGTATTTATTTTTCATCATTTAAATGCTTTATTAGTTAATTAAATCTCTCTCAACCATTCTCTCATAGTTAAGTGCATTCAATACGACCGCTTCGAGCACGTGCATTATGCTTGGTAATCCTAGTAACGACTAGCGTTTGGTAATCCCAGAAGGTTGCATTGGCTCAAAGTGTGAACGGAAAATGGAAATGAATACTGATGCTAGGTTAATTAAGGCTTAGCTAGTTAGTTAAAGTTATTTAATTAGCCTCTTCACCCTTTCCCTCATTAGCATAGGAGATAAAAACATAAAAGCTATAAAAATCACATACCTCAGACTTACTTAACCATACAACCATGAAAAATACAAGTAAGTCTAGGAAGTCAATGAATGATTAACCTTAAGTGTTCCATGAGACATGTAAGCACTTAGTCTATGGAGTTTGACTAGTCACACATGTAACACTCGTATTCATATGGTTGAGTTTAGGGGTACCTCGCCACTCATCAAATGCCCTATTAATACTTGGTCAATTTGTAAAGTCTATCTTTATTTTTTATGAAAATGTAATATCTATCGAATAGATCCTATGGATATTTACACTTAATAAAGCTTCATTTTAATTCATTTCATTATTTAGAATCTTCTTTAGATATATTTTTCTTGATGGATTCCTCCATTTTGTTTTTACCCAATGGTTATCCTTTTTCTCAAGACCTCATGGAGATCCACTTTTCAACCATATAAGACTAAATGATAGATATCTAATTCAACCATGTAGAATATATCTTCTCATAGTATTTTTTTGATACTTGATAATGATATTTTAACATTCTTTATTGTTGATAAAAAAGCAATAAAAATAATCATCGTTAGAGGCTCAATTCTTATCTTGCTAAGGTAGGGTCTTGTGGGAGTTAATGGATAAATGAAAGTGTAATTTCTTTTGAGTGGATATGCCCAGGTTTGAACATAGGTCTTATGACTTGAGAGACAACTAGGTTACCATCATCCCAAGTGGTGGTTCCTTATTGATGAGATCTACCAGTATGACCATCCTAAGGGATGTTGCCCAATAATCTCCCATCTACAAGAGTCTGGGGTGTACGCACTCAACCCAAGACTTAATAGACGACAAGCACCCCAAAGGTTACCTTATCTCCAAGGTAACCCAAGGTAGTTCCACAAACCATTAACATATTATCCAAGTGGAACTCCACCACAACCTATTGGGCAACACTAGTAGTGGCAACACCCACATGGGGGATGCCTCCGCCTAGACAACAATACCCTTACTAGCAACCAGACCCATATGGCTATTACGTGCAGCAGCCAGTTTCTCCAAGTGACTCTATGGGTCACACAACCCCACAACGTCACTATAAGGTTCAGGAGTATTTTAGGACTCCTTCTCCTACGGAAGACACACCACATGCATATCATCCTCCGAATCCATCTGCCACTCATACGCCAATAGTTCCACTACCACCCGCTCTAACAATGCAAGGTGAACTCCTCACTCAAGCCCAACAATGTAATGCTACGGGATCTATAAACCTTCAAGCCACTACTGGTTCTAACAACCGCATGAAGAGAAGACATTTCCTCAAAACCAGAAGCCCAAACAAGCTCTCACAACCACAAGAGGTTGAGTCTGTGCACACTCCTCCAACAAATAAGGCTTCAGAGCTCCCTTTAAACCAAGAACAGGGTTCAACACATACATTTATGTTAACACATACTGTTACTGACTGGATAAAGGTGGGCCACCTTTGCAGGAAACTCTCTAACCTTGGAAGTCCCTTAATCTACCTCCAAGTCATTGGGAATGAACCAAGTAAGGCTCTTCTTAACTCAGGTTCTGGAGTCAACTTAATCTCACAAGAAATGTATAAAGCCTAGAACCTAACTCCACTCAAGAAGAGTAATATTCAAATAGAGCTGGCTGACCAATCCATCACCATTCCCTTGGGATTGGTGAAGGAAATCATTACCATTGTGTGTGGTTGGTCATACCCAGTTGACTTCCTAGTGATAGAAGTTGATGAGTGGTGAGATACCCCTACACTTAACCATATGAATACAAGTGTAGCACGTGCGATCCAGTCGAACTCCGTAGACTAAGTGCCTACACGCCCCATGGAACACTTAGGGTTAATCATTCGTTGTCTTCCCAGACTTACTTGTAGTTGTCACGGTGTATGGTTAAGTAAGTCCAAGGTATATGATTTTTATAGTTTTTATGTTTTATCTCCTATGCTAACAAGGTTAATGGTTGAGAAACTAATTTCTAACTCTAACTAATGAACTAAGTCTAAATTACCTAGCGTCAGCATCCGTTCCCACTTACTGTACACACCCTAAACTGATGCAATTGCGACTACCCAACCCTAATCGTTTCTGGGATCACCATGCATAATGCACGTGCTTGAAGTGGTCGTACTGAGACACTTAACTACAAGTGAAGGGTTGAGAAGGAAAATAGTAAATAACAAGTAATACATAACAATAATAAAATCCTATTCCATTCACTGCAAGGTTTATCCAAGAAGCTCATCTTTATTTCCGTACACAAACTTGTGTTCAGGTACAATGTTTGCTTGAATAAAGATCCATTCACTTTAGGACTCCTATTGCAGGCACATGGAAAATATTCTATCTTTGAAGTGATCAATCTACTAGAGTTTCCCTACTATCTATCCTAGGATGAGGAAATAAGGGAGAGATGCCTCTTATTTATAGATATGACGGGGCACCATGATATTGCGTATGCGATATCGCAAGGGAAGACGCGATATCGTGTACGTGATATCGCGAGGGATGTGATATCGCGATGGTCGCAATATCGCATACGTGATATCATGGCCCATGGAATATCGCATCCCATCATACCCCCATGACTAAATGAAAACTCGTCCTTGAGTTCATTACAATAATATCGGGAAGGTATGGGATAATTAACTCAAAGGAAACTAATGGGATGACATGTGAACAGATCATCATTACAAGACACAACAAAACTGGTGTTCATGACAACAAGGGTGAACATCTTATTACATTGACATCAGGTCTCATTTGACAGCTGAGAAAGAGAGAGAGAGAGAAGTGTTGTTGCTGCCAACGCCAAGATTGCATCTTTCATTGTCCATCCGTAAGCACGTTATCGATCTTACTCCTTACATAGCTTCTTCAGCACCGCTCCATTCCAAGTGCTCCCTCTAGATCTGGTCTATTGTTGCATGATCACCATCTGCACACACAACAAAGTTTTGTATTAGCAAGGGTAATTTAATCATCATGTAATTGATACCTTGCTTCGGTGTAAGTCCATTGGCTAGGTTGTGGTATGGCTGATACGGATCTAGAGATATATTTATGATGACTACCGAAGGTGTAGGGGTTAGGAGAAAATTGAAAAAATTGAGCCCCATACCCCCATGACTAATCACAAACCTCTGGTAGCATTAGAATGGAGAAATAAATAGGAACAAAAAAGATGAGGGAAAAAATAAAACCATAGCATTAATGAAATGGATGTCAAGATGGAAATAAATAGAATAAAATTAATTTCAAAAATGTTAGGCGAAAGAATTTAACTGGTGCACCAAATAAGAATGTCAGTGGGTCCTCCCCAAAGTAGGCTCATGCCCTTAATGCTCTGACAAACCCACATTCAAAGAGTCCGTAGGCTTTGGGAATTTCATGTGGAACAAGAGTTAAAGTCTTAACCACAAGAGTTTACCAAAAAGAACACGATGCATCTACCAAAATATATACTAATGATACAACTGGCAATGAGGTGAACAATGGAGAGAAGGATGGAAAGAAGAGAATGGAATGGAATCCCAAGAACAAGGTGGTGTATAGCCCCTTGTGTGTTTCATGATAAATGTGACTTGGAAAATCTCATTCCAACTCCGGCCTCAAACCAACCACATCCAGTGACTTTGTATCAATGCATCCAGTTAATCCATCCCCTTGACTAAGAAGAATGCTTCCCCCAAGAGTGACCACCATTCCGATGAAAAAAATGAGGAGAGAATGGGAAGTGAGAAGGGCCTTAGTTAGAGGGAAGTGCTTGTAGCCAAATGATTATTCCGTCCAAGGGGTGTGGTTTGAATTCTTACTTTTTTTTTCTTTTTTTTTCTCTTTTTTTTTTGTTTTTTTTTGGTGTTTTGTGTTTTTATGCATGAGAACCACACAATGCAAAGACGTCTTATTTTTATTTACTTAGCTTCCAATAATTGGATAACGTCGAAACGACAAGCAAACTCAAGAAGAAAACATCCATCACCTAAGAGAATGGCAAAAAAAAAAGCATCAAGTTCCCTTGAAGTCACACCCTTTTCAATCCTTGAGTCCTTCCTTAGTTTGAGAAGTGCCCAGTCACTGATTCGTTAAAGTTCTTATTATGAAGGGGATTGTACATTTCCAGGCCAAGAGAGACCATAGAGTTTTTGGATGGATGGATGAAGTGAACTCATTGCCTGCCATATCAAAAGAAGCATACCTTAGTTTCCACATCATGACTTAAAGGTAAAATCCAAACATTAGCAATCAACATGAAAATAGTTCACACCGTCATTCCAAACACTTATTGGGTGAGAAACTTATAGGATGGATCACACACACACACATACAAAATGAAAAAGTATAACGACGTTGAAAAACATAAACAAGAAAAGTTAAAGAAATTTGTAAAAAAAAAAAACAAGAAAAGTTGAAGAAAGTTGTAAAACAAAAACAAGAAAAGTTAAAGAAATTCTAAAACAAAAACATGTAAGAAAAAAATGTATAAAACAAAAATGTGTAAAAAAAAATGTGGAAAACAAAAATGTGTAAAAAAAACTTAAAAAGAACTGAGGGCCTCCAATGGTTAGCATAGGTGGCCATCTCTTCCATGACTGAGTTGCAAGGGAGAGATCCGAAACAATGAACGCCTATATGAATTTCTTAGAAGTGCCCAACTTCTCCACATTGATATTCTTAGATTAAGGGGTGGAAGTTGGTGACGCTCATACTCCAATGTGTCTATGGCTTCGTTGTTAACATGATTTGTACCCCCAATTCATTCCATACATATTAAATTTCTCTTTCTAGTAGCTATCAACCATGGGGTGTCTACTATTAGTGTGGTTACTACATACAGGCATCTTTGGATTTGTATCTCTTGGGCACACTGATTACATGGAAGAGATGCTGAACATTCTTCCATGTCATCACCCTCTGAGTCACTGTATGTGATGCACGGAACTTTCTTCTTCTTGATCTTTCCATATATGTGTATCTTAGATATCTGCAAGGAAAGATCGCAGATCCCTAGGTACGCATCTACTGTACTCAGCCATGGCCTTCTCAATATAATTGGGAAGCCTCCTTCATTGTTGTTGACTTCAATCACTAGGAAATCAGCTAGGTAAGACCAACCACACACAGTGGTGACAATGTTCTCCACCAATCCCAAGGGAATGGTGATGGACTGGTCTGCCAACTCTAGTTGGATGTTACTCTTCTTAAGTTGGGGCAGGTTCTAGGCTTGGTACATCTCTCGTGAAATTAGGTTGACTTCGGAACCTGAGTCAAGAAGAGCCTTATGTGGTTTGTTCCCGAAAATTTGTAAATAGATTAAGGGGCTTCCAGGATCAGTTAGTTTCCTGGGAAGGTGGCCTACCTTGATCCAATCGGTTATGGTATGCATTAACATAACCGCATGCGTACAGTTTTGTTGTTGGATTGAAGGGTGCTCTGAAGTGTTAGATGGTGGAGGAGTGTACATGGGCTCAACCGCTTGTTGTTGTAAGAGTTTGTCTAGGATTCTAGTTCTAAAGAAAGGTATTTTCTTTTTACAGTTGTCAAAACTAGTAGCACGTTGAATATTTACAGCTCTCGCAGCGTTATGTTGCTGCTGTTGAGTAGGGAGTTCCCCTTGCATTGTTGGAGCAAGTTGTATGGGAACTACAGGTGGAAGAGATGTGGATGAAGTTGGAGGATGGTAAGTATGTGGGGTGCTTCCCGAAGGAGAAGGAGTCCTCCTAAAGTACTCCAAAACTTGGTAGTGACGTTGGGAAGTTGTGTGACTCATAGAGTCACTTGGAGAAATGGAGAAATCCTTTGCTGCACATAATATCCATATGGTTCTAGTTGTCAGTAAGGGTATTGTTGTGTTGGTAGTGGCATCCCCCATGACTATGGGGATTACCACTACTGATGTTGTCTGATGGGTTGTGGTGGAGTTCCACTTGGATAGTACGTTAGTGGTTGGTGGAACTACCTTGGGTTACCTTGTGGATAAGGTAACCTTCGGGGTATTTACCGTTGGTTAAGTCTTGGGTTAAGTGCACACACCCCAAACTCCTGTAGATGTGAGATGATTGAACAACATCCCTTAGGATGGTCATAGTCGTAGATCTCACATCCACTGTCATCATCTATATCTGAATCTATAGCCTCATCAGAGATAGGAATTTTCCCCTTACCCTTGTTATGTACAGGGCCTGAATCTCTCCGCTTTGTCTTATCTTTATCACTACTTCATTCCTCCTTAGACTCCTCTACAGTTTTCAAGATAGTTTCAAGTCTAGAGTCTAAGGAATCCCATAATTGATCCATCTTAGCTGATACTTCTGTTGTTAGTTTTTGAATTGGCAAGGTTTTTCTATTCACCAACTCTTCGAGTGGTGACTCATCCTCTTCATCGCAAAATTTCACTCCCTTCTTCCGAAGGGAGGGATCATGGTTGTATTCTTCTGCACTCTCTCTTTTTTGTAGTTCACCTTCTTCTTTTTCTACTTGTTAAAATAAGCGATGAACTCCATGGGCTCTGAATTCTGATAGTCTCCCTTGGGCATAAGTCCCAAGGGTTCTTCTAGTTTCATGCCTTAGCCCATCTATGATGTGGCGGAGTTGATCCCACTGTGCGTAACCATGGCCTGGGCAACAATGTAACAATGCGTAGTAGAGGTCCATGGCAGCATCCAAGGGTTCATAAGTACCTTGCTTCCATCCTTGGATCTGCTTACGCAAATTAGACACTCTCGAGTATATTTGATACTTATCATTGAAGAGTTCTAACATCATACTCCACCTCCTAATGGTTTCCAGTTCCAAGGACTAGTACCAACTCTCTGCTTTCTTAATGAGTGTACTGGGAAAAAAATTTAGTTTCTTCCACTTTTTTTCTATATTTTTCAAGGCACAAGCATCGTGGAATGCCTGTAAATGATGCTACTGATCAGCGGTGTATCCCCCCTCAAAGCGTGGGATATTGTTCATATCTAAATTCTTGATCCAACTGTCTCTTTGATGCCTTGTTGGAATTCTTATAGCCTCCGTTATATCAAGCATACTTCGGGTTGCAAGTAGGGGCTTATCATGATAATCTCTTTCATGAAGTCTATGATGTCTGCGTTCTTCCCTACTTTCCCTTTATCCTTTCCCTTGTCCTCTCTCTCAAATTTCCCATCGAGATCTCTCGTTTTTCCTACCTCTATCCTCACCGTTGTGCTCTTGATGGTTGTGCCCAGATGTGGAGGAAGAGGATGTGTGATGAGATGAAAGAGAAGAAGAAGGGGAACCATCATCATAACAATGCTTCTTGCCTTCTCTTTGGCTGCTATGGCCCTGATCGTGGTGAAGATCTAAGTGCCCATCCTTACCATGAGTTGTTGTTCCCTCTGTGAATAGTTGGCATTCACGAGGATCAGAACTAGTGTTATGTATCATTGAGCATAGGTTCTGATACCTCCCATCCTCATTATCATTAGGAGGAGGAACATCTTTTGATAGCGAACCCATTATAATGGGTTCATCAGCTGCTATTTTCTTAAGGATGTGCGGGCCTTTGTTCTTCAATAGGGTATGTTGGCTCTCCTTCCTTGAGTCCCTCATATGTTGTGCAGCTGTAGGATAATAATCCCTTGAGTCAAAATTTGCTACAACGTATTCAGCATAAAGTTGTGTCATGATAATCTATGCCAGAGCACGGAGAAGCATGTTTGGGACTTCCTAATCTGGAGGTAACACTATTTTACCTTGCAAATCTCTCCATTGTAGCTATTCGTCTTGATGGAGGATAAAGGTAAAGTTTGGAATATACTCATCGGGATGAGTATAGACTATCCGGTATTGTTGAGGACTTGGCTGATTTCGGTTATGTGTTTTTGATTGCTGACTATTTCATGTATGATCCTTAGGTGGTGAGTTGCTCATATGAGAAGAAGAAGAAGATATAGTGTCTTATCAGTGTGTTATTTACTGTTATATAAATTTTTCTTTTATTAATTAACCCGAAGGTTCGTTTAGGCTCCCAACAATGTGAGTGATATCCTATGTTCTATTCTGCGCATAAACACTTAGTCCCCAACAACGGCGCCAATGATGAGTGGCGAGATACCCCTACACTCAACTATACAAATACGAGCATAGCACGTGCGATCCGGTCAAACTCTGCAGACTAAGTGTCTACACGCCCCATGGAACACTTAGGGTTAATCATTCGTTATCTTCCCAGACTTGTAGTTGTCACAGTGTATGGTTAAGTAAGTCCAAGATATATGATTTTTATATTTTTTATGTTTTATCTCCTATGCTAACAAGGTGAAGGATTGAGAAACTAATTTTTAACTCTAGCTAATGAACTAAGTCTAAATTACCTAGCGTCAGCATCCATTCCCACTTACCGTACATACCCTAAATTGATGGAACCACGACTACCAAATGCTAATCGTTGCTGGGATCACCATGCGTAACGCACGTGCTCGAAGTGGTCGTACTAAGGCACTTAACTACGAGAGAAGGGTTGAGAAGGAAAACAATAAATAACAAGTAATAAATAACAATAATAAAATACTATTCCATGCATTGCAAGGTTTATCCAAGAAGCTCGTCTTTATTGCTGTACACAAACTTGTGTTTAGGTACAATGTTTGCTCGAATAAAGATTCATTCACTTTAGGACTCCTACTGTAGGCGCATGGAAAATATTCTATCTCTAGAGTGATCAATCTTCTAGAGTTTTTCTACTGTCTAGCCTAGGATGAGGAAATAAGGGAGAGTCACCTATTATTTACAGATATGACAGTGCACCGTGATATCACGTAAGTGATATCGCATACATGATATCGCGAGGGATGCAATATCGCGGCCCATGTGATATCGCATCCCATTAGAAGTCAACAGTAATAAGGGACACTTCCCAATTATAATGGGGAGGGCATGGCTTAGCACCATCAACATGTGCCTAGGAATCTACGATCTTTCCTTGGAAATATCTAAAGAAAAAATTTATGGAAAGATTGATCAGAAGAAAGTTCCATGCATCACATACAGTGAGTCATAGGGTGATGACATGGAGGAATGCTCAGCATCTCTTGCATGCAACTGGTGTGCCCAAGAAACTCAAATACAAAGGTGATTGTATGTAGCAACCACACAACAAGATAACACCTAGTGGTTCATAGCTAATCAAGAGAGCAGCCCACCAACATGCATGGAATGAACTAGGGGAACAACTCACACCCATAATGAAGGCATAGATACATTGGAGTATGAGCATCACTGACTTCCACCCCTTAACCTAAAAACATCAATTAGGAGAAGTTGGAAACTTCTAAAAAATTCAAATAGGTGCTCATTATTTTGGTTCTCTCCCTTTCAATTCAGTCATGGGGGAGATGGCCACCTATGCTAATTATTTGAGGCCCTCAGTTCTTTTTATTTTTATTTTTTACACATTTTTGTTTTACAAATCTCTTTAAGTTTTCTTTTTTTTTTTATTTTACAACATCGTTTATACCTTTTCATTTCTTTATGTGTGAGTGTGTGTGTGTGTGTGTGTTTTATCCATTTTGTTAAGTTTGTCACCTAATAAGTGCTATTAAATGATGGTATGAACTATTTTCTATTAGTTGCTAATGTTTGGTTTTTACCTTTAAGTTACAATGTTGATACTAAGGTATGGTTCTTTCGATATGACAGGCAATGAGTCCACTTCATCCATACATCCACAAATTTCTATGGTCTCTCTTGGCTTGGAACTGTACAGTCCCTTTCTCAATAATAAGAACTATAACTAATCGGTGACTGGGCATTTCTCAAACTAAGGACTCAAGAATTGAAAAGGGTATGACTTCAAGGAAACTTGATGCATTTTTGTTGGCCATTCTCTTGGGTGCTTGAATGTTTTCTTCTTGAGTTTTCTTACCAGTTTGACGTTACCCAATTATCAAGAAGTTGAGTAAATAAAAATAATAAGTCTTTGCATGATGTAGTTCTCATGGAAAAAAAAAATTAGTGGGAATTCAAAGCACACCCCTTAGACGAAATAAACATTTGGGCTACAAGCACTGGTTATGGAACTAAAATAAACATGTTCCCTTTAACTAAGGCCCTTCTCACTTCCCATTCTCTCCTCCTTCATTTTGTCGGAATGGTGGTGGCTCTTTGGTGAAGGCATTCTTGTTACTTCAAGCAGATGGATTGGCCAAATGCATTAATGCAAAGTCAGTAGATGTGGTTTGTTTGAGGCCAGACTTGGAATGGGATATCCTAAGTCACATTAATCATTAAATACACAAGGGACTGTACATCACCTTGTTCTTGAGATTCCATTCCATTCTCTCCTTTCCATCATTCTTCCTCCATTGTTCACCTCATTGCCAGTTGTATCATTAGTGTATATCTTGGTGGATGCATTGTTTTCTTTTTGGTAAATTCTTGTGGTTAATAATTTAAATTTTGTTTCCAATGACATTCCCATAGCCTACAGACTCATTGAATGTGGGTTTGTCAAGGCATTAAGGGCATGAGCCTACTTTGGGGAGGACCCACTAGCATTTCTATTTGGTGCATCAGTTAAATTCTTTCCTTTAAACATTTTTGCAATCAACCTTATTTTGTTCATCTCCATCTTTGACATCCATTTCATCGATGTTACAGTTGTCTCTTTTTCTTCATCTTTCTTGTTCTTTTTCTTTCTCCATTCTATCACTACTCGAGGTTTGCTCTTAGTCATGGGAGTCCTGATCCAATTTTTTCGATTTTTCAATTTTCTCCTAACCCCTACACCTTCGGTAGTCACCAATATTATATCTCCAGACCCGTATTAGCCATACCACAACTTAGCCAATAGACCTTTCACCAAAGCAAGGTATCAACTGCATTGTGATTCATTTACCCTTGCTAATATAGAGATTATGTTGTGTGTGTAGATCGCAATCATACAATAATGGATTGGATCTGGAAGAAACACTTATAGTGGATCGGTGCTAAAGCAATTATGCAAGGAACGAGATTGATGGCGTGCTTATGGATGGACAACAAAAGACACAATCTTGGCATTGGCAGCAAAAAAATGTCTTTCTCTCTCTCTCTTTCTCAATTGCCAAATAAGGCCTGATGTCAAATGTATAAATTGTTGTCGTGAACACCAATTTTGTTATGTTCTATAATGACGATCCGTTCACATGTCGTCCCATTCACCATTAGTTCCATTCAAGTCAATAATCCCATACCTTTCCAATATTTTGTAAAGAACTTGACGACAATTTTTTATTCAGTCATGGGGGTATGATGGGATGTGATATCACATGGACCATGATATTGTGTACATGATATCACATCTTGCCTACGATATCCCGTACGCGATATCACGTCTTGCCTATGATATCCTGTACGTGATATCGTAGCACGCCTCCAAATCTATAAATAAGAGGCGGCCCTATCTTGTCTCTCCATCTAGATCTAGACCCTTAGTGAAACTTTGGCAATTTTACCTCTCCAGAGATAAAATAATTTCCATGTGCCCACAATAGGAGCTCCAAATTGAATGGATCTTTATTTGAGCAAATATTGTACCTGATCACAAGTTTGTGTACAACAATAAAGGTGAACTATTGGATAAACCTTGCAGTGCATGGAATAGGCTAAATAGTACTTTAATTATTGTTATTTATTTTTCATCATTTAAATGCTTTATTAGTTAATTAAATATCTCTCAACCCTTCTCTCATAGTTAAGTGCATTCACTACGACTGCTTCAAGCGCATGTGTTATGCTTGGTAATCCCAGTAACGACTAGCGTTTGGTAATCCCAAACAGTTGCATTGGCTCAAGGTGTGAACGGTAAATGGGAATGAATACTGATGCTAGGTTAATTAAGGCTTAGCTAGTTAGTTAAAGTTAGTTAATTAGCCTTTTCACCCTTTCCCTCATTAGCATAGGAGATAAAAACATAAAAGCTATAAAAATCACATACCTCAGACTTACTTAACCATACAACCATGAAAAATACAAGTAAGTCTGGGAAGTCAACGAATGATTAACCTTCAGTGTTCCATGAGACGTGTAGGCACTTAGTCTGTGGAGTTTGACCGGGTCACACGTGTAACACTCGTATTCGTATGGTTGAGTTTAGGGGTACCTCACCACTCATCAAATGCCCTATTAATACTTGGTCAATTTGTAAAGTCTATCTTTATTTTTCATGAAAATGTAATATCTATCGAATAGATCCTATTGATATTTACACTTAATAAAGCTTCATTTTAATTCATTTCATTATTTAGAATCTTCTTCAGATATATTTTTCTTGATGGATTCCTCCATTTTATTTTTTACCCAATGGTTATCCTTTTTCTCAAGACCTCATGGAGATCCACTTTTCAACCATATAAGACTAAATGATAGATATCTAATTCAACCATGTAGAATATATCTTCTCATAGTCTTTTTTTGATACTTGATAATGATATTCTAACATTCTTTATTGCTGATACAAAAGCAATAAAAAGAATCATCATTAGAGGCTCAATGCTTATCTTGCTAAGGTAGGGTCTTGTGGGAGTTAATGGATAAATGAAAGTGTAATTTCTTTTGAGTGGCTATGCCTAGGTTTGAACATAGGTCTTATGACTTGAGAGACAACTAGGTTACCATCACCCCAAGTGGTGGTTCCTTATTTATGAGGAAGTAATACTAATTAATATATAAAAATGTAATAACGACTTGAAGTACATTAGAGATATGTTTTGGTTTCTTCGAAGTTAATATAGTTTATAAGAAGTAGAAGTTTTTGTAGTTGAAAACTACAAAAATGATGAGTAGAGATGAAGCTAAAATATTGTATTATGTATGAGGTTGTTACTATGCTTTTATTTATGGAAAGCATCCTATTGGAAGTTTCCATGTGGATCTATATGCCCATAGAGCATCATTCAACTTGGTGCTCCAATCCTTTTGATATTGACTAATTGTTCTGGTTAATATTTTAGTCATTTCTTAGTTTGTCGCTTCTACTTGATCATTTTCCTGGGGATGGTATGGCATAGTTAGTTTGTGATTCACCCCAAGTTCTTACATTAGCTTTTTGAATGTAGCTCCTGTGAAATGCATTCTATTGTTGAATATGAGCATACATGGTACTCCAAACCTATTTACCATGTGTTTTTAGAATAATTTAGTAGTTTTTTTAGTTGTGAAGTCTTTGATTGTAGCTACTTTTCCCTTTTTGTGTAATAATAAATTGTCACTATAATATATGATTTCTCATTGGACATTGGTGTGATGGACCCCATAAAATCAATTCCCTAGATGTTGACTAGCTTTAATGGCTACTTGTGATCCTTCATTTTTGGCTATTGTTCCCTTGTCTTCTTGGCATCTTTCACAAGATTCAGAAAATTTGTGTGTATCCCTAAACATGTTGGGAAAAAAGTAGCTTGCCATCATCAACTTCAATGTTGTTTTGCATCCTACATGGTGATCACCACATGATCCCTCATGTGCATCTTGCAAGATTCTTTACTGGTTCTTTACTAGAACACACCATCTAACTAATCCATCAACATAGATCTTGTAAAGAATTCCATTAATTTCCATATACTATTTAACTCTATGGAGAAATTGCTTCTTTATTTTCTTATTCTACTAAATAGGAAACTCTTGTGTAGTGAAATAAGTCATGTAGTCAGTAATCCATGACTTGTTTGTTGAGTTGACAACCATTTTTGTCTTTGTAAATAAATTTTCATCAAGAAATTGGTCTGATTATGGTTCATCTTATTCATGTGGTTTCCATCTTAGCCTTGAAAAATGATATACTACAACATTTTCTATTTCTTTCTTGTCTATCATTGTGATGTCAAACTCTTGTAGTATCATAGGTCATTGTATCATTTTTGTACTAACCACTGGTTCATTCATCAAAAAGTGTATGGAAATAGGATTTGTGTGGATGTAAATAGGATACCCAAGCATATAATGTTTGAATTTTTCAAGTGCATACACCATGGCCATAAGCTACGTTTTTTTAGTGTTGTGGTTGAGCTGTGCTCCAATGATGCTTTGAGTAGCACAGTGTATGTAATATGGTATTTTATGATCATTGAGTTGAGTAAGTACTACACTAAGTGCATAGTTTGAAGCATCTATCATAATGTGGAAGGTCTTAGATCAATTTGTAGCTCGAAGGATTGGCATTCTAATCAACTTTTGTTTTAATGTTTTGAATGCCTTCTCACATTGTTTTGTCCAGTAGAATGGTGCATCTTTCCTTGTTAGTTTCACTATCAGCTTTGCTATCTTTAAAGAAAATTTAATGAATCTTTTGTAGTATCCTATATGACTAAGAAATGATCTAAAATTCTTAATAGTCTATGGACTTTGATGAAATTTTAAATAACTCTTCTCTTATCTGGATCTACCTCTATTCCTTTTTGAGATACTTTATGTCCCATAATAATACTATCTTGGAACATTAGATGGCTCTTTTTCCAATTGATCTTTAAATTAGTTTCAACACATCTTTTCAAAACCTACTCTGGTTGGTCCAATGGTTGTTTGATGTCTAACCCATAAGTGGAAAAATCATCCATGAATACCTCTACTCCATTACCAATATGCTTTTGGAAGATGCTTAGTACTAGTCTTTGGAAAGTAGTGGGACCATTACAGAAGCCAAAAGAAATATGCTTGTAGGTAAATATCTCCCATGGGTTGGTGAATGTAGTCTTCTCTTGATCTTGTGGTGCAATGTAGATTTGATTATACCTACTGTAACCATCAAGGAAATTGTAGTACTATTTTCCTACAATGTTATTGAGGACTTGGTCAACAAAAGGTAGAGAAAAATGATCCTTGAGTGTTGCTTAATTCAATAATTGAAAGTTAATGTAGACCCTTCACTTGCCACATTTCTTTGAGACAATGACTAAGGGACTAACCCATTTACAATTTGCTCTTGGATAGATGAATTCTACTTTTAATAGTTTCTACAATTCTTATTTTACCACTTCTTTAAGTTTAGGTTTCAATATTTTTTGAGGTTGGTAGCATGGTTTGATAGCTAGATCTATATAAATTCGGTGTTGGTAGTTGAATGGATCAATGTCTATCATTTCATCATAGGATCATGAAAATGCCTTTGGTCATTTATTCATCAATTCCAATGATCTTCTATTCTATCCTTTATCAAGATTGGCATTAATAATTACCAATTTCTTATTATTAAAAAAAACATATTTTAGTACTTTGGTAGGGCTTTCAACTCTAAAGGTTCTCGTTCAAACTTATTTGGTATTTCTAGCTATCCCCACTCAATATCTTCTTCTTGATGTGAGTGTACATAGGGGTGCTTCTTCCTTAACAACTCTAACTCATCAACTTCTACAACTAGGCCTTATAATTTAATTAAATGGTTCTATGTATATTTTGGACTCTATCTCTCTTTCAATAATCACCCACTGGGTGCCTTCTTGTTTGGTGACTATTGCATATAGGCATTGCTGCACACTTATATCTTCTACACATTAATTGCATGTTGTATCGATTTCTTATTTGATGGCCTAGATTTTCCTCATGCAATTTCACTTGTTATCATTGTATGCAACACATGGAACTTGATGACTTTGTATGATTCTAACCTCATTTTTCTTGGAAATTTGCAAGGACAAGTCTCTAATTCCTAGCTTAGTGTCCATAGTGCTAAGCCATGCTCCTCCCATGATTATAGGAAATTCTTCCTTATTTTTTTTCACATGTATTGCTATGAAGTCAATAGGGCAAGACCAAATACTTATGATGGTAATGACATCATTCACCTATCCAAGTGGAATAGTGATTGACTAGTCTATAAGCTCTAATCAGATGTTGCTCTTTTTTAGTAGAGGAAGAATCTAGGCTTTGTACATATCTTGTAAAATCATGTTCAATCCACATCCAAAATATAATTGAGCTTTGCATGGTTTATGTCATGCTATTTGGAGATATACTAAGGGACTTCTAGGATCTATCCTCTTCTTGGGAAGTGCTTCTTCCTTGATTAATTGTGTGATATTTGAGTGAGCATGATAGTGGTCAAATTTGGATTTGTAGAATGTAAAAGCTTAGTATTCCTTTGAGGAGTATGTGTAGATGGGGTTGATGTTGGTGAATTTTCCATCCTTTGAACCTTTTCCAGACTTGTTATGAAAAATGAACATTTCTTGGATCTAGGTTCTTTTATTATTACATCATCTTATGTATTTACTATCCTAGTAGCACTCTTTTGTTGTGGTTTTGTTGGTAGTTCTCCTTGCATAACCAGTGGTGGTATCAATGGTGGACAGTTAGGAGTTGGAACTAATGAACCAGCTATGGGTTATTGTGTATAAGAATTAGGATCCATTCATGGAGTAGTGGGTTTGTGATATTTTGGTGGATAGTAATGAGAGAAAGTAAGGATTAAAGCATTTCCTAGAGAGATTGAACATTGAACATAATGTCCATAAGGATTAACTTACCTATATGGATATTGATGCCTTGGTGATGGCATTTCCAATGCTGGTCATTGTTGCCATTATTGTTGGTATTGTTCTTGTAGTTGAGAATAGGGTCTGCTTAGATAGTATGATGGTTAGAAGGGTAGTTTGAGATTACCCTATGGGTAAGGTAATCATTTTGGAATTTTTTTCATGATAAATCTTGGGTTAAGTGCATATGCCCTAAACTCTTGCAAGTGGTCCATGATAGGATAGTATCCCTTAGGATGTTCATATTGGTACACTTTGTCTTCTTCATCTTCTAAATTGGAGTCTTTAATTACCTTAATTGCAACATTTTCTTTATGTTTGTAATTCTCTTGTCCATTATCTGNTCTTGTCCATTATCTCTTCTTTTCTTTATTATTTTTTGGCGCTTGTTTAGTCTTCTTATCTACTATCTTAAGTGTAGTAGTAAATTTCTCATCTGTTGAGTCCCACATTTTCTCTACCTTTTTTGCAATGTCATTGAATAATTTTTAGATAGGTAGAGTCTTTTTTGAATGACATCCTCTAAAGTTTCATCCTCTTTTCTATCACACATTCTAATATCTCTTTTTCTTATTGTAGGATCTTAGTTGTATTCTTCAACTAATTTCCTCTTCTTCAATTCTTCTTCTTCTTTGACCACCTAGGCTATTAGTCTTTGAATTTGGTAGGCTATCATTTTTGATAATATTGCTTTGGCATATAACCCAAGGGTTTCTTTGGTCTTGTTTCTTAACCCATTAATAATATACCTTAGTTGTTCCCTTTATGAAAATCCATGGCCTATGCATTTATGTAGTAGAGAATAATATTTTTCCATTGTTACATCAAAGGATTTATGTGTCCCTTACTTCCATCCTTGGATTTATTTTGTTAAATTTGACATTCTCAAATAGGTTTGATACTTCACATTGAAGAGCTCTAGCATGGTACTCCATCTTCAGATTGATTCTGGTTCTAAGGATTGGTACAAGCTTTCTGCTTCCTTGATGAGAGTCTTGTTAAACAACTTTAACTTTTTTCAATCACTCTCAATATTTTAAAGGGCATAGACATCATGAAATGCTTAAAGAATATGCTATGAATCCACATTATATCCACCTTCAAATTTGAGAATGTTGTTCATGTCCAATTACTTAATGTGACTATCCCTTACTACTCTAATATTAATCATGCTACAAGTGGTTAGTAGGAGTTCTTCATGATTTATGGGATGTGATATCGCATGGGCCACGATATCACGTACACAATATTGCATCTTCCCTGTGATATCGCATATGCGATGTATCGTATGCGATATTGCGTCTTCCCTACGATATTGCGTACGTGATATCGTAGTCCGTCGCCATTTCTATAAATAAGAGGTGGCCCTCGCTTGTTTCTCCATCTAGATCTAGAGCCTTAGTGAAACTCTGGTAGTTTTACCTCTCTAGAGATAGAATAATTTCCATGTGCCCATAGTAGGAGTCCCAAAGTGAACAGATCTTTATTCAAGCAAATATTCTACCTGAGCACAAGTTTGTGTACGAAAATAAAGATGAAATTTTGGATAAAGCTTCCAGTGCATTGAATAAGCTAAATTTTGGACTTTAATTATTGTTATTTATTTTTTATCCTTAAATGATTTATTAGTTAATTAAATCTCTTAGTTAAAGTGCATTCAGTACAACCGCTTCAAGAATGTGCGTTACGCTTGGTAATCCCAGCAATGAATACCGTTTGGTAATCCCAAAAGGTTGCACTGGCTCAGGGTGTGAACGATAAGTGGGAACAGATATTGATGCTAGGTTAATTAAGGCTAGTTAGTTAGTTAAAGTTATTTAATTAGTATCTTCACCCTTTCCCTCATTAGCATAGGCAATAAAACATAAAAGATAAAAAAATCACATACCTCAAACTCACTTAACCATACAAATGTGAAAAATACAAGTAAGTATGGGAAGATAACGAATGATGAACCTTAAGCGTTCCATGAGGCATGTAGGCACTTAGTCTGCAGAGTTCGACTAGATCATGTGTGTAACGCTTGTATTCGTATGGTTGAGTGTAGGGGTACCTCGCCACTCATTAATGATGATCAAGTTTGTTGGCTTAGTTGTAGTTACAATTCCTTTGATGCTCATAGTGTTGTTCTCTTTCTTCATGCTTGATTCTATCTCTTTGGTGTTTATAATCATCTTCTTCTTCATTAAGATACTTCAATATTCATATCTCTCATGCTTCTTACATCTTTTCATGTCATAGTCTCTAGGTATTCATTTCTTCTTGCTAGATTCTACTAATGATCATGAGGAAGAAGAGGAAGCATATGGAGAACAATGTTCACTAGTTCTTCTTCTATGATTTGATGATTCATTCTCTTATGGTTCTACAAAAGTTCTAGACCTTGAGCTTTGCTTATGTTTGGAGTCTTCTACATCTCTCCTAGGTGTTTTCACAAGGGCTGAATGAAATTGTATTTTTACAAGTTCAACTAGATGAATGATAGGTATCTGTGAATGAGATTCACAGTTTTGGTGAAGTTTTTCCATCATGAATGTATCATCATTGATGTCTTCTAGGAAAACACTATGGATTACTTTCTTTCCTTTGTTGTTTTCATGTCTTATCTTCATGGAAACATCCCTTCTTACTTATGGTTTCATGGGGTGATATGGCTTGGTAATGTGTTTAGTAATATGATATGCTTCTTGTACATGGCCAAGGTTCAACCTCATTAAGGGTTTCTGTAGCATTTATCCTTGATTTCATAAAATAAGATAAAATGATTATAGGTTACAATGATCATTTCTTTCTTAATAAAGAAGTTATAATATAGATTATTTGACCTTAAATGTTCCTCTAAAATAATGAAATGAATGTCTAGAAATATCAAGGCATTATCTATATCAAAATATGTTATAACATAAAAAATAATAATAATTTAAAAAGAAAATAACATATCACAAATTAAATTTGAAAAATCAACTTCACCATCACATACTAAGATGTCCAAAAATTGTAAACAAGCAAGAAATAAAATTAGTGTCATTAGTTCTTTAAAATAGAATCTATATCTACATCATTCAGTTTTTCAAAAACACTAGAGGACAATGAAACTTCTCACATACCTAGAGAAATATTCTTCATTGTAAACTTAGATGTACATTTTGGACTTAAACATAATGAAGCTTTTGAATCTTTATCATACTTGACTATTTGATGATAGATTTGTAGATAACATTGAATGCTACTTGTAGTCATGGTGGATGCATAGATGGTACAA
>MNCI01032607.1:340138-355867 GCA_015680685.1 Gnetum montanum | reverse complement strand
ATAGATGTTAAATCTGTGGAATCCACAGATTCAACAATCTTATCAAAGATGAATACTGAAAAGAACCCAAAGAAACCCAAAATCAACAAAAATAAGTGTCTGTGATAACTCAACCGAAATTCCATGATCCACGCTCATAAATACACAATGTAAAAAGTAGAAAAGTAGAGTCGAAGAATTCATCATCAAAGACTTAACACAACCATACAAGCCCAATCATTTTTTAAAAGAGTCCGGTCATTTTAAAAATGTTTACTGTTTTCGTTAAAAGGTACGACCGGTCAAAACGGAGACTGGCGAAATGACGCAGACCTCGGCGTCAGCCTAACAAGTTTGACCGAAGGCTAAACTCTTGACCGTAACAGCCACCGTGACTCATGGTACAAGAAACGCTATGGATTATGGCGTAGCCCACGTCAAATATGAAATTGAAATTTTTTATTTACACGTACTAAGACTTTCTCATTTTTTATTTGTTTCAGAATCTTTGTTATGAAATATATATGTTTTAAACATAACTTAGCAGGTTGGAATCTAACCTGTCATCTTGGTTTTGTAAGCCAAAACTCATAATATTAAGTCAGAGAATCAACTTTCGATATCTTAGTACAGTTCAAAGGTTATTTGCCATTCCGAAGCAAAATAGTTAATTCTGCAATGGAAAAATATCATAAAAGTTTTGTGTTGCAAAGGAAAAGCATCAACTGCTCCAGCTACTGAATTTTATTTTCGCTGGCAAATGCTCTCCCCTGTTTTGTACTTGACAATATCTTCAAAATTCTATTAAAGATGTAAAGCATGTGTTTCCGTACTGTACTGAACTACAACAACTTTGGACACTTTATTCAATATCCCTGTTGATATCAGCTCTTGCATGTTAACATGGGGCCATGATTAATAAGTTTATACCTGACAACTTTTCGAAACCTCATTATACTGATAAAGCCTAAATTACAAAATTACTTAAGAGAAATGCAATTGATTGTGCAGTTCACCCCATTGTATGAAAGTAGGATTAAGATATGATCAAAATAAATACAAATAATTATAAGCATGAATAAGATCTAGAACAGTGGATGCTTTTGCAAAGTCTCGATAAATTCAGTTAGTGGCATTTGATACCATGAACCTGATGCAGAATCCCACGGTACCACCATAAGGGCCGGAATTTCATATTTTAAAACATTACTGAGATCCCATATAGGTCTGTAGGTTTCTACCTCTCTGTTCGGTGATAGTTGCAGACTTGCAATGCTCAGACGAAAGGCATGCCAACTTCTCTTTCTGCAACTTTGTTGCCATTCGACTACACAAAAGTTGCCATCCAACTACACATTGCTGGTTATACAAACTATTGAGGGAAACCTCAATAAGTTTGTATCTCTACCTGGATGATACATAATACATTGAATTATGCCAAGTGCACCATTCACCAATCCGGCTTTAGGCTAAAAGTTAACTATGAGCGTAATCCTTGCACATTCACATATAAGTAGAGATTGTTCAATATCATCACTATCATCATTTGAGATTCTGAATCTATGGAGATCTTTGTCTGCTACACACACAACAACAACTCTCTACATTTTTTGCAATATCTTCTTGTTATGTGATTGGACTTTATCCTTCGTATCATACAAATGCATTAATTCTTCAAAACCATTTAATCCAGTTGAAGTGGATGGAAGATTTATTTGAGTATCTAAGAAATTATAGTCTTCATCATGGTTTTTTTCTTCTGTAATATGCATCAATACTTCCTTGAGTCTTTGTTGTTGAGGATCAGTTCTAGACTATAGAACTGATGATAAACTACATCTAAAATAACAAAGGTGTCAAATAATTGCCAAACCCCTAAAATATCTAGATTCCTGAATGCATAAGGCACAACATTAAGCACATGAGGAAGCTGACGCAAATCACCTATCAATATAAGTGATCTTTCTCCAAAAACTTCATTGTGATGCTCAAGAAATTTTTTTCTTAATCTTCTATCAATGCTTTGTAATAATCTTCCTTCCATAAAACTCATTTAATCAATTATATATCTCTAACTTGGGAAAGTCGATGCTATATACATATATTTGTAGAGGACAAGAGTTCTTTGCATGCACCTATTCCAATGCTCAAACTAGAATGAATGGTTGTTGCATTAATGTTAAATGTAGTAACTCCTATAGTTGCCATGGTAAGTAAAGCATTATGTGCATCTTTTATATATAACGTAAATCTTGAAAAGAAAAGGAAAAAGAAAAAGTTGTGGCTTTCCATTGCATCTTCTATTTTTTGAGCGATACATGGATACTATACTGAAAATGCTCCCAAGTTTTAGATGTTTTATGATAATTGCTATTATAGTATTATGTATGAATGTGTGTTCTAGGTTGTGGTTTCTAGTTCTAAGTCATTGAAATTTTTAAAAGTATTTTCTTTATTTTATCGCTTGGGCAAATTGGATGGTTTTATGTAATTTGAGAAGATCGCTAATATGTGCTAATGAACCTGCAGTTGAAACCCCAGATTCTAAAAACTTATTACTAATTGCATGGTTCTTGAATCGTATGCCTTTTTTATTTCTATTATCAAAGCAGGATTCGTTTCCACGTAATCGTGGCATCGTTAGACATCATCTCATCCTAAGAATATGCTCTGCTTCTTTAGGAATCACAGACCTTTTTGTAGGCAATCATGCTGGAAACCGAATATTCCGTATGTTATTTGTGTGCAGATGTCTGAAACGGTGAAGCGAGCTGTGAATTTAGTTAATAACTATTCGCCGGAGATTCGCGATTCCGGACAAATTTTCACGAACTGTTCGCGTCGGATTCGGGAGCGCGTACAGAAGCGCATTAAATTTCATAATTTTCATAATTTTCAATGAAATTTTGTCTGGATTTGTACATATACATTGAAATGGTCGCCCTGCCTTGCCTCGTATTGTTCTTGCCTTTTTAGTGATGTCTGCGTTTTGCATTAAAATCTTACGTATCTTCTCCTGTTCTGAATCATACCAAAAATTTTATTTCATTGTTAAGTGGCAAGCAAGCAAGATTCATGGCATCGGCATGAGACGGACCAGAAAACAAGGGAGTACGAATAAATAAACACACGGAAATCAGGAAAGGGCTACTATGGTAACCGAAGGCCGAAGGGGCAAGTATGGGTCATATGGAAATCAAGTTTTGGACGGGGCGTGCGAGGAAAACATTGCATTCGCATGGATTGGCCTGCCTTTGGGAGCGTCAAAGGTTCCACCATGACTCACACATTCACGCGTGTTTATTGTTCATTGCTGGCTTTTGCTCTTTTTCTCATATCTCTGCTGAAAAAAGAAAAAACAAAACAGGGTCATCGTCATGCAACAAAGCCCACCAGCACATGGTGCTTTGTTTTTACTTTCCCCTTCATCATGACTAGTGCCGATTTTTCAGCTTCTGAAAGGTTTTCGATTATTGTAGGTGAGGTGAGTTCTTGGCTATGCCTAGTTTAGTTAAGTTGTGTCTTCTTTTAATGCTGTCATCTTCAACGTGGCCCTATGGCGCTACTCCCATGTAGTCCCTAGGTTGCTACTCACAAGTAGTTGTTGAACAAAAGTATTATAAATTTGTTATAAATTTGGTTGAGGCTTGAGGCTTAATTTCATTTTTGGAAAATATTGGATTGAGTAACAAAGGGGTTTCATTTTATTGCTGTCATTTTGGTTGTTGCAGAAATTATATGTTTGGTCAAAAATGGATTCAATGCCCTCCATACCTTTGTAAATTTTCTTGCTTCAATTTAATGGTGATATTGCAATCTTCTGTGCAATTTTTAAGTAGTAACAATATTTTGGATTTACATTGTTCTATATTTTACAATGTATTTTTATGATATATGAAATTTAATTTTTTTAAAAACTAATATATTTAAATTTTCTCTATCACGTCCCCGGCTACGAACCCGTCCCCACTTTTCTTGAGACACACGTACCCAAACACGTTCAGAATCACGAATCCTCGAATCCTCTCGCTTCCACGAATGGATTCTTTTGATGCATAGGTTAATAATCATTAGACCTTTTTCTCATTCATGTGGGTAGACTTTGACAATCCTTTTCTATCATTATTTTCTGTTCAAAACTTCTTCCTCTGGTTGCAATTTCTATCTCCCCTCCCTTTCATTGGTCCATCTATTTTTCTGTGTCCTTGTTGTGAAGTCTACATTGCATAAGTTGCAGAAAGAGAAATGGCCTCAATAGTGATATACAAACTTATTATCTGCAAAAATAATAAACATCACCAAAATACCCCACTTGCTAGTGGCTCACCACCAAACTATGCCAACTCGGTTATATATCTCGCATAGTACATCAATAATGGGAATAATAAAATCCATTTTTAAGATTTCAGTAGTATCAATGGTTTGGGGCTGTCTTGTACATATGCAAAGCATTGTTGTGTTGGATTACGTTTTACGTAAGAATGCCAAGTACTAGTTATTTATTTTTTAAAAAAATTGAGCTGCCATCCCTACTGGATTTTATGAAATTCATAATAATTGCCTCCGAATTTCATCTACCAGCCTCAAGGCTCAAACCCTAGGCTACGAGCAAATTCCAAAGATGCAACTGACCATTTAAAATTCCAGTTACCAGTTTGTCCCATTTCAACAAAAACCCAACTGAACCAACAAAAAAATGAAAATGATAGAGCATGAGCAAACCAGACATGAATGTTTTCATTGTCAACTTCATCTAAAACATCACATCTTGGTTAAGTTTCTGGTCGTTGAATGCTATATTATGCGGTATACCGGGTAAAGCAGACAACATTGCCAAATTTAAATACCATGCACGGAAAGAGGTTCAATGATTGCTGCCTGAATTGGCAACTCTTCCTACCGTTGAACAGCCAATAAGAACCGTGAACCAAATAACCAAATACATATGCATCAACGTTAGGTGAAATTAAATTAAAATTACTAGATGCAGATGATGATGCAAGTTTTAGTACAAACCTGCAAATTGCTCGGTCACAGCATCCAATAAAAGGGGGCCACCGGCATACATGCCGAGAACACTTTATAATAGCATAAATATCTTAACAATTTGTTAAGCTCACGCAGGACCATACCAGAAAATTAACAATTTATTGTTCATTGCGGCACGTGCTTTGCTTACTTGCTGGTGCGTGGTCTGCAATGCGCATGGTCTCTGTTGAAATATTTTTAATATTGCTTGTAAAATTGCACAAAAACAATCAAATTTAAAGTTTTGTCTATAAAGCGCAGCCTTCACTACAAAGTATTTTGTGACATGTTAAGTGCTTGCGCGTATCAGGTAGTAAACTACCTAATGGCTGTTGCGATTTCAAAAAAACCAAGAAAATGAATCTACAGTCTTTCATTCATCATCACTTTGTTTATAGTCGTGCAATAACGGGACTCTAGGATGTTGAGGCCGCTTGGCTTCCAATATCTTGAGTGATGACCATGCCATCATGGCTGCGTTCATTTCAACTTGTTTTTTGTTGTCATGGCTTTCCCGGCTTCCGCTGAGAACGTCCATCCAGCAACTTTCACTGTGCATAATAATACGGGCAAATACCGTGCATAATAATACCGGCAAATACCATGTCCTAATATTGTCACTGTGCATAATAATACGGGCAAATACCGTGCATAATAATATCAGCAAATACCGTGCATAATAATATCAGCAAATACCATGTCCTAATTTTGCCGTGGCATACAATGGTTGAGGTATTTCCGCGCTTTGTGCCATCTCATGTAACAGAGTTTTACTCATATTTGTTTTGTCAAGGAAGGTTCTCTTTGAAAGAGTATGTTTAGAGTGACTTAGCTTGCTGACCTGTGTTTCATAAAATGTGGAGGTTATGAAAGTTTCTCATTAGAAGTCACCACCGCGGAACATGATTCAGACCTTTCCCTACGAAGAAATAGGGTGGCAAGCTAAAGCAACTCCTCCCAGCCAACTTATGCAGTTGGTTATACATTTCTGAATAGCAACTAATACAATATATATTCATATATATAAGAGGCTAGAAACTAATCCATTCTTAAAATGACTTACAAGCTATGCATTTCCAAATTTTATCTCATACTTCTAAGTTAAAGTTGGATACAATCTCGATCTACTACATCGGAGTGTGTTATCATAATTTTGAGCATTTTTAGCTCTTTGTTGTTGTCCTCGTCTTATTAACTTGCAATTATTATTGATTCCCAGCATAAGGTTGCTCTTTGGAATGTACTCCCACACCCTGTGAAGGATTATGTATCAAGATGTTTTCCTTCAACATCGGCATTTGTCATTGTTCTTCTCCCTATTTAACCATCAATATGCTCAGATGTTGATCATGTACTTAATCTCATTTAATTAATAAAATTCTCTTTTTGGGGCCCAAAAGAATCCGATCCGTGGAAGCGAGGAATCCAGGATTCGTGATTTTGAACATGTTTGGGTACGTGCGCCTCAAGAAAAAGTGGGGATGGGTTGGTAGTAGGGGACGTGATAAAGAAAATTTAAATATATTATTTTTTTTAAAATTAAATCTCATGTATCATAAAAATACATTATAAAATATAGAACAAGTACAATGTAAATCCAAAATATTGTTAATGTTTAAAAATTGCATAGAAGATTGCAATATCACCATTTAAACTAAGCAAGAAAATTTGCAAAGGTATGAAGGGCATTGAATCCATTTCCTTACTCAAGAGCCATAATCTGGCCAAACATATAATATCTGCAACAACCTAATGATAGCAATAAAATAAAACCCTTTTGTTACTCAATCCAATATTTCCAAAAATGAAATTAAGCCTCAAGCCTCAACCAAATTTATAACAAATCAGGTTTACTAATACTTTTGTTCACCCTAGGGACTACTGGTGAGTAGCGCCATAGGGCCACATTGAAGATGACCCCATTATAAGAAGACACAACTTAACTAAACTAGGCACAGCCGAGTAACTCACCTCACCTACAATGATCGAAAACCTTTCAAATGCTAGAAAATCGGCACTAGTCATGATGAATGGGAAAGTAAAAATAGAGCGCCATGAGCTTGCATATGGTCATTGGCCATGTGTTTGTGGGCTTCGTTGCTTTATAAGCAAACAAATTTTTAAAAAAGTTGAAGCAGCATCCATCAGCCATCATGTTCATGAGTCATGACCCATGATCATGACCCTATTTTGTTTTTTTGTTTTTTCAACAGAGATATGAGAAAAAGAGCAAAAATTAGCAAGTTACTTGAGAATGATAAATGAAAACTATGACACACACAACATGAATAAATCCACTTTTCAAAAGATATCACGTTTTAAAATTGAAGAAGATGAATATCATAATTTGAACTCAAAACTTGTTATGTGAAAAGAAATTTACTAAATGATTTATAATCTCATTAGTCCTAACTTTAATTACTAGAATACTCTAAGCACAAACATTTGTCCAAAGAAATAATCTTAATCTTTCATGTTCAACTATGAAAGAAAAACTTCGTGCATCATCATCATCACTTTGCCTTAATTTAAACATTGACTAACCTATCAAGGAAGGCTAACAATTTGTTGAAATAAGTATTTCACAATTTTGGGGATGTGAGGTGTTCAAAAACATGTGGGAATATGAGGCTTTTCAAGAATTCTAGGATGCATCAAGAAGGACAAGATTTTAAATAAGATATGATTTCAGCAATTAGTTGTTAACTTAGAGGTAAGACTCTTAATTTGAAAGCTCCAAATAATGCGTTTGATTCTGGTGGGCAATGCTTAGTTATAAAGTTGTAATTGGACTATATATCTTGAGGTCTACCTATAGGAAAACCTGCTTTATTGGTTGAAGGAGTGTGGAGATCATATCAGGTTCCATGCTATCTTAACTAAACCCATATAGCTATAAGGGTCCTAATTCCTTTGTAAACCTTATCATAAGAATATATAGGCTTGTTAGGAAGGCTTTGCCTCCCAAGCATGAGCCATTGCCCTTCTCTTTAGGGTAGGGCTTAGGGCTAGATGTGTTAGAGTAGGAATGCATCAAGCTCATTGTGTATGTGTGTGTGTTTGTGTGGTTGTGGGTGTCGTTTTTGTCTAATTGCATGCTTATTTACTTTTGGCATATCCAACACCTCTAACCATGACTAATGGGTTATGTGCTCTTATGTTGTATTTGTGAGGTACTCTAAGCTTTGAGATGTAGTCTACCTTGAGTTTACCCTTCCTTGTTACTACTTTTGGACTCTCAAGTGGTGCCTAATAGTATTTTCCAAGGATAACACCATTATAGTTGGTATTAAAGACAAAGGTCCACAGTTTGAGTTTCATGGTAGTTCATGCTTTATTGTGTGCATTCTTGAGTGTTCATGATGCCCAAAAAGAAGAGCAAGGGGAGCTATCACTCTGGCAAGGCTCTTACTAGCTTTGACCCTTGAAATAACATAGAGGATCATTTGCATGATGAGGCTCATGATGTGACTTTTGAACATGAGAACTTGAATGATGAAAATGAGGTGCCTATTAGGAAGCATGATGATTACTCCCTTGACAATGTGCAATAGTTGTAGGGGTAGCTTCTTGAAATTGATAATATGGTTCTTAGTCACTTGCTAGTGGTGGAGAGGGTTAAAATGGTTCATGATCTTGTTGATAAGTTGGATGTCCCATATCTTTGAGAATTGAAGTTAGGAACTAAGCATAGGTTGTCCAATACTCAAAACTTGAAATTGGGTGGAATGGATGGAGGTTGTTATTGATGATGTTCAAGTCTTGATGGGTGATGATGGGACGCGATATCGCATGGGCTGCGATATTGTGTCTGACCTACAATGTATCGTACGCGATATCGCATATTGCCTGCGATATCGCAGTGCGCTGCCAAATCTATAAATAAGAGGCGGTCCTCCATTGTTTCTCCATCTAGATCTAGACCCTTAGTGAAACTCTGGTAATTTCACCTCTCTAGAGATAGAATAATTTCCATGTGCTTGTAGTAGGAGCTCCAAAGTGAATGGATCTTTATTCGAGCAAATATTGTACTTGAGCAAAAGTTTGTGTACGACAATAAAGAAGAACTGTTGGATAAACCTTGCAGTACATGGAATAGGCTAAATAGGACTTTAATTATTATTATTTATTGTTCATAATTTAAATGCTTTATTATTTAATTAAATCTCTCTCAACCCTTCTCCCATAGTTAAGTGCATTTAGTATGAACTCTTCGAGCACATGCGTTACGCTTGGTATTCCTAGTAACTAATAGCATTTGGTAATCCCACAAGGTTGCATTGGTTCAGGGGGTGAACGGTAAGTGGGAATGTATACTGATGCTAGGTTAATTAAGGCTTAGTTAGTTAAGGTTAGTTAATTAGTCTCTTCACCCTTTTCTCTCCTAGCATAGGTGATAAAAACATAAAAGATATAAAAATCACATGCCTCAGACTTACTTAACCATAGAACCATGAAAAATACAAATAAGTCTGGGAAGAAAACAAATGATTAACCTTAAGTGTTCTATAAGGTGTGTAGGCACTTAGTCTGCAGAGTTTCATTGGATCATGCATGTAATGCTCGTATTCATATTATTGAGTGTAGGGGTACCTCGCCACTCATCAGGTGACATCTTGCAAAGAATGATGACCTTAGAGCCACTAGTGGAGAAGCTTGAGGCAAGGAATGAGAAATTAGAGGACCAAGTGGTTATTCAAGCAAAAGTAGTTGCATCTGCTTCTAGGTGGTCAACCCGAAAGCTCTAAACCAAAGAGCCTAAGATGTACAAGGATGATCATGATGATTGATAAATCAAAATTTGGTAGACTACGATATCAGATATATGATATTGTAGCACTAGCTATGTTATCATATATGCAATATCACAGGATGCATGCTAGCCTATAAATACAACACTTAGGTGCATAGATCTGCCATAAGTTTTCATTCCATAGTAGCATAACTCTTGCAATTTATTTTCGTGAGTTAGTCTTTAGCACTTAGAAGTGTGAATGCAGTGTACAAAGTCTTTATTCGAGCATCTTGTACATGGGCACAAGTGTGACCGACAATAAAGATCAAGCTATTTCATACTATTGTAACATTCTCCTAGTTTACTCTTTTACTTAAAATAATGTTTACTATTTTCTTAGTCAATGTTTACTTTTCCATGTGCTTTACCATTATTGTTGTTAAGCAAGAGGAGTATGATTGGTCTTAAGCACCTAAGTGTAATTTCTTGGTAACCTAGTAGTGCTATTGCTTGGTTTGCCCAGTAGCAAATTACTTGGTAATCCCGAAGCTTAGGATGTGTATGGAAGGTTAGGATTAGATACTCATCATCTTAGGATAGAATAGATTTTTTTATTATTTTAGTTAGACTTAGACTTAGAAACTTGTTTCACTTCACCATGTTCACTAGAAGCTAGATGGCTAAACAACATTAGCATGTCATATACCTCACTGTGATCTAAACCATACACGTAGACTTCACTAGCTCCGTGTGGGAAGACAATGGTCTCAAACTTAAACTAATTACTAGCATAATCACATTGCTTTGTCCATGGATTATGATCTAGTTATGCATGAAACACTTATGACTTGTATGGTTGGGTGTTGGATTGCACCACTGCTCATCATTGGCATTGTTGACAAGGACTAGTCAATGTATGCTAAGTAATTTATTTCAAAAAGTTCATTGTATTAAGAACTTAAAATTAAAATCCATAATTTTTTAATAACTCTAAAAGTAAGCACACTTAAACAAATATCTTAAACCACAACATGAATTTAAACAAGGGTACATCATCACCTACCAAAGAGACAAGAAGGAGCAATGAAAAAATCAGTGATGAAGAAGAATGGGGGATGCTAATGGAAACAAGAATCACATATGCTCACAGTAATTCTTATCATCTAGATTTTACTTTCATCTTCCATTAGGATAGACAAATGAGGTGGAGAGACATGCAAGGCAACATAGTCCTACATTCAGATAATGCAACACTTAGCATGCTCTAAATTGCCTTAAGGGAAATGCATTTGGACCAAATATAGGAAGGGTACCATGTGACTCATCACATGACAAGACCTTATGAATCCAAAAAGGAGCAAATGAGGAAAGATGCCACTATGGAAATCAAACATGTACACAAAAAAGGGAACCAAGTCAACACTTTTGTTATCTTGGAGGAACTTGATGCTTATGCATTTATTACAAAATAACTGCATCATAATCATGAAGAGCCTTCAAAAACACCCATCATCAAACTTGAGGAACTTGTCAAAGTTCAACTACATTCCACCCTAGTAGAGACAACTAAGATGGGGGCTATTAACTCAAAGTATAATTAAGCCTCGAGACTAAGAGTTTTTGCCAGCTCCTATAGAGAAGAATACCATAGTCATGAAAGTAGGACAAGATGACACCATTCTCCTATTGCCTCATCCTCATCCTCACAATCATTAGTGGACGCTGATAGGAGGAGGCTATGGCACTGAGATCATGATAAGAAGAAGAGAAGAACTCATGATCACTATGATTATCATTCGAGATATTTAGATGAGAAAGATGAAGGTTATGAACAAAGAAGATGCAAGCATCAAAGAGAGGATTGTGAAAGGGATGAGCATAGAAGGAGATACTTCTAAAATAAAGCACATGAACCTAATCAAGATGATAAACCCCTAATGGCAATTCAAAGAATGATTAACATCCAAGAAGCTATTTACATTCCAACTAGGCACGTGAGGGATAGCGATGTCAAATGAGTTGATATGAATAACATGCCAAGATTTGAATGAGGTTATAATGCTGATCCACAACACCACCACTAAGCTTTCCATGATGCATGCATCCTAAAAAACATTGAAAGTAACTAACAGAAGTTAAAGTTGTTTCAAAGAACATTTTTCAAAGAGGTAGAGAGATGGTATCGATTACTCAAGCCTAAATCAATTAGAAGATGGAGTACCATGCTAGAGATCTTCAATGACAAGTACGAAATGTACTCATAAGTATCCAACTTAAGGGAAAAAATCCAAGGATGGAAGTAAGGATCTAATGAAACCCTTGATTACTACACAAATGTCCAGGCCATGGATTGTCAGAACGGTAGCAACTAAGGTACATTGTAGATGGGTTATGAAACAAGACTACAAAGATCCTTGGGGTTTCTGCCCAAGGTAGATTATCTAAGATGACTATCCATAAAATCTAGAGACTAATTGAACAAGTGGCAAAGGAAGAAGGTGAGTTAAGAAAGAGAGAATCAACAGAAGAGTATAATAGAGATCCATCCATTAGGAAGAGAGATGCATGAGTTTGTGATACCCAAGAAGAGGAAGCCTTGGAATAGGAAATTCAAAAGAAGACTCTACCAATTTAGAAATTTATAATTGATATTTTAGCAAAGATAGAAAAAATGTGGGAGTCCATTGATGAAAAATTTGCAACAACATTGAAAGTTGTAGAGGTGAGAATAGAGCAAGCCTTTGGAAAAGTCAAGGATAAGAACAAGAAGAAAGATTTTGGATGAAAAGGAAAAGTGGATTTAGTGGTTGAGTTTTCAAACATCAACTCCACTGATGTGAAAGGATGTGATATGTGTTAATACAAACATCCCAAGAGATGTTGTCTAGTAATGGCACATTTACAAGAAATGGGGGCATATGCACTTAATCCTAAATTTATTAAGAAAAAAATTCCTGGAAGATTACCTTATCCTCAAGGTAACTACATGAAAAACTTATAACCAACATACTATCCCAATGGAGACTACCCACAACCACTGGAGAAATACCATCAACAATGACAACAATCCCAATCGTGGACCATGCCACCACCATGCCAATAGTATCTATATTGACAACTTGATCCTTATGCATACTACGTCCAACATCTAATGTCATCAAAAAATGTAGCCATTCAAACTTCATAGTACTACCCACCTATGTACCATAGATTGACACCACCAAGGATAGATCCAAAATCATATATGCATCCATCAATAGCTAATTCTTCAAATCAACATCCAACTGCTTTACCATCACTTCCACCTCTTGTCATGTAGGGGAAACTACCATCAACTACCATCACAACCAGAATAGAGAAAATTTTCAAGGGAAGTAAGTATATAAATAGGGGATCTTATCGGAAACACTAATAGCCAATCAAAGAAACATCCTTTCTTTAGGATAATTGCTATAAAAGTTGTTAGAATTAGGACTCCATTAAGATAAAATTTTTCTACCACAGATTCTCTTGCCAAAAATAAGCTTCTTTTATCACCAAAAACAAACATGTGAACTGTCATACTCATAGAAATAGTTAAAGATTCGATAAAGGCAAGACCACTCCCTAAGAAAAGAATTGATTCAGGAGTTCCTTTGATTTATGTACGAGTACTTGGAAATGTACCATGAAAAGTTCTATTAGACTTAGCTTCTAAGGTAAATTTGATCTCTCACGAAACATATCAAATATGGAATCTACCACCCTTGAGGAAGTGCAATCTAAGGTTGGAGCTTGTAGATTAGTTTGTTACCATTCCTTTAAGACAAATAGAGGATGTGGTGATTACTATCAATGGGTGGTCTTATCCAATAGAATTTTAGGTAATATATGTGAAAAATGAAGACATGTAATGTTCAATTATCATGGGGAGAGCAACATGGTGATGAGCGACGAGGTACCCCTATGCCCAACCATACAAATCATTAAGGTGTTACACACAATCTAGTTGAATTCTATGGACCTATAGCTATCTAATGCACTAACTCTTCTAGGAAGTGCAACTATGTTAAGAATGTTTATTGTCTTCCAATCTACACTTGTGAGTTTCAAGGGTATGGTTCAAGTGTAATTGAGGTATATGAATTTTTTCATTTTATATTTTATGGATGTAATCACCTACAACAAGAATAAGGGTAGAGTAGATTGAAAACTAATGTTTATTACCTAGCTAGCCTAACACAAGTAACCATACCACTATCTTGAACACATTTTAAACACATATAGCACTATTGGGCTACCAAATGTTAAGCATTTCTAGGTTACCAAGTACTATATGAATGCTTAAAGTGGTTGTGCTCATGTCCATTAACAACTGGAAATGAATTGCTTAATCAAATGAATTAAAGGAAAGAACAAGAAAGTAAAGTGCATTAAAGAAACTATTAAGCTATTCTTAGTGTTTCAAGCATTGTCAAAAGAGTTTGTTTTATTCCCGTCACACTGCTACACTCAGGTGCATCAGTGCTCGAACAAAGAATTGTACACACTTTAAACTCTTTTTGTGGGCACTCAAAAAATATTCTAACTCTAAGGAAAATAAACTACAAGAGCCTCACTACTCTGCTTGAAAACTAAACTAAAAAATACTACCAAAACTAGAGCCCAGACCTAGTATTTATAGATTGGGGAATGTACCTTAACATTGGATATGCGACATTGGACCAAGGCCTTGATGTTGCATATGCAACATTGTGTACTTGATGTTGGAGTAGATGACAAATGCATGTTTATTATACCCCCAAAACTAAATAAAAACTCAACCTTAAGTGAAGAAGAGGAGAAACAAGTTCTTTATAACACATATTGGGTAGGTATGGAATTATTACCTAACATTACAAACTAAATCAAATGGAATAGACAGAATTTGAGTGCCTAAGTGTATAGAATTATAATTTTTTACAAAATGGGATGTTCAAGATAAGAGAAGTGACTACCCTAGATAACACTAACATCTAACACCTCTTGGTAGTAGGATAATGAAAGAGAAAGAAGAGATCCTTCGATCACGAATGATCCTCATTATGTGGTATTGCTGCATCATCCTAGACGAAGATAGTCCTGCTTGCAGCCCATGCTTCCCCACTACAATTACAAAAAAATCATGAATTAGTATGCAATGTGTAATACTTCACTATTAAATGCCTCGTCTTGTTAGCAGTCACACGTAGCTAGGTTGTGATTGTGGTTGATTGGTTCCTTGAGTAGTGTTAGCAGGAAGGTTGACAAATAAGGTTAATGTAATTAAGTGGTCCTTTAAATTTGAAAAATTTTAATACAAGGAAATATTTGAAGAGGTTATAGGAATTCACAACAATTAAAAGAAGAATTCATTGAAAACTATTGTGAAGATTTCATTGATGGGGTAAACACAAAGAATTTGATTGTAAGAGTGTCTAAGGATAAAGAACTTAACTAATCCAACCAAAAGATATGCAAGTGGGTCCTCCCTAAAGTAGGCACAAGCCTTTTTACCCTTGCATAACTTCAAATGAAAGAGTTCCTAGGCTTTGTGGATGATTAATGGTTATAGAAGTTAAGTACAAAAACCCAGAAGTAACTAACTAAGAATTCTGACACCTGAAACCAGGACATCAACCAGAATATGAAATCGACAGTTTGCGTGAGACATGGGAAGCATAGATGGATGAGAGGAAGAGTGGAATGGAGATCCTAATTATGGTCACATGAAGTCCCTTATGGATTTTGTGGTGAAATTACTTGATAGGATCCATTATTAGTCTAGAAAAAAACCATCCATATTCAGTGAGTTCGCATTAACATTCTAAGACCAATCCATCCCTTGAGACACAAGAGTGCTCCCACAGAACAACCACTATTCCAAATTAGAGAAGAATTAGGAAGTGAGGAAGGGCCTTAGTGAGAGGAGACAAGTCTCATAATCAATGTTGGTGGCTCATTTATTTGGTCTAAGGAGGTGTGCTTTG
>MNCI01032607.1:306959-325152 GCA_015680685.1 Gnetum montanum | reverse complement strand
CAACTCACAGTACTTGGCAAAGTTGGCTGAATCTCTTTAAAGTAAGTCATTTGTAGTTTACATGCAACGTAATCGTCACATTTCTCACAACCGCATGCCGCAACAGCACATACACATACTCACATTAACTACTGAGTTTATTTGGAGGTATCTGGGCCTTGGTGTCGCCAGAGACCAGCAGACACCTAAATCCTGTTCGAGGACACTCGTTGGCGGTCGCGTCCCAAATGGTCGCCAACATATAGTTATCTAATGCACTAGCTGTTCTAGAAAGTGAAACGACATTGAGAATGTTCGTTATCTTCCCAACTACACTTGTGAGGTTCAAGGGTATGGTTTAAGTATAATTAAGGTATATGAATTTTTTTCATTTTATATTTTATGGATGTAATCACCTACAACCAGAATAAGGGTAGAGTAGATTGAAAACTAATGTCTATTGCCTAGCTAGCCTAACACAAGTAACCTCCCCACTTTCTTGAACAAATCTTGAACACATATAGCACTGTTGGGCTACCAAACATTAAGTGTTGCTAGGTTACCAAGTATTATATGAATGCTTGAGCTGGTCTTGCTCATGTTCATTAACAATTGAAAATGAATTACTTAATCAAATTCATTAAAGTAAAGAACAAGAAAGTAAAGTGCATTAAAGAAAATATTAAGCTATTCTTAGTGCTATAAGGATTGTCAACAGAGTTCATTTTATTCTTTTCACACTATTGTGCTTAGGTACATTAGTGCTTGAACAAAGAACCATACACACTTTAGAATCCTTTGTAGGCACTCAAAAAATATTCTAACTCTAAGGAAAATAAATTATAAGAGCTTCGCTACTCTACTTGAAAACTAAACTGAAAACTAATACCAAAATTGGAGCCCAAGCCTAGTATTTATAGATTAGGGAATATACCCTGACATTGGATATGTGATGTTAGAAGAAGGCCCTAATGTCATGTATGCAATGTCGCAGCTCCAATGTTGCATACCCAACATCAGAGTAGACAAAAAATTCATGTTCATCACATGGCTTAGCACAATTGATGCTAAGTTAAGTATGAAACACTTATCTTTTGAAATCTCTAAGGAAGATACATGTAGAGCCATATGTACATAATGGATTCCATGCATTACTACTAATAGTAAAGGGTACAATTATGGATTAACACTTCATAATGTCAACATAGTCATTACACAAATCAACAATAAATGTGAAGAACAAGTGTGTACATTAGAGAAATTAGGGACCACTAAATCAAAAGACACCTAGTGATCAAAAACTAAGAATTTTCAAGTGTCCAAAACATGCATGGAATAATTTGAACCATTTATTAACTCCCATTCCAAGAAAATAACCTCAATTGAGAGCCCAAAAGTGAAAATATTAAACCATGATCATACACTAATATGAAGAGAAAACAATGACTTAGATGATCAAAACTTAATTACCATCAAGATCACATGGGGCAATAATCAAAAAATTAAATCACTACAAATGGTAAGTGAACCACCCAAATTTTATGATTCAGGAGATGTAGGGAGCATTTTTCGAGCACTCATCCATAAGTTCAATTGTGGAGGAGATGCCTTATCATAATTTAGGAATTAATAAGTGCTTTTTCAATTTTTTTTTTTACAATTCCTTTTGATTTCTAATTTCTTAATATACCTTTTCACATTCTTTGATAAAATATTTTCCATTCTTTTATACTTTTTTTTCTTAAATTTTCAATATTCTTTAACATTTTTCAATTCTTTGACATTTTTCATTCTTTCATCTTTTTCCAATTTTGAATATCTTTTTCATACTTTTCTTTTTTGACCTTTGTAAATAAATTTGATTGTTAATAAAATACATTAAGAATAAGGCAAGATGTAGCCCAATAAGGTGAATATTTCTCTATGTTATCAAGTCATAAGGGATTGATTATTTGAATGGTGAGCCCACAACATTCATCCATCCATTCCATTAATAATAGGTTCTTACTATGTCCATAATGATATTCTTTCTATCATAAAACTAAGAATAAATTTGTGATCACTGAAAAGAGAAGAACCAAGTGGAAATGTAAAGGGTATGACATTAAGGGGATTTGTGGACTCTCTTGGATTACTTCTGTTAGTTTTATCTTATTTCTTAGGATGTATTATATCCTTGTAGATAAAAAAAATGAGCGTAAGGGTAAAATAAGTGTAGCCTTACCCATGCTTAAAGGTAGTCCTTTGGTAAGGTTAACATAGATAAAAATAAAACTCATGCACAAAATAAATTTTTGGAGGTCCCACTAGAAATACATGTGACCCATGCTTGAAGGTAGGAAACTTCTTAGGAATTTTAGAAAATAATAAGTGCAATGAATAAACTTTTCCCTTGGACAATATGCTAAGTGACAATGCTCGTAATAATGGTAGTCTTACAGTTGTAATTCTAAGAGGTTAAACAATGCAATGTCACTAGAGTGTGGTTTGGAATTGGTTTGAATCTTGGATAGAAAGACTAATGATTACTTTGAGCATTAATAACACACAAGGATTCATTATTCCTATGGTTGGATACACCATGTACCAATTTCAACAATCCCTTTTTCCCATTTCATCTCATTGTATATGTAATCATAACATGTGGTTTTGTGTAATATAGTGTAATTTTCCCAACTTAGTGGTACTAACATGTGTGTTTTTCTAAACAAGTATGTCTTAGATTCAACTCCTTGAGTACCTAAGGACACTTTTAGGTGTGGTTATGCAAGGGCACTAAGAGCTGGAGCCTACTTTGAAGAGGATCCATTTGTATAGCTTTTGTATTTCATACTTTCCAAGAAATTTCACATCATCTTATGTCTTTCAAACATCTAATATACTTCCCATATCATTTAATAGTTTTTTCGTACATCAGAAATTCATTATACATTTCTTATCCATATCATAAACTTTCATTGCCTAAGTTTCCTTCTTCATGAACTTTCTATGCCAAATTTTTGAAAAATATGCATCATTCTTAGCCCAAGACCCTTTGAATGTGTTTCATACCTTCAAAATACTCAAAAGGACTCATTTTTTATCCTCAATTCTCAACAAAAAATGTGAAAATTTAGACTCCAATATTGGATCCCATAAANTGTTGTGCAGGGGGGCAGGGGGTGTGCAGGAACGATTCTAGTGTGGAAAGGAAAATCTAAGCAATATTTTAGAATTTTCTAATGGTTGGAGGGTATTATAAAGATAAGTACAAAGGAAAAGTTTAAAAAATTATAACAAAAATTAATCACATTAATGCTAGAAACTCTTAAATCATCCTCTTAATGAACCATACCAATCATTATGAGCCATAAATAAGAAAAAAATGGAAAACTATGAGGGGCTATAAGGAAATTAATGCCTATTGGGTTTCTTTTTGGAAAATTTTCCAACTCTATAATCATAATGAGCTAAGAATTGATCTAATTAAGAATATGAGAAAGGGAAGTAGTTATCCAAATCAAAGTAAATAGTCTAATAATTCTCAAATCCTTAATGATTATAGATGGTCCCAAAGAGAGAAGTAATAGGAGGATCCTCATAGTTGACAAGCAAACGACTAAGAGGATAAGGAAGAGGTCAAACAAAAGAGAAAGATCTAGAACATGTGAAGTAGGAAGCCCAATCATTTAGCATCCATTAGGAAACTTTGGATACTAGACATTCATCCCAAGTTAAGGAAAAAGAATCACAAGTCCAAGGACAACACCTCATGCTGTCACAAGAATGCCTTTAAATAATTTAAGAGAAGATGCTCTTGACCACAGTAATTATGAAGATGAACTTTGGTTCATTCATAGAGTTTGTTCTAGAGGTGATAAAGGCACAACTCCAAGTATCATTGGTATGACCCATCCTTTCAAATAGTGGTGAATGGTATCAAGGGGAGAGCCACCAATTTTGGCATAACAAAGAAGGGGATGCTATAGTCAACATTTATGGAGTCTCTATTTCATATTCAGTTAAGAAAATAGCAAAAGCTCTGAATGTGCCTAGTGAAGAAGCAAGATTAGCACATTTGTCCATAAGATCAAACATTGAAACCAAAAAACTATGGTTAAAATGGGCATATGGAAAAGAAGATAAGGAGTACAATGAGTTGAATCTAGAGGAAAGAATCTATTTTAAAATTGGTACATATCACTTGTTTCTCACAAAGAGATTAAATAGATTATCCACCTATGAGGCTAGAGGAAGTGCAATTCTGATGGGAAAGTATAATGTAAATCTCACACAACTCTATTTCATGGAGATTGATGAGTCCTCATTGGTTGGCTACGTTGACAAGGAATCATCAATGTAGTTGACCGTGTTGACAAGGCCTCATCCATGAGGCCTTGTTGACGAATTTCAACCTGCATTAATGATGCGTTGTTGACGCGGTATCCGTTCATCGCCTATAAATGCGTGCCTACCCATTGCATTTATGGAAGTCTAGATTTCAATTGTAGTGAAGCTCTTGCATTTTTTCAATTTGAAAGTTAGAATTATTTCCCTAAGTTCCCATAGCAGGAGTCATTGAGTGTATGAATCTTTATTTGAGCATTGTTGTACTTGAGCATGATAGTGTGTGCAGTATAAAGATGAGCTTTCTAATAAACCTTACAACACTCTGGATAGATTAGTTCTTTTATTTATGAATTCAATGTTTTCAATTATTTGCTAATTATTTTTAATTATTTCACAATTACTTTCTAGTAATTGAATTATTGAGGTTGTTAAGCTAGATAGATTAAATACATAAGTATGACCGCTTCGAGCATAACATGTATTCACCTGGTAATCCCAGCAACATTTGGTCATTACGGAAAGTGGGAACGAATACTTATGTTAGAAATAGCTTAATAATAGTAGTTAATTAATTTAGATTACTTAATCAAATTCCTTCTACCTACATTTTGAGCACCCAAAACATAAAACATAATATGATAAAAATTGGATGCCTCAGTTACAATTAACCATACCAACGTGCATCAAAAGTGTAATTAGAAGGAAAATGATAGACCTTAAGGCTAGATTCACTTCCTAAAGGGCTAGTGCACTAGAAATTATTAAGTCCATGAAATTCAACTGAGTCCTTCATGAATGCTTCGTGATTCAGATGGTTGGATGTAGGGGTTGCCACTCATCATTGGTGTCATTGCCAAGGACTTTGTTTGTGGAATGTGCATTATTTAGGACTAAGTAAATACCATTAATATTGTTGTATAAACCTAAAGGTCCATATCATTTCCACTATACATAAATTATAGAAGAACATTGACCATTTCATTTTGTTTTACAAAATGTCTTCTTCTTCTTGTAAGCATGACGATACTAAACCAATGGTCCCACAGGAATGCAAGGTGGTGTACACTCATCCATATGAGTTTGTACTAAGTTTCAACTTCATCCTACATCAAGATGAAAAAATGTGATGGTTTGATATGGAGGGCAATGTTGTTTTGACCCCCTCAATAGATTTGTGCTTAAAATGCTAATTAAAACCCTTAAGAAGTTGGGCATAGCAGATCTTCATGAAGAGTATGTTATGGATGGATGTGACACTCGAAACTATCATCTCACTAAAACATAACATAAGCAAGATAAGCATCATTAGAGACTCCATGAAGCCATAAAGGGAAAACATTTCATGAGCCCTTTATTCCTACTAGATCAAGAAGATAATGAGAACCCTTCCTTGAAAGGTTCTTAACATGAAGATTCTCCATCCCTTGCTAATGATGGTAAGGATGTGAACTTAACTTTGCAATCAACTATTCATAAATAGGATTCAAGGAAGAGTGATAGCCAACGTAAGGATTTAGGTGAACATCATAATAACAAGGAATCTAATGATTGAGATCATAAAAAGTGTAAGAGTTGTGGACATTGCAATGGTAGTGGTAGTTCATCTTCCTCTTGGTCCTCTTCATCTGATTCTGAATATTCCTCTTCATCTGATGGTTCTCATAGAAACCACTATCAAGAAAACTATAATGAAGGTGATTGATGAAATAATAATGGCCATGAAGGCCACCGAAACCAAAGGGGTGGCTGAAGCCATCATCCACGTCATCAATGCAATGATGATGATGAACCTTTACTAGCAACTTGAATTATGCTTAGCATTGCAGAGGTAGCAAGAATTCCAACTAGGAATATGAAGGATAGTGAGATCAAGTGCCTAGATATGAACAATATCCCAAGATTTGAGGGGGATACAATTTTGATCCATAAACACATCTGTAAGCTTTTCAAGATGCCTATGCCTTACAAAACATCAAGAACGACCAGAAAAAACTCAAGTTTTTCCCAAGGATACTTATTAAGGAAACTGAATGTTGGCACTGGTCCTTAGAACCAAAATCTATTAAAAAATGGAGTACCATGTTAGAACTGTTCAATAACAAATATCAAACATACTCTAAAGTGTCTAATCTAAGAAGGAAAATCCAAGGATGGAAATAAGGAATATATGAACCCTTGGATGTCACCATGGGCCAATATTATTTAGTCCTAGACAGATGTCTTGGCCATGGTTACTCTCAGAGGGAACAACTTCACCACATCATAGATGGGCTTAGGGTAGAAATGAGAAGGATCCTTGGGGTATATGCCTAAGGAAGGTTTTCTAAAATGAGAGCTCATCAAATCCAAATACTAATTGAGTAGGTAGAAAAAGAAGAAGGTGAGCTACAAAAATGGGAGTGTGCTAAAAAGTATAATAGGGAGCCATCCATTAGAAAATGAGAGGTCTGATTTTGCAACGAGGAGAATTCACCACTTGATGAAGTAGTGAACAGGAAAACCTTGTCTATCCAAAAATAAATTTCTAACATTTTAGCCAAGGTTGATAAGTTATGGGACTCTTTGGATGAAAATTTTCAAACTTCTTTGAAAATTGTTGAAGAATCCAAAGGGCAAAATAGTGATCGTAATCATAAACAATGAAATGAAGCTGAATGTGCCTACCAAAGAGACAAGGAAAAAGCTGTTGCAATAGTCATAGTTATGGAGTCTAACTTTGATGATGAAATTGAATGTAACATCTATCAATATGAAAATTAAAAGGGATGTTTCCCTATGTTGTCACACTTACAAGAGTATGGAGTGTACACATTGAACCCCTGCCTAGCACATAGGCAAGCTCCAACATGACTACCTTACCCTCAAGGCAATCCAAGATAGTTCAACCAACAATAATAAGCTTACTACCCAAGTAGAACTCCTCCACAACCTTATGAATAGTAAAAATAGTAGTACCAATCATAATTTTGGGGAATGCCACCACCAAGGTAGCAGTACACTTATAGATAACTAGATCGATATGGGTATTATGTTCAGCAACCCATATCCCTAATAAGTTCAGCAAGTCATGCATCATTCTAGCATCACTATTACCCTCTAGAGTACCATCGAACACATTCACCAACTACTCGAGGGGATAACCCATATTAGTATCCTTATCATACTTCACATCCCTCTGCACCTAGACCTCCACCTTCAACTCAGTTACCTCCTACTCCATCCATGCAAGGTGAAATTCCTTCATAGGCATAGCAATGAAATGCTACAAGGGTTGTACACTCACAAACAATTTTTCAACCAAGTGGTCTAGATAATCGATCAAGAAAACAACCTTTCTTTCAGCCCAGTAGTCCTTTCCAACCCTCACAATCTACTTCAGCTAATTTCCTTGCCTCTCCAATACCCTCATCCTTTGCATCAAATACCTTCAAACACCCTTCAAACTAAGTGCCACCTAGGATTCATGCTATAATGCTAACTCATGCTGTCTTTGACTGGATCAAGGCTAGTAACCTTCCTACAAAAAGATCTAATCCATAAAGTCCACTCATCTTTCTACAAATTCTTAGACAAGAGCCATGTGAGGCTCTTCTTGACTCTAGTTCTAGAGTTAACCTCATCTCCCATGATATTTATAAAGATTGAAACCTACCACCTCTTAAGAAGAGCAACATTTTTTGAGAATTAGTAGATTAGTCTATTACGGTTCCTTTGGGATTAGTAGAGGACATTATGACCACAGTTTTTAGGTGGTCCTATCTTACTAATATTTTGGTAATCAAGGTGGATAATTACAAAAGTGAATTTTCCATCATCATAGGCAGGGCTTGTTCAAGCACAATCAATGCATGAATGGGTATAAGGGACTTATCTCTCAAAATATCTAAGGAGAATGAATTAGGAAAAATTGAGAAGAAGCGTATTCCATGCATCACGTACAACAACAATGGGTGTAATTGTCTATAAAAGATTTGGTCCATCAAAAGCACATACATTAAGGCATGCAATCATTGTATCCAAGAAGTTAATATTTAACAATGTCTATACATAGCAACCACAAAGCAAGAGGACACCTAGTGGCTTATAACTGATTCAGATAGTAGCACAATATGCATGGAGCCAACTGGGAGTTTAAATTGTGCATATGTTGAAGGCATGGACAAAAGTGAACAAGTCCATTCCCAACTCTCTAATGAAGGTGATGATAATTATTGGGGAGAGTTGGAGATCCTTGAAAACTTTAAGCAAGAGCCCTTAGAAATAAAAACTTTAGTAGATGGAATGGAGTATGCATTTTTAAAGAATGGTAAACTAGTCATCATTAATGCCAAACTTTCTCTTGAATAGAAAGAAAAGTTATTGAAGGTAGTGAATAAATGGTTAACAACCTTTGCTTGGTCATATCCAGAACTAATAGGAATCAATCCAAGGATATGCTAGCACCACATGTACATTGACTTGGCCATGAAGCCTAGAAGGCAACCACAGAGCCAACTAAACCCCAAATTAAAGAAAATCATTAAGGAGGAAATAGAGTAACTCCTCAAGATGGGGTTTATCTATCTAATCATGGATAGTGAGTGGGTTAGCCCACTTGTAATTGTACCAAATAAGGATGGTAAATGGTGGGTTTACATTGACTTTAGGCTGTTAAACATGGCAACATTTAAGGATCACTTTCCTTTGCTATTCATGGATGAGGTACTAGAAACCATATTCAAGCATTGTTATTATAGTTTCTTCGACGGTTATAGTGGCTATAACCAAATCCAAATCTTTCTTGAAGACCAATCCAAGACAACATTCACGAGTCCTTGGGGAACTTTTACATACTCTAAGATGCCATTTGGTCTATGCAATGCCCCTACAACATTTCAACACTTGGTCCTTAGTATCTTTCAACAACAAATCGGTAGTGGTATTGAAGTTTTCATGGACAACTTCTCCACATACAGAGCTACTTTTAAGCAAGCCTTAGACTAACTTGAGTAAGTACTAGAGAGATGTGTTGAGATAAACCTATGGGTCAACTAGAAAAAAAGCCACATCTTGTGGTCAAAGAAGGCATTATGCTAGGACACTGAATTTTGTAGAAAGGAATTAAGGTAGACCTAGAAAAGATAAGGTTCATCTAAGGAATAACATGCCAACTAGAAACCATCAAAGATATCCAATCATTCCTTGGACACAATGGTTACTATTAGTTCTTTATTAAAAATTTCTCTAGGATTGCTAAATTTTTGGTAGAACTTACCAAGAAAGATGCACCTTTCATATGGACCAAGGAATGTGAAAACACATTCCAATAATTAAAAGAGAAACTCATAAAAACAAAAATCCTATGAGCATCTAATTGGTCCAAATAATTCCATATCATGATAGACACATCTAACTATGCTTTGGGATCCATGCTCATGTAGATGGATGGTAAGAAACATCCATGTTATATCCACTGCATGAGTCAAAGCATTGTGGGAGCACAGTTAAATTACACCACCACAAAAAAAGAACTAATGGAAGTGGTGTATCTACTAGAAAATTTTAGACATTATGTGTTAGGTTACAAAGTATTTGTACATACGAACCATAGTGCAATTCGATTCCTTATGAATAAGTTGATGGTGAGCCCTTGTGTTATATGGTGCCTTGTGATCTTGTAGAAATTTGATATTACTATGGTAGATCAAAAAGGAATGGAGAATATGGTCACTGATCATCTTTCTCGCTTAAGATGGGATAATAAAGAGGAAGAGAGTGCACTCTCTAATCAATTTCTAGACAAACTCCTCTTTACTAGAGTAATAAATGAAAAAACCCCTGAAAGAGCAATGTGGTATAATGGCCTCCTCACATATCTTCTCACTTAAGAGATGTGACAAGACTTGGATTTTAGGAAAAAACAACAATTGCTTCATCAAGTCAAATACTTCATGAAAATTAACACACACCTTTACAAGGTGTGTACTGATGGCCTAATCCATTATTATGTCCTTGACAAAGATCAACTATGTGTTCTCCAAGATGCTCATGAAGGACCTTGCGGAGGCCACTATGCAAGGAGATGCACAGCCATAAAAATCCTAATAGTAGGATACTAAAAATCTTTAGGGATGCCCACTAGTTTTTCAAGTCTTGTGAATCTTGTCAACATGATGGGGGGATGACCGCTAGTATTGAAGGTCCTCAACAATGGATTCAACCACTAAAACCTTTCAACATATGAAGCATTGACTTTATGGATCCCATCACACCCATGTCTAGCAGGAAAGTGTATATTATAGTAGCAATTGACTATTGCACAAAATGGGCTGAAGAGACAACCATTACAAACTGCACATCATTCACTGCTACTAAATTTATACAATAGCATATCGTTAATATGTTTGGGGTGACGCGTTCATTAATTTCTGATAATGGAACTCATTTCATAGGTGCCACATTTAGAAAATTAATGCAACACTTGGGGGTAGAACATAAATTAAAAACACCTTACCATCCCCAAGCCACTAGTCAAGCAGAGGTAACCAACTAGGAGATTACTAAAATATTAATCTGAACCATTAGAAAATATAGGAAGGATAGGAGCACAAAACTTAATGATGCTCTTTGGGCTTATCGATCAACTTGGAAACTTCCTATTGGATATTCTCCCTATGAGTAAGTGTACAAGAAACTTCCAACACTCCCAATTCAATCTGAACTTCGTACACTCTCAATGGCCTATGAATTAAACCTTGACCTAATTTTAGCACAAAAGGAGAGATTGATCAATCTAAATGTGCTAGAAGAAAATTGCTTAGTGGCCCTATCTTTGAACGAGATGAACAAAGCATTCAACAACTAATTCCATGACCTTATACTTAGGAAAGTAAGGTTTCAACCAGGAGATAAGGTCCTATATTGGAACCCCACACATGTACCTCAAAAGAAAAAATTTCAAACATTGTGGGAGGGACCTTATATAATTGATCAAACCTTTTCCTCTAGGGTCATGATAATTTACAAGCTTGACAACCCAAATAAAGAGCAATTGGTCAACATCCAACAAGTCAAACCTTTCATAGAACCAAGATTGGCTAGTGCAAATATCACCTCACCTAATGGACACCCATGCTCTATTTTTCAAATCTCCTCCTTCCAACCTAGTTGTGGGGGAGATGGCCATCCATGCTGACCATTACCATGACCTCTCAGGTTTTCTACCTTTTTTTCACATTTTTTATTTTCAAATTTCTCTAATTTTATACCATTTTTAGTACATTTAAATTTTCTTGATTATTTTACACTTTCTTATATATTTTACCTTATTTTGTCTCTTGTGTTTCTTTTAAGTGTGATATTTTCTCATTCTTGCTAATAAATCTGCTTTATTATCATAGGACACAATGCTACTCTTGTTGTTTACTAATGATGGTTTGTGCTTAATGTGTGATTATTGGTGTTTAGTTTCTATTTTTGAATTTTTATTTCTGATGACTTCGACATGGTTTATTTTTCATTGAATAGGTAGTGAGTCCACGTCATCCAGCCATCCGATGAACTTTATGGTTTTCCTTGTTCTAGAAATTTGAGGTCCCTTTTTCATTAAAGAAAATTTTGATCAATTGTTAACCTTGGTAGTTCTAGAATTGGAAAGGATCCAAAGGTTTGTAAAGGGTGTGCCTTCAAGGGGACTCCATACTCTTTGTACTCTTCTTCTTGTTTGAGTGCTTGAGTGTTTTTCGCAAACTTCTTACCATTCCATACCACGTAATGATAGCAAGCCAAATAACATCATTACATGGTGTGGTTCCCATCATTCAAATAAATAAATAAATCCTAACAAAAAAGTAAAAGAAATTATGGGAATTCAAAGCATAACCCTTCAGCATGAATAAAGTCCTTGCATGGTGTTGTTCCCATTTCAAAAAAACAACAACAACAACAAACAATGGGAATTCAAAGCACACCCCTTGGACAAATAAAAGGGCTACAAGCACTAGTTATGGGACTCGAAAGACATACATCTATGCCTAAATTTCCCCTCTAATTAAGGCTCTCTCTCTCTGACTTCCTACTTTTCTTTCATCTTTGTGAAATGGTGGTTGTCTTGCAAGAACACTCTTGTGTCTTTAGTAGGTGGATCGGTCTTAGAGTGATGATACGAAGTCACTGAAAGTGGAAGGTTTTAGTCTGGACTAAGGATGGAACTTCTTAGGTCATTTTAACCACAATTCCACAAGGGACTTCTTATGATCTTAATTTGGAACTCCATTCCACCTTCTCTATCATCCATCCATGTTACCATAACTCACCTCATTGTTGTGTTCTATGTTATGCTCTATGTCTTAGTCTAACATATTGGGATTCTTGAGTGGGTTCTTTTGGGTTGGTCGTTAACTTGTCATGATCATTAAATAGACTATGGGGCCCATAGACTCCTTAGTTGAGGTTATGCAAGGGCAAAAAGGGCATGAACTTGCTATGGGGAGGACCCACTTGCATAACTTTTGGCTTGATTAGTTAAGGTTCCTTACCATTGACATCATTACAATCTTATATTTTGTATTTTCCATTTTGTAAATTTCTTAGTACTCCTTAATCTTTCATTGCATTCATCCATTAAATCAATTTTTCTACATTTTTTCAAATTGATGAACTTTAATGCCCTCTTCTCATGATTTTATACTATTCTTGATCTTCTAAGATTTCATTTGAATCTAATTTCATCGAAAAGTTCCTTGTATTTTAAGAGTTTGACCAAAGCCAATAGTGGCCAACAACTACGTCATGAAGGCCTTATTGACGTAATCAACCCTGTCGATGGGGCCCTGTTGTCAAGGCCTCATCGACACAATACAAAAATGCTATATACACCATTGGAGACTTTGGAAATTTTTTGTCATTTGTTCATAACACATGAGAAATTTTTGCAATTTTTCAAAGCCCAAAATCTTCCAGAGCCCATAACTTTCAAACCATTTATCCAAATCACTCCGTTTTTCAATCCTGCACTTACCAAAGGTAAGATCTTTATCATGGGGGCCACAAACCTTCAGGTTTCTAATGAAATTTTCAAAAAAAATTTCTAACTCCCCTAAAGGTTAGTAACTTTAATCATACATAAATATCAAATTTTTCCAAGTTAACCCTTCCAACAACCTCTAGGATGATTTATCAATGATAAGGTATATATAGAAATAATAATTAAGTTGATTAAATCAACCATAATCACAACATAGCCAAGTGTAACTACCCTCAAGAGTTAAGGTATCCCAACTATTTTAAGGTTACACAATGATTGTTAATCCATGGTTCTATTGTGATTACAAATGGCACCCAAAAAAAGCACCCACATGAAGGAGAACCCTCGCAACCATAAGAGAAAAAACCTATAGCTAGAAGGGGCCAACAAGAACAAGGCAAAGAACAACAAGAGGTGACCCATGCAATGAGACCTCTTTGAGATGAACTCAAAGTGGAATCTGTTCGATAGATTCTAAAAGAAGAAGTGCCTACTAAACAATCGCAATGAGGAGAAGTGCCTAGACCTATGCCTAGGCTTGAGGTCCTTCTGACTCAAGCCTATCTAGATATCATCAAGTCCTGAGACGTCTAGAGATCAGTCCTTCAATAAATAAACTTTGAGCCATTTTTGGAGAAAGCTTTAGAAGATATTGGAACACAATTGCAAACCTCTCCCATGTGGCCAATCATCACGACCAATGGGGAGTGGTACATGGGAATGACTTACCTCTTTTGGAATAGTTGGAGGCCAAGGTCTATTGTGTAGATCAAGGATGTTCAAGTGTCATATTTAATGAAGGCCATTGCCCAGGCATTGGGGTTTCCTAACATTGAAACATAGCTAGTAGAAATATCAACAAAAGATCATCTTGAGCTAAAAAGGAAGTGGAACCACTGATGTTACGGGGTGAACCATAAGAAGTATGGTGAGCTCACACTANGGAACAGCGCAAGAGTGTTCAAGTTTGAGGTTGTCGCTGCTGTCGCGCTGGTTCTGGGCGGCCACCAGAGATATGCACCAATTCAGGCTATCAAACAAAATTGTTTAATCTACAATGCAAATATGCTGCCAAAAATATGCGTCAATTCAGGCCATCAAACAAAATTGTTTAATCTACAATATGAATACGCTGCCAATTCAGGCCATCAAACAAAATTGTTTAATCTACAATATGAATACGCTGTTCAATGACACTCTTAGATATACTCCCTTGGCCTCATGGGAAGAAATAATGAAGGATAAAACACTAGCATCCATTCAAGAAGAGGAGTTGTTGCCGCCACCACCCACTCAAGAGACAACATTGAAGGCACGTGTAGTCCTTGAGCATCTGCATCAAATTCAAGAGCAGCTCTTGAGTGAACAATAGCAGCATGTAGGAACGAGAGTTGTAGATCCATCTATGTATCGACTAGTAATGAGTCGCCTTAATGAGGTGGCCCGAACAGTTAACCAAATGAAGAGGGGTGGTTCCATTTTCTCTGCTTGAAGAATGCAACTGCCTTTGAGGTCAGATCTCAACACTCAAGAGGTGACAATGTTACTAGTGACACATCATTTCTTCCTAGAAATATTTGAAATGCTACTACTTTTTGAATGAAGTTGAAGGAAGGTGAAGAGGAAACTATCTTGGTAATGTAGCACCAAGGGTAGGAAATAGTGGTAGAAGTGGTACCTAACCATGTAGCTGAAGCACTAAATGCACCTGCAGCATTTTTATTAGAAATATCTACATTCCAAGATGTGAAAATGTTCGTAGGCATAGTTAGTAGGAAATTCAATGTAGCCCAGCATGAACAACTATTGGAACGACTGGTGGGAACTAGGCAACTAACTCTTGATATCTTTGATCTTTCAGTGAACATCATTACAACCCAATCTGAGTTGCTGAATGCAAGGGGAAAATGCATCATTTTGGAAGGACAACTAGAAATGGCCAAAGAGCAAAATCAATGCTTGGTTGTGGAGGTTGCTGAACTTCATCCTCAACTTGTAGAGCAAATAATCCTTAGCTCAGCAATGACAAGAGATGAAGTTATCAAACAACTTCAAGAATGACTTCAAAAGGCTAAGGAAGAAGCAACAATGGCCATCTTCAAACAGCCCATGGTAGAAGCTAAAACACATTCAATTAAGAAGGACTTAAATCATATGCGCTAAGAAAATGAGACATTGACCACACAAAATCATCACCTGTGAAATGTTGATGCTCAAAGAAATCAAATGCAAGAGTTCATTCATCAATAGTATGAGCAACTTGCTAAAGTCAACACTAAAGTGAGAAAATTTACCATAAAGAATCAAAATTTGTAAATGGAGGAGGTGTGCACCTTGCAACAAAAGTTTGCCATTGAAATTGCTACCTAGAAAAATGAAGCTCTTAAGTTTGAAAGGGTGAAAAATCACTACAGGGACCAGGCCGTCTTGCAAAAAGAAATTAATCAAAAAGAAATCTAGATGGCAAAGGCTAAAGTTAATGAAGCCCTCTAGAAACTCCAGCAACGAAGAGAGATGTGGTAGACCATCCTTGATGGGATTGATGCCTATAGCAAAGCATAGATATGCTTGAAGGAGTTATAGATTAAAGAAATGACAAAATATATGGAGTTGGCCAATATTTGTCATGCAAAACTAGTAATGCTGATAGCAGGATGGTCATAGTCAAAACTGGAGAAGCAATTGGGTAGCTCATCTTTGTTATTTGAGGTCGAATTCAAACATCACAAAGACACGAAGAAAAAGCTTGAGATTTCTAATGCTAAACTCAAAGTCCTCAAAGGGAAATTCATAGATCAGCAATCCATCACCAAGGACCTAGCTAGATAGATGAACAACTACTAGAAGCTAAAGAACACAATGTGAGCATTTGACATTAAATGCACATAGTTCACTGCCTAGTTTTTCAATGTCAAGGAGTTGTTTCCAGTAATCCCATGTCTTTGGGAGGTGTCCATTCCAACCCACATTAGGGAAGCTATGTGGACGGTGCATGATCTCAGAAGTAAGGAGGAGAAAATGAAAGAATTGCTGGATGCTTTCCACCTCCCACTTGAAGTTGCAGTGGTAGCAGGACAACCATAGCCTCAACCATCACCAGTGCATGAAGCCAGTGAAGGTCCTTCGGAGCCTCAAGAACCACCACCACCTAGGACCGTTTGATCTTCTCTAATAATCTTAACATCATTAAGGAACATGTTGTCCAATTTTTGATAAGTTGTATCATGGTGTTCAATTTTGTGTCCTAAACACCACCATTTTTGTAATGTGTTGATCCGTATACCCAACCACTATATTTTTTGTCAAGTTAGTCAAGTTTTTTTTTGTTCAAAAAAAGTCAATTAATAATTTCATACCTTTCCAGTTTTGTAAAAGAACTCGAGGATGAGTTTTCAGTCGTGGGGGTATGATGAGTTGTTGTTGGTTGGCTACGTTGACGAGGCATCGTCTACATAGCTGACTATGTCAACAAGGCCTTACTTACGAGGCCCCATTGATGCACTTCTACCTATATTGACGATGCCTTGTCGATGCAGTGTTTGTCTATCACTTATAAATATGTACCCACCCATCGTATTTATGGAAGTTCAAATTTCAATTGTAGTGAAGCTCTTGGAAAAATAGGAGTCATTGAGTGTATGGGTCTTTATTTGAGCATTGTTGTACCTGAGCACGACAATGTGTGCAATAATAAAGATGAGTTTTCTAATAAACCTTACAACACTTTTGATAGATTAGCTTTTTTTATGCATTCAATGTTTTTAATTATTTGTTAATTATTCTCAATTATTTCATAATTATTTTCTAGTAATTGAATTAATGAGGTTGTTAAGCTAGATAAATTAAATACATAAGTACGACTACTTCCAGCATAACACGTATTCACTTGGTAATCCCAACAACGTTATTACTTGGTATGCCCAGTAGTGTAACATTTGGTCGTCTAGTAGTGGATACGTAGGTTTAGAACATGTATGGAAAGTGGGAATGAATACTTATGTTAGGATTGACTTAATAATATTAGTTAATTAATTTAGATTAGTTAATCAAATTCCTTTTACCTACATTTCAAACACCGAAAACATAAAACATAAAATGATAAAAATCAGATGCCTCAGTTACACTTAACCATACCAACATGCATCACAAGTGTAATTGGAAGGACATTGATGGACCTTAAGGATAGATTCACTTCCTAAAGGGCTAGTGCACTGGAAATGATAAAGTCCATGGAATTCAATTAATTTGCGCATGAACACTTCATGATTCATATGGTTGGGCATAAGGGTACCTTGTCGCTCATCAGAGATCCAAAGGTGATTTGAAGAAAATAAGGTAGGGAAGCTCATACTTCCATTTCCTTGCCTAATCAAGAAGCTATGTAAATGTGCTAGAATCCTAGGGTACACTAATGACATCCTCAAGAAGGCCCAAAATGCCTCATATGCTAAAATGCTGAAGCTAGCATCACCAAAGAAAGATTTAGTGGAGGAAGAAACAAAAGCTAGGGAAACCATGCAAACCACTAAACAACAACAACAAGTGGGACCAAGTGGTCAACAACAACAACAATAGTAGCAACAATAATAATAATAGCAATAGTAGGTCCCACCACCATCACCATATAAGTATATACCATCATTGAGTCATCTACAAAAAATTGAAGAGACTATCAATTGGGAAATGCATAAGGAGGATAACCTCTACAGAGTAATTGATAGTGCCATTCAACCGACAATTTCTTAAAATCCTATAAATGGACAAATATCATTATAGTTAGGAGGACAGGCCTAATGGACACAACAGGTTTCTAGGAATGCTGCATCATTCCAAGTGGTGCTTAAAATAGGAGAAGGAGCCATGGTTGTGATTATGCAGGAC
>MNCI01032607.1:271074-298486 GCA_015680685.1 Gnetum montanum | reverse complement strand
GGATCCATAGGAGTAGTGGTGAATAAGGCCTCAAAGTGTTCTTTAAGATAAGAGAGAAGACTATTTTGGTCAGTGATAATGGAACCATTTATGGAGAGTTTATCTAAAGAGGGTGAAGGGGGGGGATCAGTTAAGGTACTTAAAGAATTCCTTACAGTGCTCGTCTTGAATGTTTAGCCAAGTGAGTCGACTTTTAATCAAGGCACCTTGTGCCTTATATACTTCCCAATGTTGAAAGGCAATATGGGCTCTAGCAAGCTCCCCTTGAAGGTGACTATTGAAGGGATCATCAGTTAGTTTAGTCGTAAGGTGCTCAATGGTAGAGCATATGTTGGTGTACTCTTGCCGAGAGTGAGAGGCAACTTCCTTACCATAATGACGGGCGAAATTCCTAACTCTACTAGTAGTTCGAAGCCACCAATGGATCCAGCCTGTTGAACCTAAGGGTCTTGGTTGAGCATTCCAAAGGCTAGAAAGAAGTTGTTGGACGGAAGGAGAAGAGAAACATTGGCTATGCAGCCTAAAGAGATGATAATTCTGTCATTGGTGGTTATTATGGATCTGCATAGATAAAGTAATAGGGAAATGATCAGATAAGGTTGCATGTTGGTGGACTTTAGTAGTAGAAAGGGTCTGCCAAAAAGAAAGGGTGGAAAAGTAATACCTATCTAACCGACTATAAATGCGAGCATGCCCCTAACAAAGATTGTTCCAAGTGAAGCTGTTTAGAGAGCACTAGCAGTGTTTGCAATGTCGTCCGAAAGATAGAAACGTTTCTTAAAATTTGACCAGGCTTGAAATTCTTGATGCGGAAGTTGAGAGAAAACACCCCCAAGCTTGTCATGAGAGAATTCCATCATGTTAAAATCGCAACCAAAAATCCAGGGAATAGAAGGGAGGCTATGAGTGAGTTCATGCCACAGTTGGGCGCGTTCGGTAGAGTCATTGGGGGCATAAATAGAACAAATTCCGAAGGGACCATGTGAGGATGAGAAAACAGCCCAGGTCACTCGGTGACCTAAATCGGACCCGTGCTGAAGGAGTTTGTCTTTTCAATAAGCTGGATACAGAATGGCTGCACCACCTTTGCGACACTCATGTGAAGTAGCAAGAACGGAAGAATGGGGAAGAAACCCGTGGGCTGAAAAAGATAATTGTTCAGCTGAGATCTTCATTTCTTGGAGGAGGATGAAATCCAAAGTGAGATTTAAGCTAGAGATAAAGTTGTTGGCGCTTTTGCGACGAAGCCTATCAGTTAGGCCTTGAACATTCGAAGATAGGAAGTTCATGGAGAAGCTCTAGTTGTTATGAGTGATAAGGTAGTAGAAGGATTGGGGTTAGGAGTGTCAGTTGTCATAGTAGAGAAAAGAATTGCAAAGGAGTTTCTGGTATTTACAGTTAAAGCTAGGTTAGTTTTGGGCAGAGGAGAGGAAGGAGGACTGGTGGTGTTAGATGCTTTAGCCCTTTTCCTTCCCCCGACCACGACAAACTCATCTCGTAGAAGTGAGTCTTGGACTGATTGTGAGTGGATGATTGGTGCTTTAGACTTGGCCTTAATGAGAGAATGGGATTGAGAGACTCTTGCCTTGAGGGGAGTAGACGAGGAAGAAAGGTGTGAAGCATTGTTAGAAGTAGAACGGAACTTAATGGGAGCGATTGGTGGGTTAGGTTGAGGAGTAACTATAGGACTGGATTTGGGAGGATTGGTTTGAGATTTTTTCTTAGCTAGAAAGGGACAGGTGGAAATGTGGTGCTTTGCATGATGGCAGTAGCTACAGGAGTTAAGAAGATAAAAATAGTCTACCTTTTGTTTAAAAACCTTACCTCTAGCTCCTAAAGTTAAAGTGGTTTTCTTTTGGGAAATATCTAGTTTGATACAGTAGCGACGATAGTGAGCCCTGTTAACCTCAATTCCACGGTCGGATATGACTCGACCTAAGGTGCTAACTATGTCTCGCTCAAGAGGTGAAAAGATTAAAGGAAGATGAGGGAGCTCTACATAACAAGGGATAATATTAAAAGCTGGGTCGCTGACATTGAAATCAAATTTCCAGGCCCAGGCGATAAGTGTAGCATTACGAGCAGGAAAAATTCTAAGAGAGAGAGCTTTCTTGATTTGAAACGCCTCCGAAAGCTCAACAAGGACAAAATTACAAGCATAATATCAAGTGTGTGAGACTTGAATTCCGTGGGCTTGTAAAATAGTTTTAATATGCAGATTGATGCTTAAAGAGCGAGGTAGATAACCTACTATTTGAAAAAAAAATAAAACGTGCAGAAAAGTCATGAGAAATAGAGTCAAAAATATCTTGAGGTATCAAAAATCCAAAGATTCTGAGTTGGGAGAACTCCCCTGAGGGGAAGAAGGAGCAGCCACTGAAGATTCATCCATATCCTTGCTTGAAAGGAGCTCCTCATCCATTGGAACTAGCTCAACGTCGGTAGGAATGCGATGGGAGCCCTGGAACAACCTGCAGCAATAGCACCACGATGTAGATCTTGTTGCCCACTGCTACCACTACCCCACAACCACAAGAGCGCGACATAGCGACCCTGGCTCACAGCCACCAAAGCACGGCACTCGTGACAGATGGTCAAGCGCTTCAAGGTCCTCTGTTCAAAGTTTTCTTGGGGTTGGTTTCAGACCTGATTCTAAATCTGGGTTCCCAAATCTGCAAATGGGGGATTCAACTTTGGTAGAGCTGAGCGCCTGTGCCCAGCAGAGCGCCTGCATGAACGTCGCGTACCCTGCCATGCCCACTGCAGCTCAACCCGCAACGCCTCTGCAACCAGCAAAAAAACCGACCTGCAGCCCCCGCGCTCCTATTTTGGTTATTGAGGGGCTGTGTCTATGAAATTTTAGGAAAGTCTGCGAAATGTTTATTGTCCCGACAAAAAAAATAAAAATAAAAATTTCTTTTCCCTTAAATTTTATGTTCCAGCTATAATTTTTGAATTCCTAACCTGCTTGGAAAGGCTCTCTAACACGAACTAGATAAAATAACTTTAAAATCACATAAGATGTATTTTCTATTACTATTGTTAATTGAAAATAACTTGAACTAAATTTTATCATTAAAGTAAATGTGTGCATGAAAAGTATTTATGGCTGTCAAAGTTGGGAAGAATAAAATATTAACAGTTGTGTGCGAGTCTTCCAAAGATCTTTAAATTAATTTATATTAATTAATTAATTATGCATCTAATGTAGTTTCTTCCTTTCAAGAGTCAAATTTATAAATTAGATGTAGCAGTTCATTATCTCTTAGCTGCTATTCTCATCAAGGATCAAAATGCTATTAGAAAGCTTCGCTTAAGTTTTCATCATCTTAGAACTGAGATTGGAAGATTGATTCAACTACCCCAAGAAGAGCGCATTGGTAGATTGTGTAGATAAATGGCTCTTAAAGATGAGTGACATGTTTCTTTCTTGTGCTATGACTACCCATTTGAGATGGGAAGAAAGTTTGTATGATTTGTTTTTGATGCCCTATTAATACTTGGTCAATTTGTAAAGTCTATCTTTATTTTTCATTATTTAGAATCTTCTTCAAATAGATTTTTCTTGATGGATTCCTCCATTTTTTTTACCCAATGGTTATCCTTTTTCTCAAGACCTCATGGAGATCAACTTTTCAACCATATAAGACTAAATGATAGATATCTAATTCAACCATGCAGAATACATCTTCTCATAGTCTTTTGTTGATACTTGATAATGATATGCTAACATTCTTTATTGCTATAAAAAAGCAATAAAAAGAATCATTGTCAGAGACTCAATGCTTATCTTGCTAAGGTAGGATCTTATGGGAGTTAGTGGATAAACGAAAGTGTAATTTCTTTTGAGTGGCTATGCCCAGGTTTGAACATAGGTCTTATGACTTGAGAGACAACTAGGTTACCATCACTCCAAGTGGTGGTTCCTTATTGATGAGGAATTAATACTAATTAATATATAAAAATGTAATAACGACTTGAAGTACATTAGAGATATGTAGTTTATAAGAAGTAGAAGTTTTTGTAGTTGAATCCAAAATATTGTATTATGTATGAGGTTGTTACTATGCTTTTATTTATGGAAAGTATCCTATTGGAAGTTTCCATGTGGATCTATATGCCCATAGAGCATCATTCAACTTCGTGCTCCAATCCTTTTGATATTGACTAATTGTTTTGGTTAATATTTTAGTGATTTCTTAGTTAGTCACTTCTACTTGATCATTTTCTGAGGGATGGTATGGCATAGTTAGTTTGTGATTCACCCCAAGTTCTTGCATTAGCTTTTTGAATGTAGCTCGTGTGAAATGCATTCTATTGTTGAATATGAGCATACATGGTACTCCAAACCTATTTACCATGTGTTTTTAGAAGAATTTAGTAGTTGTTTTAGTTGTGCAATCTTTGATTGTAGCTACTTTTTTCCTTTTCGTGTAATAATAAATTGTCACTATAATATATGATTTCTCATTGGACATCGGTGTGATGGACTCCATAAAATCAATTCCCTAGATGTTGAATGGATTTAATGGCTACTTGTGATCCTTCATTTCTGGTCGTTGTTCCCTTGTCTCATTGGCATCTTTCACAAGATTGAGCGAATTTGTGTGTATCCCTAAACATTTTAGGCAAAAAGTAGCCTGCCATCATCAGCTTCAATGTTGTTCTGCATCCTACATGGTGACCACCACATGATCCCTCATGTGCATCTTGCAAGATTCTTTACTGGTTCTTTACTAGAACACACCATCTAACTAATTCATCAACATAGATCTTGTAAAGAATTCCATTAATTTTCATATACTATTTAACTCTATGGAGGAATTACTTCTTTAGTTTCTTATTCTACTAAATAGGAAGCTCTTGTGTAGTGAAATAAGTCATGTAGTCAGTAATCCATGACTAGTTTGTTGAGTTGACAACCATTGTTATCTTTGTAAACAAATTTTCATCAAGAAATTGGTCTGATAATGGGTCATCTTGTTCCTATGGTTTCCATCTTAGCCTTGAAAAATAATATACTACAACATTTTCTATTCCTTTCTTGTCTATCATTGTGATGTCAAACTCTTGTAGTATCACAGGCCATCATATCATTTTTGGACTAACCACTGGTTCATTCATCAAAATGTGTGTGGCAATAGGATTTGTGTGGATGTAAATAGGATACCCAAGCATATAATGTTTGAATTTTTCAAGTGCATACACCATGGCCATAAGCTACTTTTTTTTTTTAGTGTTGTGGTTGAGCTATGCTCCAATGATCAGCACAGTGTATGTAATATGGTCTTTTATGATCACTGAGTTGAGTAAGTACTATACTAAGTGCATAGTTTAAAGCATCTATCATAATGTGGAAGGGCTTAGATCAATTTTTAGCTCGAAGGATTGGCATTCTAATCAAATAATGTTTTGAATGCCTTCTCACATTATTTTGTCCATTAGAATGGTGCATCTTTCCTTGTTAGTTTCACTATTAGCTTTGCTATCTTTAAAAAATTTTCAATGAATCTTTTGTAGTATCCTATATGACTAAGAAATGATCTAACATTCTTAATAGTCTATGGACTTTGATGATATTTTAAATAACTCTTCTCTTATCTGGATCTACCTTTATTCCTTTTTGAGATATAGTATGTCCCATAACAATACTATCTTGGAACATTAGATGGCTCTTTTTCCAATTGATATTTAAATTAGTTTCAACACATCTTTTCAAAACCTGCTCTAGTTGGTCCAATGGTTGTTTGATGTCTAACCCATAAGAGGAACAATCATCCATGAATACCTCTACTCCATTACCAATATGCTTTTGGAAGATGCTTAGTACTAGTCTTTGGAAAGTAGTGGAAGCATTACACAAGCCAAAAGAAATATGCTTGCTGGTAAATCTCTCCCATGGGTTGGTGAATGTAGTCTTCTCTTGATCTTGTGGTGCAATGCAGATTTGATTATACCTACTATACCCATCAAGGAAATTGTAGTACTAGTTTCCTACAATCTTATTGAGGACTTGGTCAACAAAAGGTAGAGAAAAATGATCCTTGAATGTTGCTGAATTCAATAACTGAAAGTTAATGTAGACCCTTCACTTGCCACATTTCTTTGAGACAATGACTAAGGGACTAACCCATTTACTATTTGCTATTGGATAGATGAATTCTACTTTTAATAGTTTCTACAATTCTTATTTTACCACTCCTTTAAGTTTAGGTTTCAATCTTTTTTGAGGTTGGTAGCATGGTTTGATAGCTAGATCTATATAAATTCGGTGTTGGTAGATGCATGGATCAATGCCTATCATTTCATCATAGGATCATGCAAATGCTATTGGTCATTTATTCACTAGTTCCAATGATCTTCTCTTCTATCCTTTATCAAGATTGGCATTAATAATTAGCAATTTCTTATTATTAAAAAAAACATATTTTAGTACTTTGGTAGGGATTTCAACTCTAAAGGTTCTCGTTCAAACTTATTTGGGATTTCTAGCTATCCCCACTCAATATGTTCTTCTTGATGTGAGTCTACATAGGGGTGCTTCTTCCTTAACTACTCTAACTCATCAACTTCTCCAACTAGGCACTTATAATTTGATTAAATGGTTCTATGTATATTTTGAACTCTATCTCTCTTTCAATAATCACCCATTGGGTGCCTTCTTGTTTGGTGGCTATTGCATATAGGCATTGCTACACACTTATATCTTCTACACATTAATTGCATGTTGTATCGATTTCTTGTTTAATGGCCTAGATTTTCCTCATGAAATTGCACTTGTTATTATTGTATGCAACACATGGAACTCGATGAATTTGTATGATTATAACCTCATTTTCCTTGGAAATTTGCAAGGACAAGTCTCTAATTCCTAACTTAGTGTCCATAGTGCTAAGCCATGCTCCTCCCATGATTATAGGAAATTCTCCCTTATTTTTTTTCACATGTATTGCTATGAAGTCAATAGGGTAAGACCAACTACTTATGGTGGTAATGACATCATTCACCTATCCAAGTGGAATAGTGATTAACTAGTTTGTAAGCTCTAATCAGATGTTGCTCTTTTTTAGTAGAGGAATATTCTAGGCTTTGTACATATATTGTAAAATCATGTTCAATCCACATCCAAAATCTAATAGAGCTTTGCATGGTTTATGTCATGCTATTTGGAGATATACTAAGGGACTTCTAGGATCTATCCTCTTCTTGGGAAGTGCTTCTTCCTTGATTAATTGTGTGATAGTTTGAGTGAGCATGATAGTGGTCAAATTTGGATTTGTAGAATGTAAAAGCTTAGTATTCCTTTGAGGAGTATGTGTAGATGGGGTTGATGTTGATGAAGTTTCCATCCTTTGAACCTTTTCTATACTTATGAAAAATGAACATTTCTTGGATCTAGGTTCTTTTATTATTACATCATCTTATGTATTTACTATCCTAGTAGCACTCTTTTGTTGTGGTTGTGTTGGTAGTTCTCCTTGCATAACCAGTGGTGGTATCAATGGTAGAGAGTTAGGAGTTGGAACTAATGAACCAACTATTGGTTAATGTGTATAAGAATTAGGATCCATTCATGGAGCAGTGGGTTTGTGATATTTTGGTGGATAGTAATGAGAGAAAGTAAGGATTGAAGCATTTCCTAGAGAGATTGAACATTGAACATAATGTCCATAAGGATTAACTTACCTATATGGATATTGATGCCTTGGTGATGGCATTTCCAATGCTGGTCATTGTTGCCATTGCTATTGGTATTGTTCTTGTAGTTGAGAATAGGCTCTGCTTAGATAGTATGATGGTTAGAAGGGTAGTTTGAGATTACCCTATGGGTAGGGTAATAATTTTGGCCATTTTTTTTTGATAAATCTTAGGTTAAGTGCATATGCCATAAACTCTTGCAAGTGGGCCATGACAAGATAATATCCCTTAGGATGTTCATATTGGTACACTTTGTCTTCTTCATCTTCTAAATTGGAGTCTTTAATTTCCTTAATTGCAGCAACATTTTCTTTATGTTTGTAATTCTCTTGTCCATTATCTCTTCTTTTCTTTATTATTTTTTAGCGCTTGTTTATTCTTCTTATCTACTATCTTAAGTGTAGTAGTAAATTTCTCATCTGTTGAGTCCCACATTTTCTCTACCTTTTTTGCAATGTCATTGAATAATTTCTAGATAGGTAGAGTCTTTTTTGAATGACATCCTCTAAAGTTTCATCTTCTTTTCTATCACACATTCTAATATCTCTTTTTCTTATTATAGGATCTTAGTTGTATTCTTCAACTAATTTCCTCTTCTTCAATTCTACTTCTTCTTTGACCACCTAGGCTATTAGTCTTTCAATTTGGTAGACTATCATTTTTGATAATCTTGCTTTGGCATATACCCCAAGGGTTTCTTTGGTTTTGTTTCTTAACCCATTAATAATATACCTTAGTTGTTCCCTTTATGAAAATCCATGGCCTATGCATTTATGTAATAGACAATAATATTTTTCCATTGCTGCATCAAAGGATTTATGTGTCCCTTACTTCCATCCTTGTATTTATTTTGTTAAATTGGACACTCTCAAATAGGTTTGATACTTAACATTGAAGAGCTCTAGCATGGTACTCCATCTTCAGATTGATTCTAGTTCTAAGGATTGGTACAAGCTTTATGCTTCCTTGATGAGAGTCTTGTTAAACAACTTTAACTTGTGTCAATCACTCTCAATATTCTAAAGGGCATAGACATCATGAAATGCCTAAAGAATATGCTATGAATCCACATTATATCCACCTTCAAATTTGAGAATGTTGTTCATGTCCAATTACTTAATGTGACTATCCCTTACTACTCTAATATTAATCATGCTACAAGTGGTTAGTAGGAGTTCTTCATGATTGATGGGATGCAATATTGCATCTTCCCTATGATATCGCGTATGCGATGTATTGTACACGATATCGTGTCTTCTCTGCGATATCGCGTACACGATATCACAGTCCACTACCATTTCTATAAATAAGAGGTGGCCCTCCCTTGTTTCTCCATCTAGATCTAGACCCTTAGAGAAACTTTAGCAGTTTTACCTCTCCAGAGATAGAATAATTTCCATGTGCCCACAGTAGGAGTCCCAAAGTGAACTGATCTTTATTTGAGAAAATATTGTACCTGAGCACAAGTTTGTGTATGGAAATAAAGATGAACTTTTGGATAAAGCTTGCAGTGCATGGACTAAGCTAAATAGGACTTTAATTACTGTTATTTATTTATTATTGTTAAATGCTTTATTAGTTAATTAAATCTCTCTCAACCCTTAACTCCTAGTTAAGTGCATTCAGTACGACAGCTTCAAGCATGTGCGTTACGCTTGGTAATCCCAGCAACGAATAGCGTTTGGTAATCCCAGAAGGTTGCATTGGCTCAGGGTGTGAACAACAAGTGGAAAGGATACTGATGCTAGGTTAATTAAGGCTATTTAGTTAGTTAAAGTTAGTTAATTAGTCTCTTCACCCTTTCCCTCATTAGCATAGGTGATAAAACATAAAAGATATAAAAATCACATACCTTAGACTCACTTAACCATACAACTGTGACAAATACAAGTAAGTCTGGGAAGACAACGAACGATTAACCTTAAGTGTTCCATGAGGCGTGTAGGCACTTAGTCTGCGGAATTTGACTAGATCACACGTGTAATGCTTGTATTCGTATGGTTGAGTGTAGGGGTACCTCGCCACTCATCAATGATTATCATGTTTATAGGCTTGGTTGTAGTTACAATTCCTTTGATTCTCATAGTGTTGTTCTCTTTCTTCATGCTTGATTCTATCTCTTCGGTGTTTATAATCATCTTCTTCTTCATTAAGATACTTTATTCAATATTCATATCTCTCATGCTTCTTACATCTTCTTATGTCATAGTCTCTAGGTCTTCATTTCTTCTTGTTAGATTCTACTGATGATCATGAGGAAGAAGAGGAAGCATATGGAGAACACTGTTGACTAGTCCTTCTTCTATGATTTGATGATTCATTCTCTTATGGTTCTAAAAAAGTTCTAGACCTTGGGCTTTGCTTATGTTTGGAGTCTTCTACATCTCTCCTAGGTGTTTTCACAAGGGCTGAATGAAACTGTATTTTTTTCAAGTTCAACTAGATGAATGATAGGTATCTGTGAATGAGATTCACAGTTTTGGTGAATTTTTTCCATCATGAATGTATCATCATTTATATCTTCTAGTAAAAAACTATGGATTACTTTCTTTCCTTTGTTGTTCTCATGTCTTATCTTCATGGCAACATCCCTTCTTACTTATTCTTTCATGGGGTGATATGGCTTGGTAATGTGTTTAGTAATATGATATCCTTCTTGTACATGGCCAAGGTTCAACCTCATTAAGGGTTTCTGTAGCATTGATCCTTGATTTCATAAAATAAGATAAAATGATTATAGGTTACAATGATCATTTCTTTCTTAATAAAGAAGTTATAATATAGATTATCTGACCTTAAATGTTCCTCTAAAATAATGAAATGAATGTCTAGAAATATCAAGGCATTACCTATTTCAAAATATGTTATAACATAAACAAAAATAGAATAATTAAAAAAAATAACATATCACAAATTAAATTTCAAAAAACAACTTCACCATCACATACTAAGATGTCCAAAAATTGTCAACAAGTAAGAAATAAAATTAGTGTCATTAGTTCTTTGAAATAGAATCTATATCTACATCATTCAGTTTTTCAAAAACACTAGAGGACTATGAAACTTCTCACATACCTAGAGAAATATTCTTCATTGTAAACTTAGATGTATGTTTCTGACTTGAACATAACAAAGCTTTTGAATCTTTATCATACTTGACTATTTGATGATAGATTTGTAGATAACATTGAATGCTACTTGTAGTCATGGTGGATGCATAGATGGTACAACAAGTAGATCATTGTTGGATTTAATCAATGAATTCAAACATGTTTACAATGCATAACAAAGTCATCAATAACTACATAATCTTCAACTTGTAAACTTTTCACCTTGTTGCCATGCTTTTTCTTTTCTTTCACAAGCTCTTATAGAGCTCTAGATTTTTTTACTTCTATGTTAACAAACTATCTGCATTTTTCTCAATTCTTGCAATCAGGTAAAGTTATCTTCTTCTAGAATTTTCTTATTAAAATTTAACTCTACATTATTCACTATTAACCCAAAAACTCTATTGAGCAATTCAAAAGTTGTATTCAAAGCTATGGTAATTATTACTTATTTTAGATATTTGAGTTTGCTGATTGAGCATCTACTAAATTCAATGCCTTGGACACCTTATTGTAATACATATTAAATGCTTTGGTATAATTAGCATAAAAGTGAAAACTTAGCAAAACCCTCTCAAGAGAATGCTTGTACCAGTTTAGTTTCAAAAAATATCAACTTTGATAATTCCATACAAATTAGAGATACCTTATTCTTTTGTTGATCCTTTTCTCTTGTGTGTTCCTACATTTCTACTCATCCAAAGGGGTTAGTATTTAGACCTTGGCTTTTACGTCTAAGAGTTTCCTTTTTAACTAGGAGCATAATGCATGAACTTTAGGGCTTTTTCTATGCATGTTTTTCTTTACCTTTCTAAGTAGATAATACAAAATAAGTGAAAATATCTTAAATTAAGAAAAGGTATCTCAAGAATTAAATAAAAAATTCTAAAAATTCCCATGAACAAGAAAAAGTAAAAACATGTTAATATGAAAAATTATTTCAAATATCTTCTTGTTGATGAGTCGTGAGGTACCCCTACACTCAACCATACGAGTACGAGCGTAGCACACGTGATCCGGTCGAACTCCGCAGACTAAGTGCCTACGCACCATAAGGTTAATCATTCGTTGTCTTCCCAGACTTACTTATAGTTGCCACGGTGTATGGTTAAGTAAGTCTGAGGTATATGATTTTTATGTTTTATCTCCTGTGCTATTGAGGTGAAGGGTGAAGAGACTAATTACTAACTTTAACTAACTAACTAAGCATTAATTAACCTAGCATCAACATCTGTTCCCACTTACCGTTCACATCCTAAACCGATGCAACCTTGGTTACCAAACACTAATCATTGCTAGGATCACCAAGCATAACGCATGTGTTTGAAGTGGTCGTATTGAGGCACTTAACTAGGAGAGAAGGGTTGAGAGAAATTTAATAACTCATAAAGCATTTAAATGAAAAGTAATAAATAAAAATAAATAAAATCCTAATTAGCCTATTCCATGCACTACAAGGTTTATCCAAGAAGCTCGTCTTTATTGCCATACACAAACTTGTGTTCAGGTACAATGTCTGCTTGAATAAAGATTCGTTCACTCTGGAGTTCCTACTGTGGGCACATGGAAATTAATCTATCTATGGAGGGGAAAAACTACCAGAGTTTCACTACGGTCTAGGCCTAGCATGGGAAACAAGGGAGAGCCACCTCTTATTTATAGATATGACGATGCACTGCGATATCGCGTATGCTATATCACAGGGGATGATGCGATATCGCGACAACCGAGATATCACATACGCGATATCGTGGCCCATGTGATATCGCATCCCATCATACCCCCATGACTAAATGAAAACTTGTCCTCGAGTTTCTTACAATAATATCGAGAAGGTATGGGATTATTGACTCAAAGGGAACTAATGGGATGACATGTGAACATATCATCATTACAAGACAACAAAATTGGTGTTCATGACAACAAGAGTGAACACCTTATTACATTAACATCAGGCCTTATTTGGCAGCTGAGAGAAAAGAGAGAAGAGAGAAGAAGTCTTTCTATTGCCAACGCCAAGATTGCACCTTTCATTGTCCATCCATAAGCAGACCATCGATCTTGCTCCTTGCATAGCTACTTTAGCACTGATCCATTCCAAGTGCTTCCTCCAGATCTAATCCATTGTTTCATGATTGCCATTTGCACACACAACACAATATTATATTAGCAAGGGTAAATGAATCATCATGTAATTGATACCTTGCTTTGGTAAAAGGTCCATTTGCTGGGTTGTGGTATGGCTAATTTCAGATCTGGAGATATATTAATGATGACTATCGAAGGTGTAGGGGTTAGGAGAAAATCAAAAAAATTGGGCCATGTACCCCCATGACTAATCGTGAACTGCCAGTAGCGAGATAATGGAAAAAGAAAAGGAATAAAAAAGATGGATAAAAAGAGACAACGGTAATGTCAATAAAGTGGATGTCAAGGTGGAAATGAAAAAAATGAAATAGATTGCAAAAATGTTAAGGGAAAGAATTTAACTGATTCACCAAATAGGAATGCCAGTGGGTCCTCCCCAAAGTAGGCTCATGCCCTTAATGCCCTGACAAACCCACATTCAAAGAGTCCATAGGCTTTAGGAATGTCCTTTGGAACAAGAGTTAAATTCTTAACCGTAAGAATTTACCAAAAAGAAAACAATGCATCTACCAAAATATACACTAATGATATAACCGACAATGAGGAGAACAATGGAGAGAAGAATAGAGAGAAGAGAATGAAATGGAATCCCAAGAACAAGGTGGTGTACAGCCCCTTGTGTGGTTCATGATTAATGTGACTTTGTAAATCTCATTCAAACTCTGGCCTCAAACAAACTACATCCAATGACTTCACATCAATGCATTCGGCCAATCCATCCACTTGAATAACAAGAGTGCCTCCCTCAAGAGCCACCACCATTCTAACCAAACGAATAAGGAGAGAATGGAAAGCGAGGAGGGTCGTAGTTAGAGGGAACATTTTTAGTTCCATAACCAATGCTTGTAGCCCAAGGGATTATTTTGTCTAAGGGGTGTACTTTGAATTCTCACTTTTTCTTTTCTTCTTGTTGTTTTTTTTTATGTTTTGTATTTGTATGTGTGAGAACCACACCATGCAAACACTTTTTATTTTGATTGACTCAACTTCCGATGATTAGGTAACATCAGAACAGTAAGAAAACTCAAGAAGAAAACATCCAAGCACTCAAGAAAATGGCCAACACAAAAGCAGCAAGTTCCCTTGAAGTCACACCCTTTTCAAACCTTGAGTCCTTCCTTAGTTTGAGAGATACCTAGTCGTCGATTCGTTAGAGTTCTTATTAGAAAGGGATTGTACATTTCCAAGCCAAGAGAGACCATAGACTTTGTGGATGTATGGATGAAGTGGACTCATTACCTGTCATATCAAAAGAAACATACCTTAGTATCAACATCATAACTTAAAGCTAAAAACCAAACATTACCAATCAATATGAAAATAGTTCATACCATCATGAAGAACACTTATTGGGTGACAAACTTACAAGATGGATAACACACACACACACACACACAAAATGAAAAAGTATAACGATGTTGCAAAATAAAAATAAGAAAATTTAAAGAAATTTGTAAAACAAAAATGTGTAAAACAAAAAAGTGTAAGAAAAAAACGTGCAAAAAAAATGTGTAAAAAAACGTGTAAAACAAAAATGTGTAAAATAACAACTTGTAAAAAAAATGTGTAAAACAAAAATGTGTAAAAAAAAACATGTAAAACAAAAAGTGTAAAAAAAAACTAAAAAGAACTAAGGTCCTCTAATGGTTAGCATAGATGGCCATCTCCCCCATGACTGAATTTCTCCCCACTGATGTTCTTAGATTAAGGGGTGGAAGTTGGTGATGCTCATATTCCAATGTATCTATGCCTTCGTTGTTGGCATGAGTTGTTCCCTCAGTTCATTCCATGCATGTTGGTTGGTTGCTCTTTCACTTAGCTGTCAACCACGGGGTGTCCACTACTTGTGTGGTTGCTACATACAGGAACTTTTGTATTTGTGTTTCTTGGGCACACCAGTTACATGGAAGAGATGCTAAGCATTCCTCCATGTCATCACCCTCTAAGTCGTTGTATGTGATGCACAGAACTTTCTTCTTCTCGATCTTTCCATAAATTTTTATCTTAGATATTTCAAAGGAAAGATCACAGATCCCTAGGTAAGCATCTACTGTACTTATCCACGACCTTCCCATTATAATTGGGAAGCCCCTATTGTTACTATTGACTTCTATCACTAGGAAGTTAGTTGGGTATGACCACCCACACACAGTGGTAACGATGTCCTCCACCAATCCCAAGGGAATGGTGATGGAATGGTTAGCCAGCTCAAGTTCAACGTTGCTTTTCTTGAGTTGGGGTAGGTTCCAGGCTTGATACATTTCTCGTGAGATTAGATTGATTCCGGAACCTGAGTCAAGAAGAGCCTTATGTGGTTCATTCCCAACAACTTGTAAATAGATTAAGGGGCCTCCAAGATTAGAGAGTTTCCTGGGAAGGTGGCCTACCTTGATCTAGTCGGTTATGGTATGTGTTAACATAACCATATGCGTGAAGCTCTGTTGTTGGATGAAAGGGAGATCCAAAGTCTTGTTTGTTGGAGGAGTGGTTGTGGACTCAAACGCTTGTTGTTGTAAGAGCTTTTCTAGGATTTTGGTTCTGAAGAAAGGTTTTCTCTTTTTACAGTTGTTAGAACCAGTAGCGGGTTGAATTTTTAAAGCTCTTGTAGCATTACATTGTTGTGGTTGAGTAGGGAGTTTCCCTTGCATTGTTGGAGCAGGAGGTATGGGAACTATAGGTGGAAGATGTGTGAATGGAGTTGGAGGATGGTAGGTATGTGGGGTGTCTCCCGGAGGAGAAGGAGTCCTTCTAAAGTACTCCCAAACTTGGTAGTAATGTTGGGGAGTTGTGTGACCCATAGAGTCACTTGTAGAAACTGGCTGCTGCACATAATAGCCATAAGGTTCAAGTTGTCGGTAAGGGTATTGCTGTCTTAATGGTGGCATCCCCCATGATTGTGGGTATTGCCACTGCTGATGTTGCCCAATGGGTTTTGGTGGATTTCCACTTGGATAGTACATTAACGGTTGGTGGAACTGTCTTGGGTTACCTTGGGGATAAGGTAACCTTCAGGGTGTCTACCATTGGTTAAGTCTTGAATTAAGTGCATACAACCTAGACTCTTATAGATGTGAGATGATTAGACAACATCCCTTAGGATGGTCATATTGGTAGATCTCACATTCACCATCATTGTCTGTGTCTAAGTCCACAACCTCATCAGAGATAGTTGTTTTCCCCTTACCCTTGTTATGTGTAGTGCCTAAATCTCTCCTCTTGTTGTTATCTTTGTCACTACCTCAGAGATAGTTGTCACTTCCTAAAGGGCTAGTGCACTAGAAACAATAAATTCCATGGAATTTGACTGAGTCCATCATGAATGCTTCGTGATTCATATGGTTGGATGTAGGGGTACCTTGCCACTCATCATTGGTGTCGTTGCCAAGGATTTTGTTTGTGGAACGTGAATTATTTAGGACTAACTGAATACCAGTAATATCATTGTATAAACCTAAAGGTCCATATCATTTCCACTATACATAAATTATAAAAGCACATTGACGATTTCATTTTGTTTTACAAAATGTCTTCTTCTTCTCGTAAGCATGATGATACTAAACCAATGATCCCACAGGAATGCAAGGTGATGTATAGTCATCCATATGATTTTGTACTAAATTTCAACTTCATCCTACATCAGGATGAACAAATGCGATTGTGTGATATGGATGGCAATGTTGTTTTAACCCCCTTGATATATTTGTGCTTAAAATGCTAATTAAAACCCTTAAGAAGTTGGGCATAGTAGATCTTCACGAAGAGTATGTTATGGATGGATGTGATACTTGAAACTATCATTTCACTAAAACATAATGGAAGCAAGATAAGCATCATGACAGACTTCATGAAGCCATAAAGGGAAAACATTTCACTAGCCCCTTGTTCCTACTAGATCAAGAAGATAATGAGGACCCTTCCTTGAAAGGTTCTCAACATGAAGATTCTCCACCCCTTGCTAATGATGGTGAGGATGTGAACTTTACTTTGCAATCAAATATTCATAAATTGGGTTCAAGGCAGAGTGATAGCCAAGGTAAGGACTCAGGTGAACATCATAATAATAAGGGATCTAATGATTGAGATTATAAAAAGCATAAGAGTGGTGGAGGAAATTGCGATGGCAGTGGTAGTTCACCTTCCTCTTGATCCTCTTCATCTGATTTTGAATATTTCTCTTCATTTGATGGTTCTCGTAGAAATGACCATCAAAACAACAATGATGAAGGTGATTGATGAAATAATAATGATCATGAAGGTCATCGAAATTGAAGGGGTGGCTGAAACCATCATCAATGTCATCAATGCAATGATGATGATGAACCTTTACTAGCAACTTGAAGTATGCTTAGCATTGCAGAGGTAGTAAGAATTCCAACTAGGCATATGAAGGATAGTCAGATTAAGTGCCTAGATATGGATAATATACCAAGGTTTGAGGGGATACAATTTTGATCCACAAACACATCTATAAGCTTTTCAAGATGCCTATGCCTTACAAAACATCAAGAACAAGTGGCAATAACTCATGCTTTTCTCAAGGACACTCATTAAGGAAATTGAATGTTGGCACTGGCCCTTAGAACCAAAATCTATTCGAAAATGGAATACCATGTTAGAACTGTTCAATGACAAATATCAAACATACTCTAAAGTGTCTAATCTAAGAAGGCAAATCCAAGGATGGAAACAAGGAATATATGAACCCTTGGATGCCACCATGGGCCAATATTATTCAGTCCTACACAGATGTCTTGGCCATGATTACTCTCAAAGAAAACAACTTCACCACATCATAGATGGGCTTAGGGTAGAAACGAGAAGGACCCTTGGGAAGATACTGGATGTGGATTGTTTGAGGTTGGATTTGGAATGAGATCTACTAAGTCACATTAACCATTAATACACAATTGGTTGTACACCACCTTGTTCTTGAGACTCCATTCCATTCTCTTCTTTCCATTATTCTTTCTCCATTTTTCACCTCATTGCCAATTGTATCAATAGTCTATATTTTGGTTTATGCATTGTTTTCTTTTTGGTAAAATCTTGTGGTTAATACTTTAACTCTTGTTTCCAAATGGCATTTCCAAAGCCTATGGACTCTTTGAATGCGGGATTGTCAGGGCATTAAGGGCATGAGCTTGCTTTGGGGAGGACCCACTGGCATTCCTATTTGCTCCATCAGTTAATTTCTTTCCCTTAAGCATTTTCACAATCAACATTTATTTTGTTCATTTCCATCCCTGACATGCATTTTATCGATGTTGTCGTTGTTTCTTTTTCTCCATCTTTCTTATTCCTTATCTTTTTCCATTCTATCGCTATCGGAGGATCACTCTTAGTCATGGGGGTCCTGGTCCAATTTTTTTCAATTTTTTCTAAACCCCTACACCTTGGGTAGTCACCGATGTTATATCTCCAAAATCCACATAAGTCAAATCACAACTCAGTAATGGACCTTTCACCAAGACAAGGTATCAACTGCATTGTGATTCATTTACCCTTGCTAATTTAAGACTATGTTATGTGTGTAGATGGTAATCATACACCAATGGATTGGATCTAGAGGAAACACTTGGAATGGATTGGTGCTGGAGTAGTTATGAAAAAAACAAGATTGATGGCATGCTTATGGATGGACAACGAAAAGCACAATCTTGCCATCAGCAACAACAGACTTCTTCTTCTCTCTCTCTCTCTTCTCTCTTCTCTCTCAGCTGCCAAATAAGGATGGATGTCAAATGTGTATAGTGTTCACTCTTGTTATCATGAACACTAATATTTTCATGTATTGTAATGATGATCTGTTCACATATCACCCCATTAGTGTCATTCAAGTCAATAATCCCATACCTTCCCGTTATTTTGTAAGGAACTCGAGGATGAGTTTTTATTTAGTGATGGTGGTATGATGAGCTATGATATCGTAGCCCGCTGCAATGTCTATAAATAAGAGGCAGCTTTCCCTATTTTAGGCACTTAGATTTAGACCCTTAGCCAAACTCTTGCAGTTTTACCATTCCATAGTTAGAATAATTTTTATGTGCTCATAGTAGGAGTCTTAAAGTGAACGGATCTTTATTCGAGCAAATTGTACCTAAGCACACATTTGTGTACGACAATAAAGACAAACTTTCTGATAAACCTTGCAGCATGTGGACTAGGCTAAATAGGAATTAATTATTGTTGAATGTTTAAATGCTTTCCTAATTAATTAATCTCTCTCAACTCTTGACTCTCCTAGTTAAGTACACTCAGCACGACTGCTTCGAGCATGTGTGTAGCACTTGGTAACCTAGTAACGAATAGTGTTTGGTAATCCCAGTAGCAATACACTGGTCTAGGATATCTACAGCAAGTGAGAACAAATATTGGTGTTAGGACAATTAGAACTTAGTTAGTGAATAGTTAATGAAAGTTAGTCACTTAGTTCTCTTCACCTTCCCCTATTAGCATAATACATTAAAAAGATAAGAGATATAAAAATCATATACCTCAAGATTACTTAACCATACAACCATGAAAATACAAGTAAATTTGGGAAGACAACGATTGATTAACCTTAAGTGTTCCATTAGGGTGCATAAGCACTTAGTCCTTGGAGTTCGACCAGATCATGTGTGAAAAGCTCATATTCGTATGGTTGAGTGTAGGGGTACCTCGCCACTCATCACATAGCATACATAGCTTGGATTTTCAATATTTGAATTAAAATAGTAATTTCTATGTGTTCTCATGTACACTCTTGTGTACTCTACCATAGCATATGTAACTTGGGTTTTTAACATGTGAATTAAAATAGTAATTTCCATGTGTTCACATGTATGCTCTTCTGTAAGCTATTGCTGTTCAAGGTCACTTCATGTTTTACTAGTTGCATTTATGATTATTATCATGAATGGTTGCATGTCTTTATTGCTTGCAAGCCCCAAGTTATGATGGTATTACCTTTGGCAATGATGTTGAGAATGGTTCTCCTCCTCTTCCCATGACTTAGTTTTATCCATTAATGGACTTGCTGTATTTTATTTTGTTTTGTTATATCATTGTTTGATGTGGTTCCATTTGGCCATAATGGTTCCAAAAACCATGTGTTATTCTTCTTGTTATATGTTGTAATATTTTGAATAGTGCAACCATGGTTAAGGACATTTATTTTTATTTGACATCACATAGTGTGACCATAGATACTATTTTGGCTAAAATGTTTTTGGTTATTTATGTTTTATATTTTTATATGCTTCAACTTTCTTACATAAGGGCTATGAGTTAAAACAAAAAGGTTATAAAATTTGGAAATAAGATTTAAAATGTAAAATAGACATGTGTTTTAAAGTGAAAACTATGAATAGTGCAATAAGGAAAATAGGTCCTGATGTACACATTAGGGAGATAAGAAGAAGTTCATAAATTTACTCATTTAGGCCCTTGTAGGCCATTATCATATGAATTTTAGGCCTTTGTGGGCCATGATGTTGCCTATTTTCGGACGTAGTGGGCCATGATCACACCTATCTACCAAGTATGGGATGATCTCAAAATAACATGTAAGGATAAAATAAGCGATAAAACATCATACAATTTTGCAAAGTAAACAAATGACCATGAACAAAAGAAGGCATAAAGTATCCATAATGTATTTTTTACTTAACTTCCAATGAATCAAGGGTCATCCTAGTTTCACAATTCTTGTTCAAAATGATAATTGGTAGGTGCTTTTATTGATTGTTTAGAATTATAGAGTTGATGTTGTTAACATTATAGGTGTTCTTATTATTGGCCCTAGTTTGAGTATCTAGATTTTTCTCTTGAAACTCCACCTTTGAATCTTGCTCAATGTTGATGTTGTTGATAGATGGTGAACATGTGTTATCCCCAAAAATGACAATCTCACCACCCTCATATGGTACGTGGATCTCTTGATGTATAAGGGATGAGACCATATAGAGCTTAGTCAACCATGGCCTTCCTAGAATCAAGTTAAACTAGGTGTTTCTTCAACTATAAGGAAATTGAGAGTTATTTTGACCAAAACTATGCTTGGGTCATGTCCATGGTAGGCTTGATAGAAAAACCTTAGCCAACACCATGCCTAAGCTATATACATCAGATTTTTTGGAGATCCCTTGATTTAGAGTAATGTAGTTAGGGTCTATGTATCCCATCATCCCTTTCAGCTCTATCATCACATGGAACATATGCAAAATACCTATGAAGGGGTTGACACAAGTCAAAATTAGCAACCTTAGGTTTCCAATAATGGTTCAGCAAAATATTCAATAATTTTACTTCTCTGTGAAACATTGGTAGTTCAGGGCTATGCATAAAGGCAAGTGCCTCCACTGACTATGTTAGTAGCAACACACAGGTGGTCATCCAATGCCAAGTACCCTAATAATTACATTAGCACCCTTCCTCTCCTTGAGAGGTTATCATGCAGATGATGGACTAGGGTGCTACTGGCTACATACTCAAATATTTTCATCAACTAGTTGGTGTTGGAGGAATTGTTTTAGCTATACAACTCCACAACACCACATGAGAGGAGGATGATGCATGTTACTAAACACCTTCATATCCTTCACAAATTTTTGGATAGATGTTATCCAAGTTATGATGGATATTATTTTGTTGCTAGTTAGATTTACTGATAAGAAAAAGAGTAATGGAAAATGTTAACTATCAAGCTTATACTTTCTACACCACCTCTAATATGCTTGGGGTAGAGGTTAGGTAACAACTAGAAATATTAGTTTAAATTAGGAATTTTCAGGATTTATTGAACACTAAGAGGATGCTGGTGTAACATCTAAAATAGCATTTGAACTTTCCAAAATTGGTAAGATGATGAAATGATGCTATTGTAGCATCAAACCCACATATTTTAAAAAAGGAACTTTTAAAAATCAGTAAGATGCTGAAATGACACTACTGTAGTATCAAACCAACATCTTCCAAAAATGAAATTTTCCAAAATTGGTAACACATTGAAATGATGCTACTCTAGTATCAAATGAGAATCTTCCAAAATTAGAAGTTTCCAAAATCATTTGGATGCCAAGATGATGTTGCCATAGCATCCAAACTAGCATCCATTAAAAATTGAAAGTTTCCAAATTCATTAGGATGTCAAGATGATGTTGCCATAGTGTCCCAGCTAAGAAATAAGTTAATCAATAGTAAAGAAGGGACACACATGCAAAACAACACTCATGGTTGAATAATAGCATTTTGGTCTAAGGATGGACAAGACATTGCATGTTGAGTAATAAGTCTTAGGCATACAAATTAGAGCCCTATGGTAGAAATCAATGTAAATTGGATCCACAATAACATCTATATGAAGTGAAATTTGCAAAAGGAGTATAGACAATTAGATGAGTAATAGCATTGAAATATGAATGGTGTACGAGACATTACAACTAGGATGCTTGAAAGGAAAATTCAACATTAGTTTTTGAGAGGAACAGAGTGAAGACCATTAGTGGTTGGCTGTAATTAATATGTTTGTTTAGGAATGTCACCTATATAGAAAAAGGTTAAAAGTGAAGAGGAAATTTTTACAAAATTTTGGAAAATTTTCAAATAAATGTTGTATATCTAAAGGTTCCTGCATTACTAGGTCAACTTGAATTTTCATATAAGAAGTTACATTTGATTGAATAATCAAAGTATGTATTACATCTTGTTGGAGCACTACTATTCTCAACAGTTATTACTGTTATTAACATAAAATTTAAATAATACTATTGTCTTATTTTGAAAGAGTGTGAGCTTTTTTTAAGGATGTCTAATTATGATATTCAACTTTAGCATTTTAAATGAACAAATTTAGAAACAAAAAAAATTAGCATAATTGGTAGATAGTAAAAGATGTCATTGTCATACAATATTAGAGATGTAGAAATTAATAGTTGATGTAAAATTATTATAGTAAAAAGGAGGAGTACTAGAAATTAAAGGAGTGATGACATTGAGACAAAGAACATTAGAGTGTGAGATATTGTAACTAGGAATCTTAATTTTAGAAAGCTTCAAATTGACCATAGTTAAATATGATCAACATGTAAAAGCAATCCAAATTGGACTTTTCTGAGAAAAGCATAGGATGATAACATTGATGTTTTGGAGTAGTTAACATTGATACATAGAAGCTTGTTTGTAATCTATTGTAATTTTATGGAGGATCTTGTAGTTGCTCTTCTTTTGACCTTCTGCTTGTTACTTTTATTTATTATGCTCATCTATGCTTGGGTTCTTTTGATGGGATAGGAGTACAATAGCCATATTTTTTACTTGTAATTTTGTTGCTTTGGTATGCTCTCTTTGGGGTGTGGAATCCTTTAATATTTTTTGTTGATGCTTTTTTATTATAAATTGTACTTATTGCATTTGTGATTGTAGACTCTTTGTATATATGTTCATGTTTAGGTTTATCATGAATTAGGGAAAAAAATCTTGAGACATGATGCAACAATTACTTCTTTCTAGAAGGGTAATCAACCATATAGGCTATGAAATTGAGAAATACAAATATGAAGAGATGTTGGAAAACTACAATAATGGAAAAAGAAAAATTAGATGGCCATTAGCATAGGTATGAAGGGAGTCAAGAAGATTGTAATAAGGATGTTTAATAATTTAGTTTAGGTTGAGTGGTTGTGAAAGGACAACGAGATTTGTTTAAATCAATGAAGAAACCATTACAATATGTAATTTGAAAATTCTAATTTTGAATAGTAATTTGGTATGAATTAAAAAGATGCTAAGCAATCAAGAGGAAATTAAAATGTTGACATACAAAGCAATCTTGAAATATTAGAAGAAGAAGAATTAAGGAAGATATTCAATATTTGTTTTGGACGAGGTTGACTTGCCATATAGTACAAGTAGTGTTTATGTATAATATTTGAAAAGAAACATTAACAATATCGTCTAGAAAATTTAGAAATCAATTTTTAAGAATGAATTAGTCAATTGGAATAAAGGAGGATTAAAATTTAAATTAGTAGTGTTTTTTTGATGTGGAATGGAATGTGAGACATGAAAATATGTTGGATTGCTGATGTAATTGAAGCTTGATATTGGGAAAGAACATTAAACAAAAAAAACATTGGATCAAGTCAAATCTATGTTTTGTTGCAACTATTCAATCTTTAAAATGGATGGATTATTAGTGAAGAGAATGCAAATTTAGAGTAATAATATAATATTGAATAACAACTTTGAGATATGTGGTGGGATAAATCATTGTTGCTATATGCATCATTAATGAAGAAAGTATGTTAACTAAATGATGATTAGTCCATATGCTGAATCAATGGTTGATATTGAATTAATGGATTAGTTAATATGCTTACTTCAAGAATTAATCATTGTTATTGACAAAATATGCATGAGTCAGTATTAAATGTTAGTAATAAGGATGGAACCAAAACTGAAAAATTGGAACAAGGATAATTACAAAATATGTTAAATCATAGATTGTTAAGGGAATTGATTGATCATTATTAGGAGAAGACATAATGCACAAATTAAATTAATATTATGAATGCAACCTTTGAACCTTGGAAAATCAATGGTTGACTCAAATGCAAAATTATTTAAAATTAGATGAGTGATAAGAACATATTACAACAAGGATGATTAAGAAAGTCACAAAACCATCATTTGGGATGAAAAATTTTATAAGAAGCCTTGATAAATTGAGATAATAATTTGGTTAAAACTATTTAATATAAAAAATTTACCTATTTCATCTTCTTTTGCTAGCATTTCAAAATTTTTCTTCAAATTCTTAGGCTTTCTTGGCTTCACTATTCACTTTTGTTTGATGATCTAAATGTAATTTTAGTTTTACCATTGTTAATCATTTTCATACTTTTTTTTTGAAAAAAGTTCAAGTTATTAAATTAATCATAATCAAAATGTACAGTTGTTCTGTACAATCTCAAAATTGAGGGTAATTTCCACTTTCACTTCCTTGACACCTCTACCTCACCAAACCCCCAAACCCTTATCCTCCAATCCGTTAGATATCTCTTGAGTAATCGAAAAATGGCATTCTGTGCTACAAAATTCCCACAACAGCCCCACCTACCTTAGGACCCCACAAAGAAACACAAAAGTCAAAAGGACACGTCACCCTAGATTAATTGCCTATAAATGGCATGGAAGGTCTGCACATCGATAGATGGCTCTCTCTTGGTAGTGGATAGCATCAAGAATAGCTTGATGTTTCTTGGTATCCATAATTAGCCTATTGAAAGTCTTTGAACTCCTTTTCTTTCATCATGCATTCCTCCATAATCGCTTCTCTGTTAGGCTGAAGCTCCCTCTCCCCCTACGATGAATGTAACGATGCAAGGAAGAATAGAATATGCAACATGAGAATTTTCCTACATTCTACTAGAAATGGAAAGAAAAAGATCATATAATGAAGTCCCAAGAAATTAGAAGTAAATGTAACAATGTGATAGCTTTGGACAGCAACATGACAGTTTTCGTTGTTATCCATTGACAGCTTACGTTGCTATCCTTGGCAAGCAACATGTGGAAATGATTGTCATCAATTGCAACATATGGTGACAACTCGTTGCAATCCATCCATTGAAATCTATTCATTGTTATCTTGTAATGGTCTCATATTTTTCTAATAAATGGTAACTGATTCCGAGGCCTTTTGGGTTCTTGATGGGAGAACAAGGCACGGGGAATCAATGGCAGTGTAGCAGTTCAGGTCCCTTTCACAGTCGCTTACAGTCTGCATAGACCATCACCGTAGAGCGCCCGTGTGAAAGAAGATCCGGAACATTCAGGCATCAATGCCATCAATGGCTGGAGGTCAGTTCGATCTTTTTTTCAAAATTGATTTGTGCATTTTTGTTTCATGCACATTTGTAGATTAAGAGATCTATTTTTACATGCTTCCGCTTGTGTAATCCGATTTTTGATGCACGTAAGATTTCTTACATTTGGTATCGGAGCAGGTTGGATCTCTACTTTGATGCTTAGTTTTGGTTTTCTGGGTTTTTCTTGCCATAATTTTGAACATACCGATAGGTGATGCCTTGGTATTTTGAAATATCCTTTGACATGAAAAAGGAATTTTACTGCAATTTTGGACATTTGAATTTAAACTGATGGCCTTTGAAATATTTAATTTGCTCACATGGGTGAGTAATTTTGGCATTTGGAATGGTAGTTTTTAATACTACCATTTTTCGAAGTAAGGATGCATTGATTTAAATGATTCATGTTGAAGAAAATATATATATAAATATATATTCCATTATTGTTTTGAAAAATGGCAATTATGGACTCATGTTTTGGTGTTTTTCAAGCAAGAAATGATTGTAGGTTTTTTCATGCTTGCTTTGAATTTAATTGCATTTTGTCAATATTGATTTTGATGCATAATGTAATTGTATGTATAACAAGAAAGAAAATTTTTGCATCATTTACTAGTGATCCTTATAATTTTTATAGTCATAGAGTGGCCACAACATCTTTGATTATACAAAATTATAAATTAAGAGTTTTGGATCACATAAGTAATTGTGATTAATCACATGTAATATAATAGAATTTATCCCACAAGAATTTCTATTATATTTAATGTGGTCAATTAGGATGAAATGTTGAATTATTTTTCTTAATTTGCCCACAGGGATTAAGAAAAGGCATATAATTCAATAGTTTCCTCATAAGGATATATGGATCTATTTCAATTAAAATTTAGCCCACAGGCAATTTTATGTCATTTAATTAATATCTTGCATGTTTTACATTGGTAAATGTGCCCTAAGGTATTTCATCACATATATAGTATTGTGATTAATCATCTGTCATATGATAGATTTTGTCCCACATGAATTTCCATTATATTTACAGTGATTAATCAGGGTGAAGTATTGAATTATTTTTCTTAATTTTCCCACAGGGATTAAGAAAAGGAATATAGTTTAATCGTTTCATCATAAGGATATATGAGTCTGTTTGAATTAAAATTTAGCCCACAAGCAATTTTATGTCATGTGATTCATATTTTTGCATGTTTACATTGGTACATATTTCCTACAGTTTATAGCCTAAAATTTAGTGACATAAGCATGTTTATTTTGCAGCTATGCAACCTGTAAATTACTCTGACTTTAAATGTGACATTCCTGAATTGATGGGTGATAATTACAAGGTGTGGAAGGAGAGAATTCTCCTTCATTTAGGATGGATGGAAATTGATTATGCTATCCGTAAGGATGAACCACCTGTGGTTAACGCAACTAGCCATCCAAATGATATTGGTCTTTATGATAAATGGGAGCGATCTAATCGTCTCTGCGTAATGTTCATAAAAACCAAGATCTCAGCTGGTATACGTGGATCATTGGAATAGTATAACAATGTGCGCACTTTGTTAAAAGCTATTGATGAACAATTTGAAACATTAGACAAAT